>CM017768.1:39616400-40216400 GCA_008009225.1 Acer yangbiense
ATCACGTGTTCTCACGTAATTTCATGCAAGATTTGAGAAGTATATATATTCTAAATTTAGATGGAATTAAAGGGTGTATTTAATCTAGACTTTCAAAGACTTTTATATGGTTCATAGAATCATAGATTTTTAATAAACTTTTAGGAGGGTGTATTCAATTAAGATTTTAAAAAACTTTTAATGACTTTTAGGGAATTAAAAAGTTTAGATGTATTCAATGTAGACTTTTATAAAAGTCATGAGGTATTAAATACAGATTTTTATAGACTTTTAAAAAGTCTTTAAAAGTTATGTGGTATTCAATCAAGACTTTTTAACAGTCTATGAAAGTTATGAGGTATTTAAAATCTCAATGACTTTTAACGACTTTAAAATATCAATGACTTTTAATGACTTTTAATGATTTTTAGTTATAACAAATCTCACAATTTGTCTTCCATTCATACAAAAGACTTTGAACGACTTTTTTTTATAAAAAAAAAAAATAGAAAGAATTTCACTTTAAAAAAAAAATAAAACTCTTTAAAAAAAATCAACCACCAAATATATGTTCTATTTTCAAATAAAATCACACTCATTCTTAACAAATTTCATAAATAAAATAAAACAAATAACTTTAAATTGAATAAACATTATATATAAAAAAAAAACATACAAACATTAACGATCTATAACAAAAAAAAAAAACCTAAAAAATAATATAAAACAACTCTTCATCGGCTATGCAATTAAGGACGAAAGATTTCATATTTTTTTTACCTATATTTTTAAAGCAACTAAGCAACACTGAAACGTATGAAATGAACTTTATTTATGTAAAATAAAAATAATAAAAGATAAAAAAAACCACTACTTAACCATGCCAATATACCATAATCAAAGTCGCGTATGAGTGTGACTCCATGTAATTATGATCAATATCAAACTACCCACTTTTAGGCATGGATCTTATTCAACAACTAGGTGCGGTTTTTATGTTTTATCTTTAGTAACTTGATTGAACTTTTGGTTGATTTTTTATACTCATTGTCATACTTTCGTAGAGACATGTAAACGTTAATATTATTGTCAGTTTGCTACATTTATTCTAAAAGAAAATTTATAATATTTTGACTAATTATAAAAAACAAATAAATTTTTGACTAATTATTAAAAAAAAAAAGGAGCATAATATCTTTATAATGTAAAATATAATTAAAATTAAAAAAAAAATTAAAATTAAAATCACATATACAGACATTAATACTTTTGTCAAGTTTAATTAATGATGATTTTCTTTTATTCATTTGAAAAATTATTTTTATTGACATGATAAATATATATAATTTTGCTAAAACAAATTATACATTATATAAAATAAATTATACATATATTATATTTAGAAGTCAATAAAAGTCTATAAAAGTCTTTTAAAATGAAAGTTTACGAAAGTCTTTTAAAATGAAAGTCTATGAAAGTCTTTTACATGAAAGTCTTTTACATGAAAGTCTATAAAAGTTTTTCATAATCTTGTAAAGTCTATAAAAGTCCATAAAATCTGCAAAACTCATCCACTTAAAAAAAGTCATTAAGGGGGGTGTATTGGATTGGGATTTTAATAGACAATTTTTGGGTGGTAGGATTTTATGGATTTTTAGGATTTTAAAGACTATTAGGATTATATGAATTAGACTTTCAGGATTTTGGAATTTTTAAAAAAAGAGTCTCTAGACTTTATTTATAGACTATTAGGATTATCTAGACTTTATTTATAGACTATTATGATTATCTAGATTTTATTAATAGACTATTATGATTATCTAGACTTTATTTAAAGACTTTTTGGACCTTTTTTTTTTTTTTTTTTAAATATGGGCCCCATAAATTTGTTAGCTAACACACATACCCAAGTTGAGAAACCCAAACTAGATAGATGGTCTGAGATGAAAAAACCCAATATGGATTCAAAAGCAAAATTCTGCTGAAATTAAAATCTGACATATGCCCACATTCATGTGCGCATCTCTAAAAATACTCAACATTATTCGCTCAAATTTTGATACAAGAAAGTAGACATGCAAACAAACACTTTTCATTCATAAAATATTCCAAAAATCGATTTGGAAATGTGTGCAAATGAGCGATGAAAACATCTCACTCACGGATTCACGTCTCTTCTGACCTTTGACTGAATAATTGATCATAACTTTCAAAATACCATTCAGAATTTTACGTTCTTTATACCATTGGATTCGATCAAAATATTGAAGAACTCAATGTGGGCCAAAAAATTTATTTCCTTGCCAAAAGATACAGTTTTAATGAAAAAGTTTGCACAAAAATTGATCATCTCCAATCACTTATGACCTTTGACTGAATAATTGATCATAACTTTCAAAATACCGCCCATAATTTTACGTTCTTTATACCATTGGATTCGTATCGAAAAAATTAAAGAACCAAACATGGACAAAAAAAATTATTTCCTTGCTAAAAGATACAGTTTTAAGGAAAACGTTTGCACAAAAATATCTCAAATCGCTTCTGACATTTGATTGAATAATTGATCATAACTTTTAAAATACTGCCCAGAATTTTACTTACACCGTTAGATTCGTATCGAAAAATCAAAGAACCCAACATAGACAAAAAAAATTATTTCCTTGCCAAAAGATACAGTTTTAAGGAAAAGGTTTGCACAAAAATTGATCATCTCCAATCGCTTCTGACATTTGACTGAATAATTGATCATAACTTTCAAAATACCGCCCATAATTTTACGTTCTTTATACCATTGGATTCGTATCGAAAAATTGAAGAACCGAACATGGACAAAAAATTTATTTCCTTGCTAAAAGATACAGTTTTAAGGAAAACGTTTGCACAAAAATATCTCCAATCGCTTCTGACATTTGACTGAATAATTGATCATAACTTTCAAAATACTGCCAAGAAATTTACATTCTTTATACCGTTGGATTCGTATCGAAAAATCGAAGAACCTAACATAGACAAAAAAAATTATTTCCTTGCCAAAAGATACAGTTTTAAAGAAAAAGTTTGCACAAAAATATCTCTAGCAGAACACAAAACCACACAAAAAATGAAATGAAAAATAAACCCACAAAAAAAAAAAAATTGCTGGAACTAGTAATCCTCCCATGGCTATATCTCTCTCTCCACATATAGTCAGATATGCTAAGTCTCCATGCATTAGCTTCCTCTCTCTATTGTTCTTGGGTTTGTAAAACTAGTTCTTCAAGTTCCTCTTCAACAACCGGTGATGATGATGATGATGCATATTCTTCTTCAATAGGAAATTCATCAGATTGACATTCTTTACGAAGAAAGTTGTGGAGTGCTACACATGCCAACACTATCTCTACTTGTGTCTTAAATGGAAATGAAGGTGCCGATTTAAAAATGGTGAACCGAGATTTAAAAATGCCAAATATTCTCTTGATCACATTTCTCAACGACGCATGGCGGAGATTGAACAATTCCTTTTCATTTTCAGGATCATTACCATTACCGGCAAAATCTTGGAGATGATACCGCACACCTCGATATGGAGCTAAAAATTGACGTCGATTAGCAAATCTACAATCTGCTAGGAAATATTTACCTAATTAAAAATACAATACCGACAGTTATTACCCAAAAGTACCACACAATAAAGCATTGGTTATTTAAAATTAAATTATGTTTTAGATTAAAAAAACTAGCATTTACCTTAGGGGACTTTAAGTCCATTCCTCCTAGATAAATCATCATTTAACAGTTTGGAATCATGAGCTGAACCCTCCCACCCGGTAAGGACGTACATGAACTCCAAATCAAAGTTACATGCTGCTAATACATTTTGAGATGTATTTCCATGACGATCTCGAAAACTGCTATTATCATGTCCCATCACTGTTGCTAGAATATGTGTACCATCAATAGCTCCGATGCAATCCTAAAATAACATAAAGCATGATGATGGTAATGATTTAGATAAATAAAATACAAGAATAATACAAATGACAATTTACATGGAGATGAAATAGTATAATACTTACCTTGAAATAAGGGAAAAACTTTGTATTGTCCCTTATTTTAGCGGGCACCACCGGTCCGGGTTTAGCCATCATATCCTTTGACAATGTATTCAAAGCCTTTAACATTTTGTAAAATTTTTCACTGGTCGCGAACTATGATCGGCGAAAATTATTGCGAATAACACAATAACGATGATTTTGGCCGACAATTTGTAGAAATTGTCCAAGCATTTCTTCAACACAAATAAACCTTGTATCTTCCAAGTGTGTTTTTTCTCTAAGGATGTTGCACAATTTGTGGAACACATTAGGGTACATCTTATATACTCTTCGGAATATTGCAGGGTCATCATTCAATGCCCTATGTATATAGTTATATTCAAAAGCATTGTTGATTCGTCGCGGGTTTAGTGGACGTTCAATTTGTCTACCAGCCTCGAAAACCCTAAGCTCATTCACCACATGTATTACTGCTTGAACTGTCATCACTGAAATCTTGATGGCTTCATAAAACTCCTCATCTATTTTAGTATCTTCTTCTTCACTCAATTCATCATCATTCATTTCTTCATCCTTTAAATCATTACCTCTATACAACCTGCGTAAAAAAAAAAAAAAAAAAAATCTAGTTAAACTAATAAATTGTAGAAAATTCTAAAAAACATTCATATTAGCAAAAATATAAGGGAAAAAAAATTGTCAAAGTAGACCGATGACTTACACCTGTTAATGCAGTATAATAAAATACTAAAAAAGTATAAACATAAAAAGAAAACAACCTTAGCATGAATGAGTATAAAAGTACCACAAAAAGAAGAGTAATAATAATAACTTTTTTTTATTATATCAAAAACGAAAGGAAACTATATATTCCACATAGTACTTTTTAATTATAAAACATATATTCGAACTAAAAACCAAACTCAAAAAATTCAAATTAACTAAAACAAACTTTTAAAAAACATTATGCTGCCAACTTCAAGTTGAAGAGTATCCAAGCTGATCGTTCTTCTGGTGTCATCTTAAAAAACATGTCCTTCTTTGTTTTTGTGTTAAGCAACTCGACAGCCCTGAAACGAGTAGTGTCATCTAAATCTGGTATATCCTTTAGATCATCCCATATTGTAGTCCCTTTCTCAATCTCTTTGTCTCTCTCTCTTTTCTCCATTAGATTGTAGATCCTTTCGAAGTTGGTAGAAATTGAATCAATGCCTATAGATAGATTATCTAGAACCCATGCATGATTGTTGGTCCCGTTAGAGCTTGAATTCCCTTTATACTCAGATCTATTTCGCTTTCTTTGGCCTGTATTTTATTTGTTAAACACTGAGCCTAAGGGGGCCTCAAATGGAGAAGAAGGTTGTAGGGGTGATGGAGGTTGGAAGGACCCATCAAATGTATTATTTGGTGGTGCTATGAAAGCATTGTTGGCAGCATCATATGAAAACTTTTCCATACCAGAAATTGTATTTTCTTCATTCCCTAATATACTTGCATCAGTATCATCAGCACCTAATGCCATTGAGTCATTCCCAGTAGCAGTTCCAACCCCAACAACAAGTTGCAAGTCGTCATAATCAACACTACATTCTGTCCGAAGTTTCTTGTGGCTTAGGTGGGACTAGAAAAGAAAACATAAATCTTATTAATATATCAGCCATACATAAAATGTTATAGTAATTACATGGTGCAAAAATTATTGAAAATCATGAACTAAGCTCACCTTCAAGTATTCTTCCCATACTTCATCACTAGCCGTGACTTTCTTTCCAATTGGGTCCCAACCAAAACCGGAATTGTTACGCATCAGCTCATTAATCTTGTTATATTGATTCTTGAACCATTTCATTTGGCTCAGGTAATTGCTATATGTTATTGGAAACCTAGTTTTCGCATTAAGACGAGGAAGTATGAAGTTTTCTACATTCAGTTTGCTTAAACATCCATTCGCATCACGCAAACCACTTTTCATAGCTTCAGCCAACAACCCCAACAGCAAGTTGCTATCATCCATGGTCCACTGTTGATAGGTATCACCTTTTCCCTTTCCTTTGCTATTTCCATTTTGTGAATCCCCCATTTCCATCTCAACTAGTACTACAATAAACAAAATTGAAATAGTTTTCTAGGCAACCAAACAGAGTGTTTACCAGGTATAAGTAGAATCACAATAGACAATCAGTCAGGTACATCAACTGTCAATACAATGAATCAAGACAACCAAAGAAAGAACCAAAACAATCCCAAAATGAAACAAACGGATTTACCAAAAATTAGATTTATCAAATTATAGTTACCCAAATCAAACAAATCTGTAAACACTTCATATACCCAGAAAAATAATAAAAATAAAAATCTAAACTTGAAATATGTGACTCATTTATTTTAACCAAATCTCAAAACCCATAACCTCAAATACCAAACCAGATAAACATTTTTTTTTCTTTTTTCATATATAATCATCCAAACATCAATTTAACGACACATTTAAACAAAAATAAAAATTCAAGCTTTTCCATTATTTTTCTTCATTGCAAAAAAAAAAAAAAAAAAAATGCTCCTTGGAACCCATTAAAGATCTTTGAAAAAGTGAAACGAGAAACAGAAAGGAAGAAATATACCATTTTTATTTTTAGGAAAAGAATGCTTGTCTTGTAGCTTAAACTTGGAATTTAAACGAAGATTCAAAGCATCCCAACAGAAATATCATCCAAAAGAACAATAAAAATATTAACAAAAGCAACAACAAGAGCAGAATCTCATGAAGTTTCAAAGCATGTGAATTGATAGATAAGTTCAATTCAGTGTGAGTTTTTTTTTTTTTTTTGAAAAGCATAGAATCTAGAGCACAGTGCAATACGGTAGAATTTGGTCTGTTTTGGTGTGAGTTTTTAATAGCAACAGTTTGTTTTTTTTTTTTTTTTTTTTTTTTTTTTTTTTTTTGAACTGCACAGATGGTGTGATTATATATATATATATATATATTTTGAAAAGCACATATTATTGAAGGTCAAAGACCAAGCAAAAACAGCAACACAAGGCAAGAAGAACCCAAACAACCAACATCAAAAACCTGCGATTGTGTGATTATATTGTAACAGCACATGGAGCAAACAAAAGCAAGGCAAAGGCCCCACAACAACAAAAAGCAAAACAAAAGCAAAGGTCCCACAACAATAAAAAGCAAAACAAATCACGACAACACACATGAACACATGAACCAATTACTATGGATGTGAGCAATTCGGTGGGATTTGGTGGAATAATAGGCAGTGCAAGATAAATTACGATAACTAGGCAGTGCAAGATACAATATAATCATTACCTGAATCTGGTCTGTTGTTAGGGTTTCTTCACGACCTTGTTGCTATTTTCTGAAAAGTCTTGAGCAAGAGTAAAAAGTATGATGGGAGAGGGTAAGACAATTTTGAGGTCTAACTATTTATATTTATCACTAAAAAGTCTAGAAAATCTATTTTGTCATGAAATCCTATAAATCTTGATCTCAATCCAATACCACCAGATAATTTGTTGCCTCTTGAAAGTCTGGATCCAATACCACAAGATATTATGGACTTTTAAAAAAAGTCTTAAAAGTCTGGATCCAATACCATAAGATATTATAGACTTTTAAAATAAATCTTGAAAGTCTGGATCCAATACCACAAGATATTATGGACTTTTAAAAAAAATCTTAAAAGTCATAATCGAATACTATAAGACTTATCTAACTTATTAAAAAGTTTCAATCCAATACCACCAGACTTTTACTTCCAAAAATTGTCTAATAAAATCCCAATCCAATACACCCCCTAAAAGTCTTTCGAAATCCTAATTGAATACACCCCCCCTAAAAGTCTTTTATTTTAAAAAAACTTTTATATACATCGATAGAATTTTATTGACTTTTAAATATAATATACACTTTGTTGTAATAAATTATATTCCTCATGTAAATAAAATTATACACTATGAAATTAGACGAAAGTATTAATATGTAAATACGTGATTTTGAAATTTTTATTTGGTTTTCTTATTATTATTATATTTTGCATCATAAGCAAAAGGATCAGACGGGCCCGTATCCAGTGTGGGCTTTACCTGTATTCGTATAAGAGCCGAAGAGGGTCCAGCCTCAAAAGGGATTGGACAATGGACCGGGACACTCAATGTTAAAGACATTTTTTAGAAGGACGGGTAATGGAGAACATACTAAATAGAGAAGGACTCTTGAATCTCTGATCAATTATTTAATTATAAGATATTCATATAACGACTCTCCCTCCTTGTCTTTCTCTGATTCTGAACTGTGTCCACAACCATGAGGGACACAGAGAAGATTAACATGGAGGAAAGCTTGCTGTTGTCATCAAAATCAGAAGAAGAAAAGGCAAAGAATATAAAGAATGATAGATCAATTACAAGAGATTTGTTGTTTGCAGAAGTGAAGAGGTTGGGTGTCATAGCAGGACCAATGGTGGCTGTTTCTTTGTCACAGTATCTACTCCAAGTAATCTCACTGATGATGGTGGGTCATCTTGGTGAGCTTGCTCTCTCCAGCACCGCCATAACCATCTCTCTCGCCGGAGTCACCGGCTTCAGTGTTCTTGTAAGTCAACACTCTCAAACCTTCTTCCAAACTTCGTTTTCTTCGATTGGATTAAATAGAGACAGATTTCACATATTTCGAAATTAATAATATCTTAGATTTTTCCATGTAAAAATTTACACAAATTGTATGTAATTACACAAAAACCTGCTAATTTCAATTCCTCCAAATATGTTGGTGTTTCTCTTTCAAGTGCAATTTTCAACTGACAATATTTTAGGTTGAATTGTAAGCTGACTTGCATTTGTCATTCTCATGGTGGATCTTTTTTTTTTTTTAATATATATTTTTTTCTATTTTGAGAAAAAACAATTCATGTGGAAGTGTGAATTTTTAATTTTTAAAAGATAGAAAAAGAGAAAGAGAAAAGAAAGACGGCAAGTTGATGACTTGATGTGCATAGACTCATAGAGTGAGTCAATGTCTTTTACAAAAAAAGAAAAGAAAAAAAAAGAGTACTCGTTTGATTAGACTTCTATAGGATATGAAATGTTCTAGGTTTTGAATAAATTATTTAATTTATATAAAAATAATAAAAATAAATAAAATATTTAATTAACCAGCTTATTCATTTGCCTTGTGTTGGATTTATATATATAAAAAAAGAGGATATAAAAAACTTCTTAATATTTGACTAAATTAATACATAATCCTATTTTAGAATTTTGGAATTTACTCTAAAATAACTGTTGTTCCCATATTAATGTCCTGTTTACTATGGAGACTGATTAGAAAAATTGTTGGGCAACTATGGAGATAAGGATAATTGGTAATATTTATCAATTTATATGAATCTATGTAACAATAAATGAAGATACAGTGATAGGTCCAATCTCCATGATTTGAAGGAAAAACTTTAAAAGGTAAAGAAAAAATTAAAAATTAAATTCAGCTCATAATTCATTATCAAGGCTCAAGTTACCAAGCAGTCAATAAAAATGCAATCATGCTTGACCAAGAAAATTAATACTTTTAAAATTCTTTCTCAAAAAGAAAAAGAAAACTAATATTTTTATGTATTTGTTCAATGAAAACTGATGGATGGTTTTGTATCCTCTCCCTACCTTAATTGTCATAACTTCTATAATCTAATATAACAAATTAATAGTCTGGATTATTTCTATTAATTTTTATGTTTATGTCTTTACTTCTAAAAGATAGAATTAATCAAGACCATTGATTTAGGTGATTATAAAGTTTAAAACAGTTTATTTGTTTATTTCAACAAATATAAGTATATAACTTTTTGGAAAAATCAACATTCATTGCTCCCAAAAATACAATAACATTAATTGATTAAAAAAAATATGGAGTTTTCCGGTATGTACAGAATTTTATAATGTTAGTGTGATGCTTGTGAGTTGCTAATTAAATATAAGAAGACATTGTCTAAGTAGAAACAGATGAATCTAAAGGCCGATAGCGGAAAAACTAACTTGATAATATCATCATGTGCACCAATATGTATTACTGCTAGATAACTGATAAAAATTTAGTAGTGTTTTTGATCATGTCAAAAATCACTTTTAAATAGTCAAAATAACTTGTGTGATGATTTTATAATGTATGCTTGAATTCATCTAATGTATCTGTAATGCCAAACAGATGGGAATGGCTAGTGCCTTGGAAACTCTATGTGGACAAGCTTATGGAGCTCAACAATACACAAGAATTGGGACTCAAACTTACACTGCTATATTCTCTCTATTCTTGGTCTGTCTACCTATCACCATCCTTTGGATCTACATGGGAAAATTACTGGTTTTGATAGGCCAGGATCCTGAGATTTCTCATGAAGCTGGAAGATTCATAATCTGGCTTATTCCTGCAGTCTTTGCTTATGCGTTTCTGCAGCCTCTTATTAGATATTTCCAGACACAGAGTTTGACAATTCCAATGTTTTTGAGCTCTTGCTTCACTCTTTGTCTGCACATTCCTCTCTGTTGGGCCTTGGTTTTCAAGTCTGGTTTGGGAAACATTGGAGCAGCTTTGTCTATCAGTATATCATATTGGTTGAATGTGATTTTCCTGGGGATTTACATGTACTTCTCTCCTGCTTGTGCAAAAACACGGGGTCCGATTTCCATGGAGTTGTTCCATGGCATTGGAGAGTTCTTCAAGTTTGCTATTCCTTCTGCAGTAATGATTTGGTATGTTGGCTATCTTCTCTGTTTATACTTTTGACAAAAGTGCTTCGTTCATTACTTTATAAACTTTGATGTGTTTGATTTTATGTTTATGACTGCAGCCTGGAATGGTGGTCATTTGAGCTGCTTGTTTTGATGTCAGGACTTCTACCAAATCCACAGCTTGAAACTTCAGTCCTCTCCGTATGGTATGTATCCTCGAAATGGCCATGAATTTTCTTTTGATACAAGCTTATCTGAATACATAAGGGGTTTCGAGTTTAAGATTTATGGTTTACTTGAATACACTTCAGTCCTCTCCGGAAGGATTCAGAACATAACTTCTCTTTATTGTTGTTTTCCTTGAGCAGTCTCAACACCATTGCAACCCTCTATACAATACCATTTGGTCTTGGTGCTGCTGTAAGGTTTGTTCTAACAATCATGCATATAGATTCAGTACTCATAAGAATTCAGTTGTATGTATAGTTTTAATATAGAAAGTAACCATCATTTCTCTGTATAGTACAAGAGTTTCGAATGAATTAGGAGCAGGTGACCCGAATATGGCCCGTGTAGCTGTTTACGTCGTGATGCTTTTAACAGTCATAGAGGCGATTATTGTAAGCTCAATCCTCTTCGCTAGCCGGCATGTTTTCGGGTATATGTTCAGCAATGAGAAGGAAGTTGTGGATTATGTCACAACAATGGCTCCTCTGGTTTGTTTTTCTGTTATAATGGACAGCATACAAGGAGTTCTTTCAGGTTATAATTACTTCCTACTCTCTCTATAGTTAAGTTCTATTTTACATACAATATATTTATATATTAGGTGAAATTATATTATTAGGTGTTGCAAGAGGATGTGGGTGGCAGCATATAGGGGCATTTGTGAATCTGGGGGCCTTTTATCTGTGTGGAATCCCATTGGCTGCTTCATTGGGGTTCTGGATGAAGCTTAGAGGAATGGGACTTTGGATTGGAGTACAAGCTGGTGCTTTTACTCAAACACTTATGCTCTCTATCATAACAAGTTGTACAGATTGGGAAAAACAGGTCTCTTCTCTTCCCTATCTTTGCTTAATGTCACGTTGTCACTTGTGGTTTTGTCTAAATATAATAATACCTTACTGGATTTTAAAATTTGTCAAACAAGTAGAAATTTGTTGAAATCTAAAATTGTCTTAAGTGTCCGTAAGGGTGCGTTTGGTACGGGGATGAGATAAGACAGGGCGGGACGGGATGAGATAGGACTGGACAGGACAGTTGTTCTGTATTGTGTTTGAAATATCTGGGCCATAATTATTAATTGTACTTTTATGCGTTTGGTATGGTTAGAACAGGACGGGACAAAAGGTTCAATTGACCAGAGTGCCCCTCTTATATATATATATATATATATATATATATACGGTTCCGTTCACATCAGTGCGCACTGATGCAACTACATCAGTACCAATGCATGTGGGTCAATGATTATGGAGAATCTTTGACAAGTGCATACACTTTGAGTCAAAGTATGTAAATCTAAAGGTTTACATACAATGCACTGATGAAGTTATATCAACGTATGTAAATCTAACGGTCCACATCCAATGCACTGATGAAATTATATCAATGCGTACTGATTTGAACATTTTTGTATATATATATATATATATATATATTAGTGAGTCTCTCATAAGGAATCCTTTATTTTAATTTTGGTAGGGATCTCGAGGAAATCACATTAATTTTTATGAATTTTAATCTGATTTTTTTTATGAATGATAAATTCAATGAAATATAGCTATGAAAAAAATTTGAAAATTTTTCAAACACTAGAACTATTTTTCCTGATTTTGTAAAATATGAAGGTTTCGGAAAAATGGATGAAATATAGTAAATTCAAAAAAAAAAAAAATTCTCAAATTTTATTCATATGTAAATTTTAATGAACTTATCATCCACAAAAAAATTTAGATCAAAATTCATAAAAATTGATGTGATTTCATTAAAGTCTTTATCGAAATTGAAATAAGGGATCTCTCATGAGATACTCATTATATATATATATTAAATTAGAATATTATATGTACTATTATATATAATAATATATTATATATAATATATGATTATTGGATTAGGTAAAATCTATCGAGCGTTAAACAAGCTGATTTGTATCAAGATGCAAATTAAAAGATAAGCAAAGAAAAGTAAACATGCAAGTGCACAAGTTTTACATGGAAAACCTTAGGAGGAAAAAAACCATGGTTGCCAGAGATAACGAGGACAAATACACTATGAATGTTTAGAGTTGCACCCTCGATCTCTTTTGTACACTTAGCAATTATTCGAAATCTCTCTCTTAGTGTTCTGTGGGTCTATTTATATGTATAGAACCCTATTTTATTATATACAAGTAAAGAAAGATGGCGAGGTTTAGTGGGACTCTAACTTATCGGAGTCGTTTTAATCTTCTTTTCTGTTTCGCGTTTCTTGCGCATTGATGGAGTTAGATCTCTTGCCTGGTTGGGACTCTGATATCTTTGTTTCCTTATCAAAGTGTATCTCATAGTTCCTTATCTGAATAAGAATCTTCTTCTGTGTGCTTGGGTCGTGGATGCATTAAATATGTTGTTGTCTACGTGTTGTTTCAACTGATCATTCACTTAACCCGACCGGATACTACTTCCACTGATTGATCCCTTGGTCCTAATCGAGTGTCTTAACCTGATCAATCTTGTTATCCCGATTGGATTATCTTAACCCGATCGTTTGGACAATCTTGATCGAATCTTAAGGCTGTTTAACAGTCTACTAGGTTTAGTTATTCCCTGGTTGACTTTTGATGACGTGGAACATCATGATTGCCGTATTTTCCGATAATTATGCTGAGTTGTCACCTGTCCGAATTTTACCAATAACAATACGTCAATACCCTCTTAAATATTTGAATCGAGTATCTCGTCTTTGTTCGAAAGAAGACTCGCTCGGTGAAATATATTTAATTCCATTTTTATTTTGTCTTTCTGTCCATAAATACCGTTTATTGTGTTGAACAACTAAGTATTTACTTTCAACCACAACATTCGTTTTGCCTTCTCGATATGACATGATGATGAGACTTGCGTTTGCTCCTCTTCGTTTCCCGCGTAATACGTGTTTGATTGTTAGTGGCGTGTGGTAAGAGTCTTTTGGGGATCGTGCATCAACCTGCATGCACGTTTCTCCTATTGTGGGATAACATCATCCTTTTCTATAAATTTTGAAAACCTTTTATTTTCCCATTTCCAGAAGCTTCTTTCACAATCTTTCTCTTTCAAAGAAAATTTTGCTCCATGCTCACCTCTTTGAAATTGCAACCCTAGCTTCCCTTATTTGCCTGGTTACTTCTTCATAGTTCCTTCCAAGGTTTTCTGCCATCTTATGTTCCTTGATTTGCTAGTGTCTCTGTTTGCTGCTTATCATCATCTCAGACAACCAGGTATGGATCCTATCACCCGTCATCGTTTCTTCGAGTTATTTATGTATGCTGTTGAGACTGGTGACAAAGAGAATGCTGATAGGATCGAGTCCATCTTAGGAAGAAGTTCACAAACTTCTCCTTCTCAAACTTGACCCATAGCTCATAACATTGATTATTCCTTTACACGTCTTGAGTTTCGATCTTCTCGAACTAATCCTAATGCTTCTTCTGTGGATCCTTGTCTATATATTTCGAAGTTGACGCGTGCTAGCCAAGGCAATAAACCTGCTGTGGAAACTTCCCCAATAATTGATTAAAAATTCCTTCTCAGGTGGTAAGGTTAGAGGATATTCCAAAGAGGCGTTAGGCGCTCCTTTTGAAATTTACTATCGATAAGCCTTCTTCTTTTGACACTGAAGTAACGCAGTTATTGCCAAGGAGATCGAGATATTCATGGATAGATTTGATATCCCTGACTCGGTCAAACTCTACCTTATCGATAACCGAGCTATTTAGAATCCACCTCTTGGTGCCATGGCGATTTACGGGGATATGCTAACTTGTGGTGTGACCTTACCCATTTAGCCTTTCATTGCCAGATTTTTAGCAGAGGTTGGGATTGCACATGCTCAGTTGGCCCATAATTCTTATAGAATTCTGGTCGGGCTATGACATTTGTGGAAGAAGATTGGTGCAACAAACTCGCCCACTCCTCAAGAGATCCGTCACTTTTATATGCTCAGTTGATCGGATAATGGCGGTACTTTCTACCTCTTATCTTATTCTTTGAGCCATTGGATTCCCCAAAGGTATGATGAGTGAGTTCCTGCTGCATCCTATAAAGACCATAAAGGCTTTATCTAGGGGTTTCCTTCACCGAACAAGTACTAGAAGAATAGCTGGTTCTTTGCTTTAGGGGAGTAGGGCCAGCATGTGCTCGCTGATCCCGATCGTGGTTTTTTTAAGAATAGTGTCCCGATGAATTTCTTTAGCCTTGGCATTTGGAACAGGTCTCCTCCTGGTCTGACCAAAAGAGAAACCATTCAGGTTCTTATGGCAGCCACAAAATCTTGGGAGGATAGAAACCGCCGTTCAATGCTGGTGGAAAGGGATTTGGTTGAGCTAGGTCTCTTCTAAGCCATATTTGGACACCGGAAACGCTGTAAGTCTACGCTTACATCATGTCTTTTGATTAAATTTCTATTTTCTCTAACACTCGCTTGGATTTTCTTTCAATGTATGATGTTGATATTGTTGCCAGCAATTACGTTAAGAAGGCCAAGGCGTTGGACAAGATCAGTCAGAAGAAGGCTGCTGATAATGCTGTTTAAGGAATTGTCCCCCCTAAGCAAGACCATGTGGAGCATAAATATATCCCTGATCACAACACCACTCCAGGTCTCGATGTCTAACCACAAGTGGAGGAAGTTGTTGTGCCTTCCAGAGGTCTAAAAAAGAAATCAACTAAAGTGACTGTAGGTAAAAAGGTGGCCAAAATTGTTGTTGAGACTTTTGCTTCGAGTGCCTTTCGTCTTAACCTTCTAAAGGATGGTGCCGAAGATGGGGTAGTCAAGGCTGACGCTAGGTTGTTTGCATTCGGTGAGAAGGTTAATATAAATGATACCGAGGAGGAGGAGGAGGAGGAGGAGGAGGAGGATGATTAGGGGACTGTGAGGGACTTGATATCGTAAGAACAACGTTTAAAGAGTAGATATGATCGTCCTTTTACTACTCACCCTCATTTATCTTCTGATCAAGCTCAAGTTGGCGATTGGACTCCCTGATCAACTGCTCGAGTTGAAGCTGATGATCGGGTAACTCGATCAACTGGTCAGGATTCTCCCTTTATGGATTAAGCTGCACAGCCCCCTTAGTAGGATCTAATTGGTTAACCGCCCAAGCGTTAAGGCAAGGCTCCGATGATTTTTACAACAAAATGTTAGATAGTTTTTTCAGATTCTGACTCTAACGGTGAACTGATTGATATTGAGGGAGTGCTCGATCATCCCGTGGATCATTCTGGTAAGGTTTCTAAAGATTCTAGCCAACCGTTCGGGATTTCTTTAGGTATTTCCCTAATATGGCTCACCCATGTGGTCCAATTGGCATTAGCCAAGTTGCTGATGTAAGTCGGGTGGTTTCCTCTTAAGTTGGAGTTTAAATGGTAGAGGTTGGGAGGAGCCAAGATGCAACCGCCAGGGTAGCTCGGGGTGTGTCCACGTTGGCTGGGGGAGTAACTACGAGTGCATTCTTGGTCAGTTTCGCGAGGCTTAGCCATCCTGACCCTTGATCGCATGATCAAAGAGAGGTGTCTTTGTCAACCATCCGCCCTATTAAGGAAAGAGCCAACCTAAGCCAACACCAAACACCATTCTCAAGTAGGGCCCAATCTGAATCTAGGGTTCCTTCAGGCTCCCATAGACCATCGATCGACCCTCTTGACATTATGCGCTCTATGTCTGCTGGCAAGGCGTACATCGGGGAAGGATACTAGGGGGATCCCAGAATTGCTAGCAACTTTGAGCGCATTCGCGCTATTTTTAACAATGGTGTATATGTAAGTGTTTATTCTAGGGCTGGGCATGGTCCGGTTTGGTCCGATTTCAACCGAAACCAGACCAAACCAAAAATTTCGGTTTTTTTAAAAACAGGACCAGTTTGGACCAATCTCCTTTTCAGACCAGACCAGACCAAATTACATTGATTTGGTTAGGTCTAGTTCGGTCTAACAGTTCTTGACTTGAAATTTTCTTTTTTAATTTTTATGCAATTTAAAATTTATATCAAATGGTCCATCATTTAAAAGAAATATATGGTATGATGAGTTATTGACCAATTCATATATACAATATAAAGTAAATAAAATATATTCAAATATAAAAACTAAAATTAAAATATCTTTTCATACCAAAATAAAGTAATAAAATGAATAGATTATTGGTGGTTTTAATAAAACAAATATGAAATAATAAATTAGGGTTTTCACTTTTAACTCTTAGTTTTAAAGTTTTTGGTGTGATATGTAATAGAATAAAAATGTGTGCTAAAAGTATTCGGTTTACAATTCGGTGCGGGTTTAATAAGCTTGGACTATAGACCAGACTGGACCATACGGTTATATTAAAAAAAAAAACCGGACCAAACCAAACCAAACGGGATGGTTTGATTTGGTTTGGTTCAGCGGTTTTGGGCTTTTTTGCCCACCCCTAGTTTATTCTTCCCACTTCTTGCTACTTCTTTTATTCGGACCAACTATCATATCTCTTTGCTGCTATTTCCATGCAGGCCATGGAAGAGATTACCCAAGCCTTGATCACTCAAGATAGGCAAGCTGCAGAAATTTCTTGTCCAAAGAGAGACCTTGCTGGGAGAGATGAAGCATACAAATCCCTCTCGGTTGAGAAGTTAGACTTGACTGAGAATTTGAAGCAGCGTGAAGTCATAGAGGGTGCCTTAAGAAGGTCATTGGCGAGTGTTGAAACCAAAGCCTTTATGGCTAGCGAAAGTGTCAAGGGACTCCCTTTGAAGGTCGATCAGAAAGAGGCAGCTCTAGTGCATGCTCAGTTACAATGTTCCATTTTTTAGCAAAGGGCGATTTCGGCTGAGGCAGATGCTCGGCTTACTAAAGAGACCTTGTCTACCGTTGAACACACATTACTCTAGTCTCAGCAGGAATCTAAGAGGGCCAAGCTTCACTGTGAAAGTTTAGCTGAGGATTTGAGGCAGCAGAAAGTCAGCATAAAGGTGCTTTCGCAAGAAGCCGAGGTGGCCCGTGAGGTTCAGGTTGTTAATCGGTTCAAGAGATCTCCTGCTTTTGATACCATCATGCTGAGAGAACTGGAAAGCAGCCTCTGCATAGCTCGCATGCTTTTTGGTATCAAAGAATGTTCCTCTGAAGCTGTTCGGCGCTATGGGACACTAAGATCAAGAAGCATAAGGCTGAGTATCTAGAAGTTATAAAGAATCAAAGGATGAGATGGCGAGCCTATTACGAATCAATCGAGAGGGAGCCTTATGTCATGCATATGGAATTACCCTTCGAAACGTCTCTTGTGACTTTTCATAGTGATAACAAGGCCGACATCTTGGGTGAAGAGGTTGACGTTGGGCCTCTGGAGAGGCCTGACAAGGACTATTCTTCCTTTATGTCCCATGATCCTAACAATATCTCTTGGCCAGATTTTTGGAATTTGACCAAGGGTTACAGAGATGATCCCCATAGTGTTTCCGATCCTGGGGGCCCTTTTGGCACGTCAAAGGCTTAACCACACTTGTACCCTCTTTTGTTTGATTTCGCCTTCACTTTTGTATCGTTAATACACTGTAAACTTTGGATGAATATAATTGCTAGCTGCTTTCGACCCTTTATCTTGTCTTTTATTGTTGTGCTAAGCTGAGTAATTTACCTGACTGATTTAATTGAATATTTGATCAGTATAAGGCTTAAGTTACTCATTGGCTTAAATTGGCCATACAATAAATCTGGACGACAAGATAATTAACTCATTCCTAGGTATCTTATTGGCATGACTGACTATCTTTGGTCCCTCCAGTTATTTTATAAACTGTTTATTTGTGGTTTGACCAGTATTTTATTAATTGGTCGATTTTGGTCTTGACCAGTTATCTTATTTTAACTGATCATCTTTATAATTAACTCATTCCTAGGTATCTTATTGGCATGACTGACTATCTTTGGTCCCTCCAGTTATTTTATAAACTGTTTATTTGTGGTTTGACCAGTATTTTATTAATTGGTCGATTTTGGTCTTGACCAGTTATCTTATTTTAACTTATCATCTTTGACTTGACCAGTTGTCCTATTAGTCGATTGTACCTGGTTTAGCTGTATGGTTGATCTTCGGTCTTGCTCACCCGAGCTGCTTACGATCGGTTTTGATATTTGCCAAGTAGTGTTCTTTGGGACCATTCTCATGGTATCTAATTTATAGACTCTTGTCTTTTATCTGGAAACTAAGTCACTGAGACATCTCCCAGTAGTCTGTTACTTAAGACTTGTTGTAATGAGAACACTTAACTTGTTTTAGTCGAATATCTTGTAAACTAGCATTCAAGTATCAAATTTGTACTATTCCATTCAACTTTCACGCATCCCCTCAGGTATCTGACACCTGAAGGTGTGCTAACAGTGCTTCTTACGCACCCAGTTAGTTTCGGTGAGTGCGCATAGTCTTTTCGACTTCTGCTTTTGGTCCCCTCACCTAACCCCCTGAGTACCTGTTTGGCCTTGGCAGTCTATGGTTCTCGGGTTTGCCTTTGTTAACAAAGACAAGTTCGAACACTCTATTTAGACTTTTGAAGAAATGTTTCCCTTTGTGGGGATTTTTTATTGATAACTTTATTCTAACATGTTAAAAATAACAACTAATTAGACATGTAAATTTAATCAAACTGAACTAAAAAGAAATAAAAACATGGAAAAGGCATGTTTAAGGGATAAATATCTTTAAATACTGGGCGTTGCAAGGTCAGGGTAACTCTCCCCCTTCTGGTCGGGTTAAGCGATACGCTCCATGCCCAGTTAGCCCGACCACCTGGTAGGGCCCTTCCTACTTATCTGCCAATGAACCATCTACTTTTACTTTTGTGTTTGGAGACACTCTTCTAAGGACCAGGTCCCCAAGCTGAAATCTTCTTATTCGGACGTGGGAGTTGTAATATCTGGCGACCCTCTGCTGATAGGCCGTATTTCTCACTCTAGCCAAGTGCATTCTTTCTTCCAGCTAATCTAAGTTTTCTTCTAGCATGCTTACATTCCCCTCGGGTTGATAGAGCTGAACCTTTAGGGAGGCATGAACTACTTCAACGGGAATAATTGCTTCGGTTCCGAATGCAAGTGAGTAAAGGGGTTTCACCTGTTGTTGATCTCTCGGTTGTCCGGTAAGCCCAGAGTACCTCATGCAGCTTGTCAACACAGTTCCCCTTTTTATCATCGAGTTTAGCCTTTAAGGTGTGCTTGATGATCTTGTTTACTGCCTCGATTTGCCCGTTGGTCTGTGGATGGGCAGATGTGGCATAGTAATTCTTAATGCAATATTTCTGGCACATCTTCCTAAAGTTATCACTATCGAATTGGGTTCCATTATCAGTGATGATTGTATCTAGGATCCTAAACCGATAGATGATATTATTTTTTCACAAAACCAGTGGTGTTAGCTTCAATTATGTGTACCAGCGCTTCCACTTCAGCCTATTTCGTGAAGTAGTTTACTGCCGCAATGGTGTGCTTCGCTCCTCACTTGGTCGCAGTTGGCATTGGGCCAATTAAATCTATACCCCGCATAGCAAACGGTTAAGGCGATGTTAAGATTTTTAGTTGCTCGGGTGGTTGTCGGATGTCATTAGCGATCCTTTGATAGGTCTCACACTTTCCTGACACCGTTTGTGCATCTTGGAATAGGGTTGGCCAATAGAAACCTTGTCTAAGGGTTTTATGGGCCAAATTTTTACCCCTAGTGTGATTTCCACAAGTTCCGCTATGTATGCTTTTCAGGATCTTTTCTGCCTCAATCGGGCCGATGCATCTTTGTAGGGTCTTTAAGAAGCCTCTTTTATACAATTCTCCATAAACTATCGAGTATTGAATGGCCTTGTACCTGATTCGTTTTGCCTCTTTCGAGTCTTTGGGGAGTATATCCTTCTCCAAGTAATCTTTGATTAGGGCCATCCACGTGACATGCCTTTCCTCGATCACTTCCATTGTTAGCTTTTCTTCTCCTTTGATACTAGGTTGCATAAGATGAGCTACCGGGATTGTCTTGGGCCAAATACCGATGGTTGCTGATGTCAGTTTTGATAAGGCATCTGGCTTTTCTTTTTTCTCCATCGAGATCTGAATGATTCTGTAATTTTTGAATCTCCCAAGCAGCCTTTTGGCTATCTTCAAGTAGGCCATCAGGTTATCATCTTTTGCTTGGTACTCATCTAAGACCTAATTGATTATAACCTGCAAGTCACTGAATATTTCTAGCTCATCTGTGCCCAAGGCTGTGCAAACCCTAAGTCCTACTAGCAGCGCCTCGTACCCAGCCATGTTGTTGGTAGCTTTGAAGTCGAAACGTAGGGCACATTCTACCTGATCGCCCTCCAGGGTAGACACCACTATTCCTACCCTGCTACCATGCGCATTTGACGAACCATCAACATGTAATTGCCATTGGAAAGTCTTCCTTTCTTTTCCCTCTAGCATCATGATCACCACACTGTTTGGCTTAAAGAACTCGGCGATGAAATCCGCTACTGCTTGGCCTCTAACTGAGGTTCTTGGCACGTAGGTAATATCAAACTCACTTAGCTTAACCGCCAACTTTGTTAGTCTCCCCGATGCTTCAGGCTTGGATAAGATCTGTTTGAGCGGCCAATCCGTATACATTTCGATCTTATGGGCTTAGAAATATGGCCTTAGCTTTCTTGTTGCTGTCACCAATGCCAGTGCCATCTGCTCAACTACTGATTATCTTGTTTTTGCTAATAGCAGAGCCTTGTTGGCATAATACACTGGCTTATGTACCCCCTCATCCAACCTGACCAACGCCGATCCTATGGCCACGGGTGTTACTGATAAGTATAAATACAAGGTTTCACCATCTAGTGGTTTTGACAGGATCAGGGCTTTACTGAGTTATTCTTTAATCTCCTGGAATGCTTTCTCGCATCCCTCTTCCATTCCATGCCCTTGCCTTTCCTTATGGCTTTAAATGATGGGAGGCATTTATCTGTTGATTGGCTGATGAATCGATTTAACGAGGCAAGACATTCGGTTAGTCGCTGGATTTCCTTTAGGGTTGTTGGAGACTTCATGTCCTTTCTTGCCTTTATCTTTTCGAGGTTGACCTCAATTCCCCTTTGGTGTACCTAGAAGCCAAGGAAATTCCCTGATGTTACCCCCAAAACATATTTTTTTAGGTTGAGCTTCATCACGTACTTCCTTAACACACTAAAAGTTTCTCTTAGGTTTGCTACGTGTTCTCCAGCCGTGACGCTCTTGGTTAGCATGTCATCCACATAAACTTCCATGTTTCTGTCGATTTGTCGGGCGAACATCTTGTTTACCAATTTTTGGTAAGTTACCCCGGCATTCTTCAGACCAAAAGGCATTACTTTGTAGCAGTATAGTCCTTAGTCAGTCGTGAAAGCTGTCTTTTCTTGATTTGGCTCGGACATCTTGATTTGGTTGTAGCCAGAATATGCATCCATGAAACTGAGCAATTCATGTCCAGCAGTGGCGTCAACTAATTGGTCTATCCTTGGCAGAGGAAAGCTATCCTTAGGACATGCTTTGTTTAAATCAGTGAAGTCCACACACATCCTCCACTGGCCGTTCTTCTTCTTCACCATCACCACGTTTGCAACCCACTCCGGGTATCGTACTTCCTTTATTTATCTTGCGGCCAATAACTTATCAATCTCCTCTTTGATGGCCTTGTTTCTTTCAGGATTAAACCTATGCCTTTTTTGGACGGCTGGCCTATGTTTGGGATCGACAGTTAAGTAATGAGAGATAACTTTCGTATCTATCCCCAGCATATCTTTATATCTCCAGGCAAATATATCTTTGAACTCTCTTAGTAGATCGATCAGATCGTTCTAGACGCGGTTGGGCAGTTAGGCTCTCATCTTGACCGTTTGCTTGGGGTTATTTCCATCTAGTGTGATTTCTATGGTTGGCTCGTCTTCTTTTTGGCCTTCCTCTCAACCCAAAGTTGTTTCTCTAAGGTCTAGATCAAACTGGGTCGGGGTTTCTACTTGGTTTACCTCTTCGTCCACCCCCAAACGATTCTCTCTTTTGAGCGACTCAACTTGCAGTACATTTGGCTCTGCCTTTTCTATGTACATAGCTAGATTCATCTTCCTTACCCATTCCTGCGAGCTCTTCATGACGCATACCCCTGCATCGGTTGGAAATTTGACTGTCAAAGCGTAGGTTGTCGTGACAGCATTTGACTTGTTCAAGAAGGGTCTTCCTAATAATGTGTTGTAAAGCCAATTCTATGTGTCTACCACCACGAAATCAAGGAGCATTGTCTTTTAGCATGGGTAAGTCCCGATCTCAACCGGTAGTTCGACTGTCCCCAAAGACCTCACTTTCACTCCACCAAATCCCTTGAGTGGGATTGGTAGCGGCTGCAAATCTTTCATTTGCAGTCCCAACTGATCGAACACTTCAATGGTTAGGATGTTTGTTAAACTCTCATTATCTATTAGCACCCTCATAACTTCTTTGTGGCCAACACGAACTGATACCACAATGGCGTCGTTTGGTTTGACTTCAAGTCCGTGGGCATCTGTTTCAGAAAAAACGATTGGGCCCTAACCATGTTTAGCTTTTTTCTGGTTGGGTTCGATTGAGTTCACCTCCAAATTTCTCTGTCCATCTACAGCTTCGCCAACTTCGTTCATTCTTTCCCAACTGCTTTTGCCTATATAAGGTCCTCCAAAGATTGTGTTAATGGCTCCGCCATCCAGAACCTCATTAGGGCTATTCTTCCAGTCTAGATCATCCTTTTGCGGCTCTCTCTGTCGATCTTCGTTACCTTTTATGACCATATCTTTCAAGTGCCATTCCCTGATCAGTTTCTCAATGTAGTCTCTTAGTTGGTAACACTTTGAGGTCTCGTGACCATTCTCGCGGTGGAATCGATAGTACTTGGTAATGTCTCTCCTGGCAGAATTCGATTGTTTTGCCAGTTTTTTATATAGGCTCTTTTCTTCTATTACGGTCAAAACCTCTTCTTGCCTTTTGGTCAGGGGGGTGTAGTTAGTGAATTGTTTTTTGAAAGGCTTGTTACCCCTCGGGTCATCATCTTTGCGACCCTCCTTTCCTTTGCCCGAGTTGTGGTTTTTCTGGTTACCCTTTGAGGCATTCTCTTTGAGCTTTTGATTCTGTTCAGGCTGACCACCATGTATGAACTCTCCACCCTGGGCTATCTGTTCTTTTTCTTCCATTACGTATCCTCCCACGTCATCCACTAGATGTGCGTAAGTGGTAGCCCCCTTCTGTCTCAAACTGAGTGACAATTGGCTGTGCTGCAAACTGTTGATGAAGGCTGACACTACTGCGTCATCGTTCGAGTCTTGAATTTCTAATACCTCTTGAGAGAATCTAGTAAGTAGTCCTTCAATTTATCATCCTTTCTTTGTTTCAGGGTGGAAAGTGCGGATATCGACTTTCTCCTTTGGATGCTCCCATGAATTGTCTAGTAAAAGCCTATATTAATTCTTCAAAATTTCAGATGGAACCACCTGTAAGACCACCGAACCATCTAGACCCTTGATCCCCCAACGTTTAGGGGAACATCCTGCACATGAGTGCGTCATCGTAGTCATGTTGTGTCATTGCACTCTGGTACCTTCTCACATGCTCTTAAGGGTCGGTGTAGGCCTTGAATTGCTCCATATGTGGCATCCTGAATTTGTCTAAAATTCGAGCCATTTGGATGGAATCGGAGAATGGGCTACTAGTGTTGCCAATTTATTATTATTAAATATATAATATAATAATATATATAGTAGTATATATTATTATTAAATATGTTTGTAATTTTTAAAAAATTTGAAGGGTAAAGTAGTCTTTTGTACTTGTCCTATGTTCTTGGTCCTTGGTGGGATTGGTGTTTTTAGTCCCACCCTTTCCCGTCCAGTCCCATGTTAAACACGCACCGAACTTGGGACAGGAGGAAATTGTCCCACATTGTCCCGTCACGTCTGCGTACCAAACGCACCCAAAGATTTTTGCTATTTTTGAATGTATTAACAAAACACGTGAAATGCTACCTAATGGTAACTGCTAAAAGACAAATTTGACAAATTCTTTGTGAGAAAGAAAAATTAAAAAGAAGTTTTGTTAGTATATCCCGCTGAATGTATATGCAAGTTTAACTGTATTGAAACTATGTTAAACTTCTAGTGAGGTGAACGAAAGTATAAAATTTAGTAAAAAAACAGAAAATGGGATTTATGGTTAATGTGATAATTCTTTTAATGTTGGACTAAAAATCTCTTAACTGTTCAAATTTTTGCAAACATAAATAAACTGTGAAACTCTTTTAGAGACTTTCCAAGAAATTTTAACCATATATATAAATTGTCTCTTTATTGCAGGCAAGTAAAGCAAGAGAGAGGATGTTTGAAGGAAGATCTTTAATAGATAATGGAGTAATGTAATGAGAAATGTCAGTTTTGTTTTGGTATTTTTTTTTTTTTTTTTTTAATTTTCAATTTGCAAGAGAAAAATATTACTTGAACTTGGTCATGATGGTATGAGGAAATAGTGATTAAGGGTCAATTTGGTATTGTTATAGCTTTTAAATAATTACTGTTGTGCTTATGAAACATGTCATTTTAGTCCCTATAAAATGACAGTTTTGGTCTTATAGTTTCAAAACAGTTCATTAATACCCTTGATTGACCATAAATGCATTCTAGGTTGGTTTTCATGTCTAAATGATAAATCTAACTCTCAACCAATATAGATGGGGTCTAAGAACACATAAGATTAAAAGATAAATACAATTAATGGATCATAATGTCCAATCTAAATCACTTGAACCAATCTAGTCACATCACATACAAATAAAGACTAGTTTACAAAATATATAACAATTAATACTACAACTAGTCTTATTTACTTCAAGCTTTGATAAAATCATCCTTTTGATCCCCAAATCTTGATGTGTTACCTCTCCATGCATTTAGACTACTTTGCATGTTGCCTTTTGTTATAATTTCATTATACTTGAAACTTTAATATAACACATTCAAATCAAACTTCGTTAGAACTTCATCAATGTTTGTTATCATCAAAATCAAGTATTAAAGCCTTAGGCCAATAATTCACCATCATTATCAAGGCATATTAACTTAATTGGACAATTTGAAATTATGCACGAAACCTTGTGCAAGTAATTTGGCAAAAGCAACATTATGAATAAATACTAAACAAACATGTGGCTATCTTGCAGATGCATCAATTATAACCATAAACTAGTGGAATGGTCCATTTTGTGGATGAATAGGTGCATATATATCCCTTTGAATTCCTTGTAAGAATGATGAAGATTCAAAACCAACCTTACAAATAAAATGGTGTTATTACTAATTCCCTTGTGAATATAGCAGTGAAAATATTCTCTTGTAATAAAAGAATTTTCTATTTTTTTTTCTTCATGTTTTTGTTGTTTATTTACATTGGTTGTGGTTTGTTTGTTTGTTTTTATTTATTTATTTATTATTATTTTTTTAATGTGGAATGCCATGGGGACTGTATTTGGTTGTTAGAAATGATGCCCAGAATCCTTACGTGATGGAAGAGTGTTTTTAAATATGAATGTTAGATCTATAACCCTAAAAAAATTGAAGAATGAGGATGATTTCTTTTGTAAAGAAAGAAGTCATGTGGAAGGGTTGAAGGAGAGAGAATGAGATAGTCAAAAAATAAAAATGTTAAGAGGAAGTGAATTAAGTTGTCCGAGAGAAAAAAGAAAGAAAAAAAAAAGATAATGACATCATTAAAGTACAAGGACAATTGTTGTGGCAAAATACTTGACAAAAATAATCAAGTTATTGGGCTGGCAAGCTCGGTTTTTGCCATGTACGCCACAGACACATCAAAATCCGATAGAGATTCGATGCAAGCTGGGCAGGAGACCGTTGGGCTTTTGCGAGAAAAGCGCGGGATAAAAGGTTGAAGGGGATGGGTCACTCCGTAGCTCAGCATAGCACCGGAGATAGCCACTGCCCTAGGTGGTAGATTCCAAGCAGCTCTATTCCTGGCAAGAATGAGCTGAACGACATTTGGGTCCAATTCAAACCTTCCCATATATTGGTGTAACTCACTCACACTGGCCATTTTCGGTTCATAGTCGTAAACACACACCCACTTTGCCAAAAACCTTATTCAGGCACCCCTATGCTCAGCCTCGACATCTAATTCATCAATCGTTTAGTGGCCAACCCTGATCTCCCTGGGTAGCGCTGGGACCTTTGAAGCTCTGGTCTTCTGGTGTGTGCTAGATGCCTTAGTTTTTGCCATTGCTGATTAGCTTCGATGCGAGTAGAAGCAGAAGGATTATATTGATAAACGTTGGTATTCAAGTGAGAAACATCAATAGATAGAAAAGCATGCTGATTTGGAACACGGCTTCACAACAGGTTTTTAAGAAGTTCCACTTCAACCGTGTCCTTGAGTTCAACCGCCCTCATTATACGACAAAAAAGGTAGTGTCAAGTTTCAGAATCCATGGAAACTCACCAGAGGAAAGAACTTGATTGAAAAATGGTGGAAGACGACTGCGGACAGAAGCAACAAACAGACGGACAGATCTTAGAACGAACGAAGTAATTTGAAACGTAAACTAAGAGAAGAAATCTGGACTTTTCAAAGTATCTGGGTTTGGATTCAAAAAAGATTTTTCTGGGAAAAACAATTTGAAGAAGTTTGATTGCTTCACTTCTACACTTTGTGTAGCCCCATTTCCTTATCTTTTTGTGTTCGTTTCTCAAGTAAAACCATGTTTCTAACGATTTAAATGAGTTGTGCAGTGTCAAGTTAGATTTGAAACTTAATGGTCTTGGACGGAGCTGAAGTGTAGAACAAAAAGGCAAGTTTAAGCACAAAGGCAACCTCAAGGCGAGTCCACTCAAGGTCGCCCCAAGATCGCTTTCTTCTCAGGTTCAGCCTTTCAAAACAGAGCACAAATGCGACATTAAGGCGAGTCCAACCAAGGTCGCCCTAAGATCGCTATCTTCTCGGGTCCAGCCCCTTCAAACAGAGTAAAAAGGCGACCTCAAAGCGAGCCCAACAAAGATCGCCCTAAGGTCGCTATTGCCTCAGGTTCAGCAGACATACCTTAAGGTGACCTCAAGAAGAAACCAACCAAGATCGCCTCAAGATCGCTATGGCCTCGGGTTCAGTGAACATACCTTAAGGCGACCTCAACAAGATCGCCCCAAAGGTCACCCTTTTGCCTAGAAATTGCTTTATCTAAGGAATTTACTCCCTTCCTCTTGACCTAATTCATTTCCCTATATAATTATTTGCTATTTTTAGACAAAAAACAACCAATCCCTTACCCAAGAATATTCACATAACCATTATCTTGGCATATTCCTCTTACATCACCAATTAGGGGTGGGAAAAAAACCAATAAACCTAACCGGTGACCCGAGCCGATCCAATCGATTTTTTTTTCGGTTTTCTTATGTTGGTTGGTTCAGTTCGGTTCACTTTTTTGAAAACCAATTGGATTGGTTTTTTTCCTAGTTCACTATCCCAAACTGAACCGAGATCCAACTTATATTAAAAAAAAAAAAAAAAAAAAAAACCCTAGTTTAATGTTCAACAGTCCATGAAACTATACAACTATGAAAAAATGTCGCATAATATATATTTTTTTCTTTGTTTCTTTTACTAAATATCATTTTAAACTAGTATTTTCAATTTGTTCAAGCCCATAATTTAATTTTATCTAGGGGGCCCAAAAGGATTAAAATATGAAAATATGTGTACTAATTAAAGCCCATGAATTGGCCCAGTAGGTCCAAAATCGAAAAAACTGAACCAAACCGAACTGGTCCAATTTGGTTTGTTTTTTATTGGTTATCATTTGTAAATTTTATTGGATCGGTTCATATTTTCAAAAGCCAAACTTTATCAGTTTTTTATCGATTCTATTGAAAATGAACCGATCTATTAAACACCCTCCCCTATCACCAATACTTTCCTAAAATCCTACACATCCACCACATATTTTACACCATATCCATGATCACTTCTTGTTTTTAGGCAATAGGGAATTGAAGAAGATCGGAGGAGAAGAAGAGAACACTACTCCACATAGTTTTCTCTACAACTCTATATCTTTCATTTTCATTATAGAGCCATGTATTCATTTGATTATATATGTTGTATGGCTTATTTTTGTAATATGAGCTAAATTTCTAGTTCTAGGAATTGATGAAACCCTACTCTTGACTTTATATATATTGACCACTAATTTATCCGTTATGTGCAATGTGATTTGTATGGATGTTTTTGAGTATTTAATGCTTTCAATAGATTGATCTCATATTAAATGATTTTCGGTGGTGTGTTATGAACTGATCGAAAACACACATACACACACACACACACGGTGTTTGATAAAATGTCTTCTATGCATGTATAGTAAGGTAGACCAGTTGAGGCTAGCGTATAGGGCTCTTTTGTGCCAAGGTTCTTAATGAATTCATACATATATTCCGAGGTAATCGAGAGATAGGATTGGGTGCGTTTTGGTGTTATCTCTATTACTCGACTGAGAGTAGAGGTTATAATCCGGTACATGAGTCTACAAATTACACGTGTACAAATTGGGTATGCAAGTGAGTCTAAAGGATTAATTAGGAGAGGGTGGGGTGGAGTCCGGTCTTAGCATAATTTCTCTTTTGATTACATCCGATTGAATCACTTGTTATTTTCTTACCATCTTAGTTTAAAACCATCTAAGTAGTATAATTTAGCTTACTTATAGAATTCAAATATGAAAACCATCATCTTTTATTGCTTGTTTGAATAGCAATTTGGCTAATAGATTTTGGTAATCAATCACTCAGTCTTTGTGGGAACAAATATTACTTATTAGTATACTACACTCCCGACCTCGTACGATTGCGAGTGTCACTTAGGAGTGGTCAAAGTTACGCGAAAGAGAATTCAAGAAATCATAAAATAAAAGTAAATGGCTAAATGAGCAAACAAAATTTTAAGTATTGGTGGAGAGAATTTTTAAACGAACCTTAAAGTGACATCACGCTGCGTAGAAGCGGGAAAAGGAAGAGGTGTGGGCGATGACATGAAGATCAGATCAAATCACGCAATCCGGAAAAGACGCTTGACAAATCTACCCACGTGAGGACACATGTCACGACAAGAAGACTTCAAGCCTCCAATTGCCGCCATCGGGAAGTTCAATAATAAATCCATTAATAAAGATAATGACAAAATTAAAGAAGGGAAATCTTTTTAAATACCTTTCGTCGAGCATGTGACAGCTAATATGAATAAAAGGTGCGGCGAGCGCGACTACCTCGAGAACACGTCGAGTACGAGCTAAATAAGAATACTCGGCTCAGGTATTTAAAGGGGTATTGTTATATGGGAATTTTGTCCGAGTGACTTGTCACCCGAAAAGAGCTCAAATATTGGGAGAACAGCAATGCCATGTCGACAAAAGTCAACGCAGTTGACCATTGCCCAAGACACGTCATAAGACTCATCAATAAAGTCAGGTACTTACGAGCCAAACAAATCAGAATAGGCAAGAAGTCCAAATGGGTAAGGATTCTGCCCACCGCTGAGGATCTCCACTCAGCTAAATCCTCTCGCCCAAATAAGGAAGCTTCCCCAAATGCTGCTGAAAACACAAGAAGATCTATCCAACTATGGAAACTAAGGATCACACTTTGAAAAGGAAGCAAGCGTATCATCTTCAAAGATACTAGAGACCTAATCAGGCAACAAATCAAGGTAACTAATGCCAATCAGGAAAGAATCCTAATTGGTCCACTCTACCAGAACCTTAATAATTCAAACATACAACAAAAATCAAGTAAAGTGCAATATATATTTTGATTATCAAGTAAAAATCAAAATATATATTGCATTTAATATATTTTCTTCTAATATTATCCTACCAAAGCTGATAGATAGACAAACTTGGGGTTTAGGCAGATGACTCCCAAGTCAGTGGCTTGAATCCTACCAATGGAAAAAAACTTCAAAAAAAAAAATACCTGGTTTAGATAGACAGATATTGTGAAAAAAAAAAGATAACATATTTTCAATTTTATCATAATTTTATATTATACAATTTAAAAAGAAAAAAAAAAACATTAATCACATTATAACTCTCAACACCATCGTTGAATCTTCAATTCTATTTTCTTATAAATCATAATCATTTCTAAATCATTATTTATTCTTTAAAAAAACCATTATTTATCATATCTTAATCATGAATAATATATTGCAATTATTACATAAAAATGGTTTACGATTTGTTAAATTATTTTTATTTAATTGTTTGTATCATATAAAATGAAAATACATAACAGTTAATAATAACATTGGTATAAATGTCAAATTACTTGTTTTTAAACAATTTTATATTTAAAAAAAAAAAAAAAAAAAAAAGCAAGTTGACATTCTATTCAAAGGTGATAAAAATAAAAACAAACATGTCATTTAGATTCATGTTTCAATCACTGTTCAGTTTTCAACAAAATTCAGGACTGTTCAGTTTTCAAACAAAAAAACAAACGACTCCTTAGCCACTTTGGTAAAGATTCATATTTAGGGGTAGACAAAATTCGGTTCGGTTTTCCAAAATTTAAACTGGTTTAAACTGATTAGGAGTAACGAACCGAATTGAACTGCCTTTGACCGGTTCGGTTCGGTTCAGTTCGGTTTTGGGCCTATAATGGGTTAGAATGGGCTTAATGGATTTTCAGAAATAATAACACCATCTAAAAACACTACACAGTAAAACAAAATTTTCGGATGCTGGCTCTAGATCATTTTCCCAAGTGAAAATTAAAATTTTACATAAAAAGTGTAGATCTCACATTGAACATTGATGAAAAAGTGTTGGTGCTGAACCAGGAAAGGTTAGCGATTAGCACCTTAAAGTGAAGTTGACGTAGAGCTAGATTGGGTGGGGTAATTTACCAAGCAGAGTTTGGTGTTAAAAATTTGCCGACTTCATTTTTGTTGTGAAGATAATACTAGTACCTTTGAACTCCATCAATATTGCATTCATATCATTGGAAAAAAACACACAAATAAAAAAATTTAAAAAAATTGTAAGTGTAGTTGGCAAAATATACGAAGAAACCCATGGGCAATTAATTCTTGAGAGCAAGAATGAAAACTAGATTCAAAAGTCATTCAAAAAAAAGATTTGGTACCAAAAATAGAATTATACATGTTGTGAAAGAATTGAATAATAAATAAAGAAATATAACAAGGGATGAGAGGAGAGAGACACATGAGAGAGAGACGAGAGAGAGAGAGAGAGAGCTATGCTTTTATTGATATTTAGTCATCTGATTCAACCAACCAAACTATTACAATAGAATGCCATATATATATAGGCAAACAATCAAAGGGGGGCTTATTGTAATTTCACATCAAAGACTTGGGCACTAAGCTAGAGTAATTGCTTCATCCACGTGTGTGATGAGTTTATGTGTGAGTGATTTATGTGGTGGAAATTAGAAACCCATACAATAGTGACATTTGTCCACCAAATGGGATTTTTAAGTGTATGGTGGAAGCCACTATTTTTATAACACTCCCCCTTGGATTCCACAATTTGTATTTTAATTTGCTAAGGAAAACTCAGTGGGACAAAACCATAGTAAAATACATACGATGATATTCTAGATCTTGTGGGGTTAGATGTTCTCAAAACTATCTTGTTAAAAAACCTTGTCAGAAAAACCCAGTAGGATAAAACCTGATCGAAGGGAAAAAGAATATAGTGCACATATGTCCGCTCAGAACTTTGCTCCCCTTGATTGTCTCGTTAAAAACCTTGTCAGGAAAACTCAGTGGGACAAAACCTGATTAAAGGGAAAAAGAGTACAATGCAAATATAACAATAGTTAATGTTTTTTTCAAAACATTTCTCACATTTATACTTTACTAGGAAAAACCCAGTGGGATAAAAACCTGAGCAAAGGTATCCATTGATATGTCAGATCAAAGTAATATTTATAATGATCTTTTGAATTAAGGTAATATATATACGATGATTAGCAAGATCAAAGTAATATTTACAATGATATTTTTGATCAAAATAACATATATACGATGATAAATTGAATCAATGTAATATTTATGATGATTTTGTGGATCAAATGATTTTTGGGTGTGCTTGGAGAATTGTCTCATTAAAACCTTATCAGGAAAACCTAATGGGACAAAATCATGATTTGAAGGAAAAAGAATACAATGCACATATGTCCCAATATAATTAATATACTTCATTTGATATGCTCCCCCTGATGGAAAGCTCCCTCTGATAAAAGTTCTTTTAAAGCAATCTTCTAGATTGCTAAACTGGGGTATACATATGTTTATTTCATAAAATGAAATAATATCATAAATGATTGGAGGGAGTATAAGTAAAGACTTGCTTTATGGAGTAATATCCATATGGAATCTGTTATAGGTAAAAATCGTCATAAAGGACACGTCACCACCTTGAAGAAGCCACGTAAACGGGAGTTAGGAAAAGCCAACTCGGAAGGGGGAAATCCCCCAAGTAACCCACTCGGCTGAAACCAAAGTAACCCGATCACAAACAAAGAGAACCAGCTCGGGCAACACCACCTACTCGGGCACACTCGGGCATACTTGGGGACCAACAAGAAAAGATGGTTGCGGAAACTCACTTCCCAAATACGGAAGGAATCAGCAGTGAGCACCTCCACAATATGTAACAGTGCAACCCTTCAGAGTTTAACAAGGAAGCAAACAGGTCTCCCGCGAATAAAGGAGAAAGAATCCGGCCCAAACTCGAACTCAGCCAAAACAGGAAACATATCACGCCCAAGAAGGAAGCAGAATCCGACTAGGACTGGGAAACTGCTCAAGACTTGGGCGCCACGACACCAAACCCCAGCAGCATCCCCAAACCCTAGAAACAACGTGTATAAATACCCTTTGTAACGCATAAGGGAGAGATCTATTGTTTTTTAGCATAAGAGAGACCAGAGCGAATTTCTGTAATCAGTTTATACATAGTGGATTTTGGCTTCGCTGCTTAGGCAACAACCCGTGGACGTTTCTCCGATCACTGGAGTTTTACCACGTATTTCTTGCTCATTATTTTTACGATATTAAGATTCAAACTATTATCACTCACAAACGTGATCTCAAATCATCGATTGAATGTTGACGAAAAATCACTGACAACAATTGGCGCTAGAGGAAGGGGCGGATCGAAGCACTTGTGAAGTAATGGCCGGCGAGGGAGATGGTAACGATTCCAGATACATTCACGGACTACCCACTAATGAGTTGGAGGATGACGCCACTCCCAACACTGCGGATGCAGCCTTAGCAACTGCAGATCAATCAACTACCCTGGCTGGCATCCAGCGCTTCCTCCCAACTAATGAAGAAATCGTGCAAAGGTTCCGTACTTCTCTACAGCAACTCATGGCGGACGCAGCGAGGCAGGGAGTTGACCTTTCCACCACGGAGGGTTTGATGTCACCCCACAATCTTTCCGTCCCAAATCAGCAGGCAACAAGATTACGTTCCACGGTGGTGGTACCAACGCCTGATGCACCTATAAAGGCGAGCCGAGGTCCTGCAGATAGGCCAACAATTTTGTCTAAAAGGTTAGCCATAGATAGCAGGGAGCATAGAGAGGAGAATGATTCTGACAGAGGGCATGATCGAGATCGATTGGCCAAGGATCGAGATCGCCCCAGGAGACGTACTCATCGGAGAGCTAGGTCATCATCCTCAGGAGGGAGTGAGCAGAGTTATCATCGTAAACACCAAAGGGGCACAGTTCGGCTGCATGGCCTAAACCGAGAACATAGAGAGTTGAATCCAGAGGAAAGGGGCTAAAAGCTGATCGTAAGTCAGAACTTCAATGCGATGGGAGAACCGGAAGGAGACAGGGATATACTCATACAGAGTTTGACCCGGGAAGTTTAAAATAATCGTCGACAGATGGATGCTTTAGTCAGGCGATATGGGCATAATGAATTGTCGGATGACGAGACCAGAAGCCCTTTTACCAATGAAGTCCTGAAGACACCCTTCCCGGAGAGATTCAGGATGCCTCACGTAGAACAATTCAAAAAGGACACTGATCCGAAGGAACATGTCAGAAGGTATAAGAGTGCCATGGCCCAGTATGTCTACATTGACGCCTTGCTCTGTTTAAATTTCCCCTAAACTCTCGGGGATTTAGGCTCCAGGTGGTTCGGCAGGTTACCAGCAGCGAGTATAGGCAATTTCAGTGAGCTGAGTAAAGCCTTCTCAAGGCAATTCCTCGGTAATGTACACAGGTTGAAGTCTATGGCCCACTTGTCCCAGCTAAAACAGGAAAAAGACGAGTTACTGAAAAAATATTTGGGGAGGTTCGGTCAGGAAGTGTCCGAAATTGGAAGTGCAAATGGCGAAGCCATAATTGCCGCGTTCATCAATAACCTTAAGAACGGCCAATTGTCATTTGACCTCCGAAGAGCCCGACTAACCAGTTATGCTGATATGATGGACATGGCCAGGGGCTACGCCCTGGCTGAGGAGGAGGAAGTTGCCACAGGAGGTTACTTCATACATGGTGGTCGCCTAGAAGGATCTAAAATCAAAGACCAAGCAAAGGTGCCCGATACCAAAGGTGACAAACAGAAGAATAAGGTGCGGGATGGTCGGGATGGACGTCAAGCATATGGCCCAAAAACCGATCAACCGCGGCAGAGGTTCCAGGGCAGATATACAAACTATGCCCCGTTGAAAAAGGATCAAGAGGAAATTTTGGCAATCCTAGAAGAAAAGAACATGTCTAAAGAACCACCTAAGCAATCAACGTATGCTCGGAGGAACACCACCAAGTATTGCAGGTTCCACAAGGAGAATGGGCACGAGACATCTAAGTGTTTCCAGCTAAGGGACCACATCGAAACCCTCATCAGGGAAGGACATTTGAAAGACATCATCTTAAAAAAGGCTGACAGGGCGGACGGACAGAAGAATAGCCGACAGGATGGACGGGCAATAAAGACTAGTCCCAAGAAAGCTGAGGATGAAGGAGCAATCAACACCATCTTCGGGGAGACCAGCGACTAGCAAGAGTAATAGGGAAAGGACCCAGGAAATCAGGGAGGCCGTGGAAGCACGGAGAGACCTGGACGTCAATTCTGTTGAACCTGACCCGAAGAGAATCAAGGAAAGTTAGGACCCGATCATATTCACAGAAGCCGACTCGCATGGAGTTGATGTTAGGCCAAACGACGTGCTGGTGATCGGCGCACGGATTGGTCATAGAGAGGTTCATCAGATTTTGATTGACAATGGAAACTTAGCAGACATTCTAAGTGCAGAAGTGTATGACCAGCTGAGGCTAGATAGGAAAGACCTACAACCATTTCCCACACCCCTTAGAGGATTTGGAGGAGCCGAAGTAAGGTCACTTGGCACGGTGAAGTTACCCGTGAAGGTCGGGAAGGCTCCTTGCCAAAAAACAGTCTTACTTGACTTTGTGGTAGTGGATACAGAAAATTGGTCATACAACGCCTTATTGGGCCGACCATTCTTGAATAAGGCCAAAGCAGTGACCGCAACCTACGCCCTCATGATGAAGTTCCCGACAGAATATGGGGTAGGAGTGATCAAAGGGTCACAAGAAATGGCCCGAAGGGTAAATTTGTCAGTGTATAAAGATAGGGAAGTACACCAGGTATACGCGGTAACAGCCGAGCGAGAGGTTGGTGAACTTGAAGAGCAGGCAGAAGTGCCGAAAGAATTTGAGTTGGATCCCAGAGAAGAACCTGAGGCTAAGAAAGATGAGCCGACCGAAGAAGTGGCACTGGATCCAGAAGATCCGAGTAGGACAGTCAAGGTAGGGGCAAGTCTAAATGTTCATGTCAAAGCCCAGCTTGTCACACTACTGAAAGAGTACAATGACGTTTTTGCTTGGAGCCACGAAGATATGCTGGGGATAGACCCGAAGGTGATATCACATTGCCTATCCATCAACCCAGAGTTCCGCCCAGTGAAGCAGAAAAAGCGGCTGTTCAACCCCGAAAGGAGTTCAGCTATTAAAAATGAAGTAAAAAAGTTACTTACCGCAGGATCGATAAGGGAAGTCAAGTACCCGAAATGGGTAGCCAATGTGATGCTAGTAAAGAAAAAGAACAACCAGTGGAGGATGTGTGTGGATTTCACGGATTTAAACAAGGCCTGCTCGAAGGACAGCTTCCCACTACCAAGGATCGACCAGCTAGTGGACGCAACAGCAGGACACGAATTGTTAAGCTTCATGGATGCTTACTCTGGGTACAATCAGATCTGAATGAATAAAGCCGACGAAGAGAAAACGGCATTCACCACAGACCAGGGGTTGTATTGCTATAAGGTGATGCCATTCGGATTGAAGAATGTCGGCGCAACGTACCAGAGGTTAGTGAACATGATATTCGCTCGGCAGATTGGGAAGAACATGGAGGTCTATGTAGATGACATGCTGAACAAGAGTGTTACGGCGGAGAGGCACGCGGAAGATCTAAAAGAAACCTTTAAAGTTCTAAGAAGGTATAAGATGAAACTTAACCCGAACAAATGTGTGTTTGGGGTACCATCAGGTAGGTTTCTCGGCTTCCAGGTGCATCAGAAGGGAATCGAAGTGAATCCCGAGAAGATCAAAGCATTAGAAGAGATGGCTTCGCCAAGAATGCTGAAGGACGTACAGAGGCTAACGGGATGTCTCGCATCTCTTAACCGATTTATAGCAAAATCAATAGACAGATGCGCCTCGTTTTTTAAAGCAATAAAGAAAGGAAAAGGGCTCGAGTGGAACAAAGAATGTGAAGCAGCCTTCCAGAAGTTGAAAGATTACTTAGGGCGAGCACCCATCCTCTCAAAGCCAGTAGTTAGAGAGACATTATACCTATACCTCTCAGTTATAGAAGTGGCAACAAACTCGGTGTTGATCCGAATGGAGGAAGGAATACAGAGACCAGTGTATTACACCAGCAAGGCGTTGCTGCCCGTAGAGACAAGGTATTCACCGGCAGAAAAGATAGCGCTAGCCTTGATCACGGCAGCCAGGAAGCTAAGGCCGTATTTCCAAGCGCATGCAATAGAGGTGTACACTGATTGTCCGCTGAAGCTCATCTTGCAAAAGCCAGAACTGTCAGGTAGACTGACTAAATGGGCGGTGGAGTTGAGCGAATTCGACATCAAGTACACCCCAAAAGTCGCAGTCAAGAGGCAGGCAGTGTCAGATTTTGTAGTGGAATTCACTAAGCCAGATGTCGAAGTAAGAAGAATAATGGAAAGAAAACAGGAGAATAGTTTTCGATGGAGGTTGCATGTAGATGGATCATCAAACACCCATGGCAGCGGGGCCGGGATAGTCATAACAACCCCGGAGAGAGATGCTGTAGAGTGCGCCATGAGGTTCGACTTCAAAGCAACCAACAACCAAGCAGAATATGAAGCTTTGTTGGCTGGCTTGAGGGTCTGTATAGCGTTAGGAGCAGATGAGTTAGAGATTTACAGTGATTCGCAAGTTGTGGTTAACCAAGTATTGGATGAATACCAGGCAATGGAGGAGCACATGATAGCTTACCTGGACATTGCAAAGAAACTGCTCAGAAAATTCAAGGTGTACAAGATCTGTCAGATCCCTCGGGAAGAAAACGAGAAAGTAGATGCTTTGTCCAAATTAGCTTCAGCCACCATGAGTATCAGGTCCAAAGCGATACCGGTGGCGCACCTGACTAGGCCGAGTTCATGGTGTCGGAGATCCGACCAGTTCAAAGCAACTGGACCTCACAGCTCAGAAAGTATTTAGAGGAAAACATTTTACCCGAGGATACTATGGAAGCAAAACGCGTCAAGTACAGGTCAACTCGGTACACAATTCTGAGAGGTGAATTGTATAGAAGAGGGTTCTCAAAGGTGCTGCAAAGGTGTATCGCTAGCGAAGAAACCAAAAAGATCCTACAGGATGTTCACAATGGAGTATGCGGGAACCATACGGGGGGTAAGAGTCTGGCGCATAAAGTGCTTAGGCAAGGATTCTATTGGCCAACTTTGTTTGCAGAGGCACAACGGTTCGCGGAGAGCTGTGAGACATGCCAGAGAATAGCAAACGATATTCGGCAACCCCCGGAGTTGCTCAGAAACTTAACTTCACCTTGGCCCTTTGCCATGTGGGGCCTCGACCTGATAGGACCAATGCCCACTGGAACAAAGGGGGGTACGAAGCATGCTATTGTGGCAGTAGACTACTTCACTAAATGGGCGGAAGCAGAAGCTCTTGTGCACATCACTGAGGCAAACACCACCAGCTTTGTCAGAAAGAACATAATATATAGGTTTGGAATCCCGAGCATCATCATAACAGACAATGGGACCCAATTCGACAACATCAAGTTCAGAGAAATGTGTGAAGAGTATAAGATCGCGAACTATTATGCGTCACCTGCTCATCCCCAAACCAATGGCCAGACCGAAGCTGTGAACAAGGTGATCAAGCACACACTGAAAGCAAAGTTGGAAGCCAAGAAAGGCAGCTGGGCGGACAAGCTACCAGAAGTGCTATGGGCATATCGAACAATTGTAAGGTCATCCACAGGGGAGACTCCTTTTGCGTTAGCATTCGGGACGGAGGCCGTTATCCCAGCAGAGATAAGTTTTACATCACCCAGGGTACAACTATACAGCCCCGAGCACAATGTTAACATGCTACAGCAAAACCTATACGAGCTTGAGGAAATAAGGGATGCAGCGCAAGTATGAAACGCTGCATACAAGCAAAAGACTGCGAGGTACTATAATTCCCATGTTCGTATGCGTAGATTCCGGCTTGGAGATCTAGTGCTACGAAGAGTGTCCCCGAACACCAAGGACAGGTCGGCAAGATCCCTCGCCGACAAATGGGAGGGACCATACATCGTCAAGGGAGTCGCGGGGCACGGGGCGTACATGATAGCCCGACCAGAGGGGAGCCTACTACCCCGACCATGCAATGCACAGTACCTCAAGATTTTCTACCCTTAAGAAGCTCATATGTATGCTTATGTTAATTCAGTTTACTTTTTTATCCCGTTTCAGCTTTGCATCAACTGTTTCAGATTTGTTTTATTTTCTAATAAAGTTCATTTGCCAATAAAGAGGTTGTTCATTGAAGTCGATGAGTCTCATGATCAAAGATATTCCATAGCCTATGAACAACAGCGGCTACTTAATAATTGGCTAAACAAACGCAAAAAAATTCAGGCGCTACAAAACCGCGAGAGAGCGGACGAGTAGTGCTTGAAGGGTAAAGAAGCTGAAGTAGCATGCCCGCCTAGTTAAGATAGTGCAAAACGAGCTTCTTGGCAAAAAGGCAAAACCGAGGCACCAGGGTAACTGGAAAATTGCTCGGAGCGCCGCCAGAAAGGCTGGTGAGATGCGCAGCTGTGTTGGCCGGTACATAAAACCCCAACGATTTGGCGAAACCTTGCACAGACAAAACCGAGAGACGTCCTAGGTGACTTGTGTAAGGACCTCAACGTATGGTCGTGGTGAGCCTCGACGTAACGTTTAGGTAAAACCTCAATAGGTCAAAAGATAAAACGCCAGTTAAATAAGATACTCGGCCACATTAATTGCCAGTAAAATAAAATACTTGGCCAAATTAATCGCCAGTTAAATCGCCAGTTAAATCGCCAGTTAAATAAAATACTTGGCCAAATTGATTGCCAGTTAAATGAGATACTTGGCTAAACTAGCTAGCGACTAGTTAAGAAAGTTCTCGAAAATTAGAAAGTAGAACGATAAATTCATATATATATAAGGATAATACAAAATATCGTTACAAAATATACTGAAGAAAAAATCAAGAAGATGGTGCTGGGGGTTGTGAACTGCTCCCACCGACACTCGGGTCAGGCTCCATCACGTACTCGCTGAGGAGGCTATCTTCGGAGGGCCACACAATCACATCTTCCTCGTCATCCATCCAGGCGCTATAGTCCATCCCAGGGACGGGACCAACATCAGGATTCTCACTATCGATCCCCGCTTTCTGACAAGCGTGAAAAGTAGAGAAGGAATCGGCAGTGGGAACCTCCAGATGCATGGGATGTGGCATCTTACCTTTACTTTGGCAATATGCTCACCACTCTTTCATCTGGATCCGAAGAGACTCCAGAGACGTATCCACATGCTTCTTGATCGAGAGGCTCTAGTTGGCCCTGGCCCTGGCCCTGTCGGTCGCCCTACTCTTCATCTTGAAGAATTCTCCAGCCGAGACCATTCCTCGTTGGAACTCCCTAAGAAGTAAAGCATCATAGGCTGGAGATCTTTTAAAACGGTCGACCCCCTGTATCTCCAACTCCAGCATAACTTCCTTTGACAGAGATTTGACTGTCAAGGCTTGACGCTCCAAGTCCTCTATGCGGCGTTCATAAGAGGTTTTCGCATCCTCAGCGGTCTGCTCGGACTGGAGCAAAGCATCTTGAATGGAAGACAATTGATCTTGCAGGGTTGTGGCCTTCTCAGCAGTAGAAGACGCCTTCTGTTCAGCCTCCATCTGACGAGCCAGGCATTGATCCAGGAGCACCTGACTTGATCTAGCCCCCTCCTGGCAAGCTAACTCGCCCCGAGAGCGATGGTCCTCACTCTCCTTCAGTTGGGCTTCTAGCTGCCTTCTTCTTTCTGCCTGGGCTTCGCCAACCTGGCAAGCCCCGGACATCTCGGCCACCATCTGTAGCAAATCGACAGCAAACAGGGGTGAAGTAACAAAAAAGAAGAAAAAGAAAAATACAAAATTATACATATAGTCAAGGTGTTACTCACATAGGAAGCACTGTTGAAGAAATTACAGAGTCGGTCGGACACGGTTCCAGCCCTGAGGTGACTCCACTGATCCTCCTCAATGTAGGCTCGGCCTGAAGCCATGGCCCTCAGCATAGTCTCGGGGGTAGGATCGTCTGTCTGGGTCGAGGGGCCCGAACCACCCACGCAAGTTTCAAGGAGCCCGGCAATCGAGGCCACCCGAGGAGAGCTAGCGGAGCCGCCAACACTGTCCTTGATCTGATCCCATGGAGGGGTCATACCCGTTTTTCACCCAACCTCTGCTCCCACCTCATCACTTGAAGATGAATCAACATATGCAACAACTTGGGGAATCTTGGGGGTAGGGCGGCCAGGAGAAAACAAGGCTTTTCTCTTTCCAGATTGCCTCCCGTGAGAATTCAAGTCAGCCGCAGGATCTTCAGAATCTGGATCGGGATGCCCCATTTCAACACTGCTGATCCCGGGAGGAGTAGGAATTGGCTCGACAGGAGTCGGAGTCTCCGAAGCCATCGCGCCCAAGTGTTCCCCAGCTACTTCAGTACCCTGGAATGTATCACTCGGCATGTTCGCAGCAGAGTGGGGAGAGTTGGCTCCACGGGAGAAAGCTGCTGGCTCGGGATCAGAGGCAAGCTCAGGGGAGTGCCCAGCTTTCTTTTTTCCTTTAGAAGAAGAAGGACCCGTTTGATTATCCTGCTCAGCAGCGGTCCTACTTACTCCAAAGTGGGTCCTACTTGCTCCAAAGCCCTCCGGATAGCCCACAGCCTCTGCTGAATATGCGGTCATTTCTTGACCATGGGTCTCCTCGGGCGCATAATCAGGCGCTCCCTCCCCATCATCTCCCTCGAGAGGATTCTCGGAAGCACTCTCGTCAAAGTCACCTTCGGGAGGAGCTATCCCAGCATCTCGCTAGCGAAGAGCCGCTCTACGGCTCGCCTCCACGATGCCTTTTATCAGGCGTGCCTAAGCATCGCAGACTATGTCTATGTCGAACACTAACAAAAAAAAAAACAAAAAAAAAACAAAAAAAAAAAAGGAAATGGAAGGTGTTTCCTCGAGTTAGTAAACTGATTTAAAAGACAGAATGCAAGAATAACCAGGGAAAGCTTATAAATACTTACGGCGTTTGCGGCATGCAGAAATCTGGGGAAAAAGGCAAGCTTTAATCATTTTCGCCTCGTTGAAGAGATAAGGTCTGCCCCTTTTTTTCCAAAGGGCGTACGGCTGCCCGAGCCAAAGTCTTTAGCTCCTCGTCGGTGAAGGCAGAAGTCATATGGTTCCATTGAGGTGAACAAAAGTATCGAGGCGAACAAAAGTATCGAGGAACCTTGCAAGTCACCCAAGTGCCATCAAGATCAAAACTGATCGATTGGCCCCATTGTCCGCCCACAAAGAACCAGATGTTCTTCCAAAATTTATTTGAAGTGGGGAAGCCCCAAACGAACCCCTTCATCTTCTCGTTCGTGGTCGGTTCGATTTCACTCTTAACCACTACGTCTTTAGGGATCTAGAGCTCGGGCTGGTTCGATTGAAGAAAATAAACCCCAGTCTTCCCCACAGGCCTCAGCGTGTAAAAATGCCAGATTTCACAAGGTGTTGGAGGTGGCCGCTTTATCCTATGCCACATGCACATCAAAATCCGGTAGCTGTTCGGAGTTAATTGCGCAGGGGCAAGCCGAGCCTCAGCCAAAAACCAGGTGATGAAGGGCTGAAGGGGAAGAGTAACACCGCAAGTAAGCATTGCCCCATAGATTGCCACGTGGCCAGGTGGGGGGTTCTATGCAGCTCGACCGTCAGAAGGAACCAGCGAAACCATGTTGCTGTCCAGGTCGAAGTGTCGCATATACTTTTTTATCTCTTTAGGGCTGACCACGTTCGACTCGACGTCATAGGCACATATCCTCTCGGGAGAGAAAGGGATACGAGCGGCCCTATGCTCCTCTTCAATATCACTCTCAATTACCTTTTGGGTCCCGACTCGGCTCTCCAGGGGATCCTTTTTATGAGTACTCATCCTCTTCCCAATTTATCTCCACGGTCGAATATCAACACGAATGGAAAAAGAAGAATCTGGCTGAGTTTCAGGCTGATAAGAGTCAGGCCGTGATGAATTCGAAGAAACTGAGGGAATCTCTGAAGTAGGAGGAACTTCAGAAGTAGCAGGTCCTTCACGAAAAAGCCCCGAAACGTCGGCGTCTAAATATTGAGGTTGATCAAGGAGAAGGTCTCCTAGCAACCTGTGGACAACCATGGCAAGAAAAACATCACCTTGTTCAATAGCAATCATACCAACAGTAAAAAGACGATTCCTAGCAGCAGGATCCATAAGAACTAACCTTGATATATCAGAAAACTGGAGCTACGCAAACTACAGAGGAAATCTTCAGAGAAGGTGGAATGGTCTTCAAGAAAAGATCCGGGTTTTGAGGTAGAGGATCTTGGTAAAACTAAGAAATGAGGGTCTAAACCCAAATAAAGAAAAGTAGCAGATGCAAGTGAACTTCTTTCAGGAAGAGAAAAGAAAAATGGCGAGAGATTCTTTTTTTTTTTTTTTTGCAAAAGAAAAGAAAAGGATCTTCCCCACGAAGCGTCAGGCTGATATATATAGGCAGTACCGGTTTAAAAAAAAATCGAAACCCTAGAGAGGGTAGGTGAAGAAGATGGAAAACAGAGAGGCAAGAGGAGTGACGTGGGTTGCGTACGAATGAACAAAAAGGTCGTGTCTCATTAATGCCTCCTACCACGACCAAGCAAAAGGAGACAGATGGCAAGCAGAGAGAGCCTTGAGCCGTCAGAAAGTCAGTGTGTCACCATCAAAAGATTTCTGAATAGTGGGTGGATCAAGCATGTGCGGACATAACTGAGACACGTCAGCAATACTTCGAATCAAACGAGGATACTGAAAACCAACATTAATATGAAAAACGACAAATGAAAATAAGTTGTGAGAAACGAAGCAAACAGGGGTTAAATATTTGTCCCGAGCAAGTGGTATTCGGCTCAAATATTTAAGGGGGTATTGTTATAGGTAAAAATCGTCATAAAGGACACGTCACCACCTTGAAGAAGCCACGTAAACGGGAGTCAGGAAAAGTCAACTCGGAAGGGGGAAATCCCCCAAGTAACCCACTCGGCTGAAACCAAAGTAACCCGATCACAAACAAAGAAAACCAGCTCGGGCAACACCACCTACTCGGGCACACTCAGGCATACTCGGGGACCAACAAGAAGAGATGGTTGCGGAAACTCACTTCCCAAATACGGAAGGAATCAGCAGTGAGCACCTCCACAATACGTAACAGTGCAACCCTTCAGAGTTTAACAAGGAAGCAAACAGGTCTCCCGCAAATAAAAGAGAAAGAATCCGGCCCAAACTCGGACTCAGCCAAAACAGGAAACATATCACGCCCAAGAAGGAAGCAGAATCCGACTAGGACTGAGAAACCGCTCAAGACTTGGGCGCCACGACACCAAACTCTAGCGGCATCCCCAAACCCTAGAAACAACGTGTATAAATACCCTTTGTAACGCATAAGGGAGAGATCTATCATTTTTTAGCATAAGAGAGACCAGAGCGAATTTTTGTAGTCAGTTTATACATAGTGGATTTTGGCTTCGTTGCTTAGGCAACAACCCGTGGACGTTTCTCCGATCACCGGAGTTTTACCACGTATTTCTTGCTCATTATTTTTACGGTATTAAGATTCAAACTATTATCACTCACAAACGTGATCTCAAATCATCGATTGAGTGTTGACGAAAAATCACCGTCAATAGAATCTTTTTAGAATCTTTTCAACATATTCTGATTGATGGACAAATATTCCATTTGATATATGCTCGACCTTCAGGTCAATGTCATATTTCCTTTCCCATGTCTTTCATTTTTAAACTCATTTACCAAAAATTCAAGAGTTTTCAAGAGCTTTCAAGGGCTCTCCAGGAACTCCAATTAAATTCATATCATCAACATATGTTGTAAATATAGTAAATTCGGATTCTGATTTCTTTGCGAAGACACTTGGGTATATAATATAATTATTATACCCTTATTTTATCAGATATTCACTGAGATGGTTATATCACATCCGTCCAGATTATTTTTAATCCATATAAGGATTTTTATATGTTCATCAAATACAGATTACGAGATCTCGATTTACATGCTTATAGTATTTTAAATCCTTTCGGGATTATAAGTATCTGCATTGAGTGAACTATATTGATAAATGATTACTACGTCTAGAAGACATATTTCAAGCCTTTTAAAGGCAGCCAAATTTATCAAAAATTCAGAACGTAATCGTATTCGTCAGTAGTGAATACCAAGTTTCTGTAAGAAATCTTGGACTACGAGTCGTGCCTCATATCTCACGATCTCATTTTTCTCATTACATTTTCTGTATAAAAACCCATTAGTATCCAACTAGTTTGACATCTCCAGTTGTCTGGAGTACTATTGGTCTAAATATTTTATGTTTGGCTTATGAAGTCAATTCCTTTTGAATTGCTTCATTTTGTTTAGGCCAATCATGCCCTTTGTATACAATCATTGATATTATGAATATCATAATTATCATTTATAATTTCAGTAGCGCTATTGTGTATAAAAATACATCATCAATGATTGTTTCTTTATGATTCCACGTTTCTCTTATATGATTTATAGAAATTTTCGCAATTTCAATATACTTGAATCTCTGCTGAGATTTCTTCCATTTCAATGGATTTAATCTGTTCATGGACTTGTATAGAAATTTGACAATTTCAATATACTTGAATCTCTGTTGAGATTTTTTTCCATTCTAATGGATTTAGTCACTATATGGACTTTATAGAAATTTTCTAAATTTCAATATAGATGTATCTCTGTTGAGATTTCTTTCCATTCAATGGATTTAGTCATTTCATATACTTGTGTCTCTTTAGATATATCAGACTCTTACAAAGTTGATTTAGAGAAAGTGGATTTATTTATAACTCGAGTTTTGTTTATTTTTGGATCCTGATAATAATACCTTTTAAAAAGGTTCATAAGCTTATGATATGTATCAGATGTTTTATTTGTTGTCATTTACTCTGATCATTCTTTAAGAACAATCACCTGGCCGGGGTTTATGAGATGACAACTTATAAAATCTTGTTACCTTTAATATATCAAGTAACAAATTAATAATTATCTGATGATCAATTATCTTTCGTATTTGAGTGATATAAAGATTGAAATGAGACACATTTATATATAGAGAACCGAACTGGTATCTTTATTTTATATAAGAGTAACTTTTCATTTACTCTTTCTGGAGAAACTTTCCATTTGGAAATTAATCAATATAAAATACACAGATTGTGCGTAAAAATATAAACTCTCTGAAGTTTAAATGATCTAATAGAAGATTAATCAATATCAAAATTAATCTCATAATGATATATAATTCTTATCTTAGATCATGCCAAAGATGAAATAAGACGATATATTACACAATCAAATATATTAAAAATGTGAGCAATTCAATGACCAATTACAAGTTGTAACGGTAAATATCGATGATAGGTAGTGAGTCATAGATGAATGCATCAACATGTAATATAGAATGTCCCATATAGAAATTGGTAAATGAATAATAAAGTTCTCATAATACCTGGAGACGTTTGATAAGTGATTCCACTAATCCATTCTGATTATGAGTACAAACGAAAAACTGGATATTGAACGTCGATCTCAACTGGAGACGTTTGATAATACACAAACATGTGACCATCATATAGGTGCATCAATCAGTACCATAAAATAATGGAAGGATACATTTGGTGGATGAATATGTCCACATATATCCCTTTGAATGATAGGGATTCAAAACCAACATTTTAGAATAATATGGTTTATTTGGTGGATGAATAAATCCATATACAACCCACTTTTGATCAGTGATATAATCCAGATGATAAATCACGCAGCTTTTCTATAATCAGCTTCTGGCTTGAATTACGCACAGATGTTCAATATTCTTATTATTCATGGTCTCAATATGACATTAATAAAATTATATGTCTTTGATATAAGCAAATTTATTTATGTTCTGCTTGAATGATATAAAGTATCATTGATACATAATTTAGTACTGTTTGATAACAATATCGTGGCTCTTCGAGAGCTTTCTATCAGATCCGTTGGACTTGATACATAAATAATATTTGCTCTCAACAAAGTCAAATTTGTTAAATATTTCTGACACCGCAGAAAACGTATGAGCCGTTGCACTAGCGATAAGACATATATTTTCCCTTTTGGGAATTTTATGGACATTATTTGTAATGACATTTTATATCTCATCTTAAATGATAATAATTCCGCAGAATTGTACGAATCATTGCATTATCTTCATTGCATGGATATATTTAATTATCCCATCCATATAGCAATCATGGCCTAGATCCATGCTTTTAATTTTGCAACAAATATATATACATAACACCATTAATACAAATATGGAATATCAATAAGTGAAACCAGAGAGAGAATAGTACAAACTTGGATGCTCAGTTCAAGGTATATATCTCTCTGTGGAAAGGTTCGATAAACAATCCAACCGATCAGATTATAAAATCACAAGTATAGAACGTTCTAACAAAATTTCAACCCGATCGGACCACAGATCAAAGAGATATCACTCTTCAATGAAACCCACGCAATATTGGAGTTTTCTCCCCTGTTTTCTGTCCAGCCCTGTTCGGAGCTGCAAAACTCATCATAGAGAGTTTTGATTGACAATCCCACTGTACAGATTCAAGACCTACAAGAGTAGAATGTGTTGACTAAATTTTAGCTTAAACCGATCTTAGACGAAGGAGATATAATAGTTTGATCAAGATTGCGCAGTAATGTTATTCACACAATTTCTGCGCACACACACCTCAGTTTTCTTCTCTTTTCTTGTAAAATATTTCCAAATTCATTATACATGATATTAGGATCTTAAATCATTTTTATGATACTCACATCATCCTGTTGGATGTGTAGATCCTTCTTTGAATATTGCTCTTCATGAGCATCAAACATGAATGACATGGATAAAATATTATTTTCATTATCTGTTAAGATCTTAAAACATCTTTATGATAATGTCATGTTGGGTGTATAGATCATTTTTTTTTTCTCAAATGAATGATATGCAAACATATCACTTCACATATATGAGATAAAATAAAATCATGGATCATATTAATTTTCGAACTTCCGGTTCGACCATGAAATGTAAGTTCATATATAAAATTCAGAAAACTTCAGATTCTGAATGAATTTGAAACCCCAAGTTCCAAATAATAAATTATGGAATTCTTGTATATAACACTGGATTTAGAACTCCAGGTTCTCATAGGTTTTCAAAACCGTGCCGACAAAAATATCATAATTCCAGAAACTTTAAGTTCTGGTTAGTCGGTCTAGCTAATCTCATATATTGCATAAAAATAAATGCTAAATATTTATACAATTTATCTAGAGACACAGTATAAAGCCAGTCCTAAGACATAGTATAAGCCAGTCCCGAGACACAGCATAAGCCAATCTCATATATTGCATAAAAATAAATACTGAATATTTAAACAGTTTATCTGGAGACACAGCATAAAGCCAGTCCTAAGACACAGCATAAGCCAGTCTCGAGACACAGCATAAGCCAGTCTCATATGTTGCATACAAATAAATACTGAATATTTAAACAGTTTATCTGGAGACAAAGCATAAAGCCAGTCCTAAGACACAGCATAAGCCAGTCCCGAGACACAGCATAAGCCAGTCCCGAGACACAGCATAAGCCAGTCTCATATATTGCATAAAAATAAATACTGAATATTTAAACAGTTTATCTGGAGACACAGCTGTTATAGGGGTTTTTCGTCAGCATGACACGTCAGCGAAGATAGCGGGTAATGCGGAAATATAGTGATTCTACGTCATCAAAAGTCAAATGTGAGACACGTTATCAAAAGGGTCAACATGAATGCTTGACATCACCATATGAGGGGCCATCTGCAGATGGAATCTGGTTGGCTAAAGACCTATTCGGCCAAGGGTTTCAATCAGCCAATATCTATTCCGCCAGGAACATGCTCAGCCACTCGGCCAGGAATCTGCTCGGCCAAGATTCTACTCGGCCAACATTCCACTCGGCCAGAAGTCCATTCAACCAAGATTCCATTCGGCCAAGTCTGCTCGGCCAAAAATCAGTACTTAGCCAAAAACGGGAAATATAGCCTTACCAAGATAGGCCATATCAGGAAGAGATCTGCACAGATACGGAATCCTTAGGATAATATTCCAATAAGGAAATATCCCTATTTCCTCTCTAGTACCAGATAAGTCTAATCAGGAAAGAACTGTAAGCATCTAAAAGGATACACACCAAACAGGAAACGGGTCCTAATTGATCTACTCTACAAAAATCCTACAAAAACTCTAATTAATGAGTCCACCGCGTATACAACAGAAACTAGGGCAACCCTAGATCGAACCCTATAAATATATCCATGTATTCATTATATAAGTTCTTTTTTATGATCATCATGGGCAACTTACACTAACATCCGATAAAAGAGATACGATACATAAGAGAGAAAGCGAGTATTGAGTGTGTAATCCTTATATTCATAGTGGATCACTTATCGCCATCACCGGCACCGTGGATGTTTCCTCGCCTTGGGGTTTTACCACGTAAAACATGTGTTATGCTTACTCATATGTTATTTTCTACTTTCATTACGTTTATCTTGCAGGTTTCATTAACCTAAAATCGTTGACCGGTTGACTTCTAAAAATCACCGTCAACAACAGCATAAAGCCAGTCCCGAGACACAGCATAAGCCAATCTCATATATTGTAAATAATTAAATGCGGATATTTAAACAATTCCAGAAGGCTGAGCTCACCTGTTATGTGCATAAAAATAAATACAAAATTTTAAACAATATAAATAAATCCAGAACTATATATAGAGGGTCCGTTGACGGCATAAGCCATCTTGCATACGGAACTATAAATAGATCAAGAATATTGAAATGTAAGTAAATCACCCATCAGGGGATCCTTTTTACTTATATACACGAATATCGAGCCGTAAGTAAATCACTCACTTGGAGATAATTTTTACTTACATACAATCGTGCTGATAATGTGTTGTGAAAGAATTGAATAATAAATAAAGAAATATAACAAGGGATGAGAGGAGAGAGACACATGAGAGAGAGACAAGAGAGAGAGAGAGAGAGAGAGAGAGAGCTATGCTTTTATTGATATTTAGTCATCTGATTCAACCAACCAAACTATTACAATAGAATGCCATATATATAGGCAAACAATCAAAGGGCGGCTTATTGTAATTTCACATCAAAGAATTAGGCACTAAGCTAGAGTGATTGCTTCATCCACGTGTGTGATGAGTTTATGTGTGAGTGATTTATGTGGTGGAAGTTAGAAACCCATACAATAGTGACATTTGTCCACCAAATGGGATTTTTAAGTGTATGGTGGAAGCCACTATTTTTATAACAATACATACATAATAAGATCTTAACAATATGCTAGGTTGTGATTGATATTTTCTTCGACACTATATTATTGTAATGAAGCACAATATGCAACAACAGAAGAAAAAAAATCATAATCAAAGTTACAACTAACAAGACCCAAAACAGAAGAAAAAAAATACTAAATACTAAATAAGGGCTAGAGAAAGCGATCGGAGAGAGAAGGGAAGAAGAAGATGATGTTGAGAAGATTCAATGAGATGAAGAAGTGGCTGTGAGAGAGAGAGAGAGAGAGAGAGAGAAAGTAGAAAGTGAGAGGTGGCTGAGAGTGAGAGAGAAAATAGAAAGTGAAAGTGTTTTAGGGTGTTTTTTTTTTAACTTTTATATGACCAGTTTTCGGTTCAAGCTGGTTTTGTAAAACTAAAACCAGTTCAAAATCGAAATCAATTCGGTTTTACACATTTAAACCGGTTTGAACCGAAACTATATATGAACCGAACTAAACTACTATTTTCAGTTCGGTTTCGGTTTTGGTGCCCACCCCTATTCATATTCATTACTTCCGTTTCTATAATTATCGTTCATCGCGCGTACAACGTTGATCTCATTTTGATAATTACGTCCACCACCAATCTTGTTTTCATAGTTTCTGAAATTCATCTAATTCGTTGAATTATGATAAGGATCGTAATTATTCAGTCCTCTTTCAAGTTGATTTGGATTTGGAGCCAGATCTGGATTTGGATCTATATTTGTTTTGGAGCTAGATCTTGAGTTGAAGAACATAGTTTTTATTCTCTTGGAAAGACAAACCTAACTTGTTGTCTTGAGACAAACAAGCCAAAAGAGCTCTTAAGAAGGGTGATGACTTTACTATGATGAACGCAATTGCTAGGTACTTTTCTCACCTTAAGCTTGCATTTCATTTTAGGATGCATCAAAAGTTCATTTTTCAACTCAATTTGAACAAGTCAAGTTGATATTTGTCTATCCTTGAGTGATGATTGTTTGATAAGTAGATGAGTTTCCCTAAGAGACATGTTTGACCATTCTATATTTTAGATCTTGAGCACTTAGATGATTTTATTTTGGGTGATTGATCATGTTTGTGGTGTGTGAGATGATTAATGAATGTGTACTTAGACATGTGCTAATTTGAGAAGAAGAATTAAGTTTTGTCTAAAAACTTGATTTCAAAATTGTACACGTTACTCTTGTTGTATATACATGTTGAGTTATTTAATTGAATATTTTGCACAACATGGATGTTTGAGATGGTAAAAAATGATTACATTTGAGTGACCATTTGGTTAAATTCCAGATTGTATGACAAATAGAATTCAACAATGTGCATCGTTTATGAAAAGGGCTACAAGTAGTGATTGTACAGCCGCCCAATGTAGAAAAGGGTTACGTCACACTCGTTGAGTGAAAGCTGCCATAAAAGGTTATCAAGAAGTTAAAAAAAAAATGCCAAATAAAAAAGGAGCACATTGCCAAGGTCCTCAAAACCCTAAAAGAAAATTGAAAACTCTGGCGGGCTCATTGCAGATACAAGCGCGCCACTCTTTCTCCCATGCACTTGGAGATTGTAATTCCCTACGACTTATAATATGCAACACTACCTAAAGGGAAGTGAATAGGTAGATCCAATTTTTATTCACTTTCTCTTTTAAACCTTTTAAGTACAAAAAAAAAAAAAAAAAAAAAAAAAAAAAGCTATTGGAATTTGTTAATAAGATTAATATCAACAAGCAAGAGTAAATTACAATATAAAAGTAACTAAAACAAACACATGTACAAATTCTTTTTCATTGATTTTTGCATGTCTACAAATATGAGTAATGCTAGATATCACAACTAAAATCACAATTTTTTCAACACAACACATGTGGCACATGAGGTGTCAATTGGTGAGTGGATACATAGATAGGTGAGATAAATAATTATTAATGTAGATCCACTCATCAATTGACACCTCATGTGCCACATTTGTTGTGTTGGAATAGTTGATATTTTAGTTGTGATATCTATCATTACTCTACAAATACAATAGCAATCTCAAAACTCACAATCTAGACTAGATATTAAAATGGGATCTGGATTCTTTACTCACCTTAATTGTTATCACCTCCATAATCTATTACTACGTGTCTAATATAACAAATAAATAGTCCGGATTATTTCTATTAATTTTAATGTTGTTACTCTACCAAATAATAGAATTAATCAAAACCATTGATTTAGGTAAGGATAAGATGAGGACAAAGTGAGGTGGGGAGGAGATCCAAATCCATTAAAATGACTAGCTCTAATAATGTGTTTCACGTAATTTCATGCAATATTTGAGAAGTATCTATTCTAAATTTAGATGGAATTAAGGGGTGTATTTAATCTAAACTTTCAAAGACTTTTATAGACTTTTATAGGGTTTATAGAATCATAGATTTTTATTGACTTTATAAAATTATAAAGTCTTTCATAGACTTTTATAGTCTTTTATTTATAAAAAAAAGAAATGATATACATCGAAAGAGTGTTATTAACTTTTAAATATAATATACACTTTATTGTACCAAATTGTATTCCTCATGTAAATAAAATTATACATTAAGAAATTAGACGAAAGCATTCATGTGTAAATAAGTGTTATAATAAACGCTAGGCGCTAGTCGGGCGCTAGCCCAACGCCTAACGTCTAAGCGGACGCCTAGTCGGTTGATTTTTTTTAATATGTTATACTTTACTTTTTTTAATTCCCTTTTAAATTGCATCAGGTACCACCAATTTGGTCCACCACCCAACATCATTATGATGGCTGGATCCTCTTTTCAAAAACTTTTCTCATAAAATATATGTTATTGTTATAATAAAATTGAAATAATAGATGATATAATAGAAACAAGATGAGGTAAAACGAGAGAATAACAATAACATGTAAAACAATAGATGAAATGATAATAAAGATAATAAGAGAAAGTAAAATAATAACATGAGATAAAATGAAGGGAGAAGAGTTGTTACTACTTCAGTATATTGATTTGAGATTCAAAAGTCTAGGATTTTTATTACAAAATGGATTGGATTCCTATTTATAGAGCTAGAGATCCAATCACTAAACACACATTGCCATAAGTCAACATGCATGTAGACAAAGAAGGTAAAGCCTCCACATGGGTTGGCGTACTCAACAAGCCAAGAAGAAAGTGGAAAGCCACATGTGTTGTAATACTCCCCCTTGGATTTCTACCACTTGTATTTTAATTTGCTAGGAAAAACCCAGTGAGACAAAAACCTTAGCAAAAATATATACAATAATTTTCTAGATCAAGTGGTGTGGATATGTTTAGAATTGCCTCATTAAAACCTTTCTGGTAAAACCCAATGGGATAAAATCCGGTAGAAGGAAAAAAAGTACAGTACACATATGTTCATTCAAAATTTTGCTCCACCTGATTGAACGCTCCCCCTGAACAAAACTTCAACATCAATTGTAATTTACAAAGTCGATGCATGCCAATCCAATATACCAGTTTCTCAAAGGTTGATGTAGGTAATGTTTTGGTAAACATATATGCAAGATTATCTGTAGACCGTATTTGTTTAACATCAATTTGTCGGCTCTATTGAAGTTCATGAGTATAAAAGAATTTAGGAGAAATATGTTTGGTTCTATCTCATTTGATATATCCCCCTCTAATTTGAGCGATACAAACCGCATTATCTTCAAATATCGGTGTCGGCATTTATGTAGATAATGAAAATCCACATGTATTTTGAATATGATAAATAATTGACCTTAGCCACACACATTCTCGGCTTATTTCATGAAGTGCAAGGATCTCAGAATGATTAGAGGATGTAGCAACAAGAGTTTGCTTTGTGGAGCGCCAAGAGATTGTTGTTCCATTATAGGTAAAAACATATCTCGTTTGTGAACGAGCTTTATGGGGATCAGATAGATACTCGACATCAACATAACCAAGTAAACCTGAAAAGTTGTTAGATTTTGAATAATATAATCCTAAATCTTTCAATCCATGAAGATAACGAAAAAGATGTTTAATCCCATTCCAATGTCTTCGAGTTGGTGTTGAACTGAATCTAGCAAGCAAATTTACTAAAAATGCAATATCTGTTATAGTACATTGAGCTAGATATAATAAAACATCAATTGCATTAAGATATGGTACTTCAGGACCAAGTATCTTTTCACCATCTTCAATTGGTCGAAATGGATCTATTTTAGGGTCAAGAGTTCTAACAATCATAAGAGTACTTAAGGGATGAGCATTGTCCATATGGAATCTTTTCAGAATCTTTTCAACATATTTTGATTGATGGATAAGTATTCCGTTTGATTTATGCTCAACCTCCAAGCCGAGACAATATTTTATCTTTCTCATGTCATTCATTTCAAATTCCCCTTTTCAAATATTCAGCAGTTTTCAGGAGCTCTTCATGAGTTCCAATCAAATCCATATTATCAACGTAAACTGCTATGATAGCAAATCCAGATTCTGATTTCTTTATGAAGAAACATGGGCATATAGGATTATTAATATATCCTTCTTTAATCAAATATTCAGTGAGGCGGTTATACCACATGCGCCTAGATTGCTTTAATCCATACAAGGATCTTTGTAATTTAATCGAGTATAAATTGCGAGGTCTTGAGTTGTATGCTTCTGGCATTCTAAATCTTCAGGGATTTTCATATAAATATCTTAATCAAGTGAGCCATATAGATAGGCAGTTACTACGTCCATAAAACGTATTTCAAGTCTTTCCAAGACAACCAAACTTATCAGAAATCGAAACGTAATTGTATCCATCACTGGTGAGTATGTCTCATCAAAATCAATACCAGGTCTCTGTGAGAAACCTCGTGCTACGAGTCATGCCTTATATCACACCACCTCGTTTTTCTCATTACGTTTTCGTATAAAAACCCATTTGTATCCAACAGGTCTGACGTATTCAAGCGTCTAGACTATTGATCCAAATACTTTACATTTGATTAATGAAGTTAATTCTACTTGAATTGCTTCTTTCCATTTAGGCCAATCAGACCTTTGCCTACAATTATCGAGGTTACGAGGCTCATAATCATCATTTAAAATTTCAATAGCCACTGTGTATGAAAATATATCATCGATGATTGTTTCTTCACGATTCCACATTCCTCTTGTATAATTTATAGAAATTTCCTCATTTCTATGTTTTTGTATCTCTTCAGAGATTCCTTCCCCTGCAGGGGTTTCTTGTATCCTTTCAGGGACATCTAACCCTTGTGGAGTTAATTTAGAGAAAGTGGATGTATTTATAATTTCAGGAGTATAATCCTGATATTTTGTTTTCTTCCTCCGGGGAACAATATCTTTTGAACAAAGTGGCCTACCACGCTTCTGGCGTACAATAGATGATTTCTTTGCTATTATTTGTTTAGATCATTCTTCTAGAACAATCACCCATGCTGGTACATTAACAGCTGGGATGTATGATTTTGTTACCCTAGTAGCATCGGTAAATGCATCTGGTAACTGATTTGCTATTGTTTGAAGATGAACTATCTTATGTACTTCATTCTCACATTGAGATATGTATAGGTCGAGATGAATTAGACTATGAACTTTCCAAGAAAGTTCACGCTTCTCTTTAGGAGAAGTTTTTCTTTTTCCTAATGATGGGAAATTTCTCTCATCAAAATGACAATCAGCAAATCGTGCAGTAAAAAGATTACCAGTTAAATGTTCCAGATATCTAATAATTGATGATGAATCTAGACTAACATATATTCCTAAACGCCGTTGGGGTCCCATTTTAGTTCCATGTGTAGGTGCAATTGGGATATATACTGCACAACCAAAAGTACGCAGATGAGAAATATCTGGTTGATGGCCAAATACAAATTGTACTGGAGAATATTGATGATAAGTAATGGGACGAAGATGAATTAATGCAGCAGCATGCAAAATAGCATATCCCCAAACAGAAATTGGTAATTCTGTTCGCAATGATAAAGTTCTTGCAATTACCTAGAGACGCTTGATAAGTGACTCTGCTAATCCATTCTGAGTATGAACATGTGGAACTAGATGTTCAACATAAATCCTAACTGATCTGCAAAATTCATCAAATATCTTGGAAGTAAATTCACCAGCATTATAAAGGCGTATTGACTTAATCGGATGATCAGGAAAATGTGCCCGAAGCTTGATAATATATGCGAGTAATCTTGCGAAAGCAACATTACGTGTTGATAATAAGCAAACGTGTGACCATCTGATGGATGCCTCAACTAGGACCATAAAATAGCGGAACGGTCCACTTGGTAGATGAATAGATCCACATATGTCCCCTTGAATCCTCTGTAGGAATGACGAGGATTCAAAGCCAACATTAGAATGGGATGGTTTTATTACTAATTTCCCTTGTGAACATGCAGTACATAAATTTTCATGGGATAAAAGAATCTTCTGGTTCTTTAATGGATGTCCATGAGAATTTTCAATGATTCTACGCATCATTGTAGATCCCGGGTGACCGAGACGGTCATGCCAAAGCATAAATATTTTTGGGTCTAAGAACTTCTGGTTCATAACTGCATAAACTTCTACACCTCTTATAAGAGTGTAATATAATCCAGATGATAAAGCACGCAACTTTTCCATAATGAGTTTCGGGCCTGAATCATGAGAAGTAATGCACAGATACTCAATATTCTCATCACTTATAGTTTCTATATGATATCCATTACACCGTATATCTTTGAAATTAAGTAGATTTCTTTTGAATCTGCTTGAATATAAAGCATCATTGATACATATTTTAGTATTGTTTGGTAACAATACCATGGCTCTACTAGAGCCTTCTATCAGATCTGCTGGACCTGATATTGTATTAACATTTGCTTTAAGCAAAGTTAAATTCAGAAAGTATTTTTAATTTCACATAATCGTATGTGTCGTTGCATTATCGGCTAGATATATATCTCATGTATCTTGCTTTTCAATGTCACATAATTTATCGTTTAAAGACATATCTATTCACAAAGAAAAAGAGAATAAAGTGCATATTAGATAAAGTGATCAAAATCATATATTACATAAGGAATATTTTACATAAGTATTTCACATGATAACAAAAAAAATATTACAAGCAGTACTTAATTTATATGGGCTTTCCATCACCAATTGAAGCGATCACTTTATCATTCGGATTATCTAGGAAATCAGAAACATTAAACTGGGTGATATCAATAAAATCTGAATCCTCCATGAAGTTGGTTTCAAGATTCTTCCCCTTTTCCTTTTCTTTGATCGATGCTTGATAAAGCTCAACCAAATGTTTAGGTGTGCGGCATGTATGTGACCAATGATTATGATAGCCACACTTAAAACAAATGCTATCATCTTTCTTAAGCCCTTTTTGGATATTTTTCCCTTTATCTGGTCTGGCCTTATTAACATTCCATTTATGGGGAGTATTTTCATTATTTTGATTATAACCACCCGGACTTAAATAACCATATGCTCTTCCGCGACCCCGACCACGGCCAGGACCATGACCACGGTAAGGACTGCGACCATGACCACGACCGCGATTATGTCCTCCAATAGTATTAGCATTCACTTCCAGGAATGCTGTAGAGTCGGTCGGGCGTGATTCATGGTTTTTTATTAAGAGCTCGTTATTTTTCTTTGCAACCAGGAAACATGAGATTAGCTCTGAATATTTTGAGAATCGACGTTCTCGATATTGTTATTGTAATATCATGTTTCAGGCATGAAAGATTGTAAACGTTTTTTCCAACATATCGTTTTCTGTTACATCCTGACCACACAATTTCAGCTGTGTAGTGATTTTGAATAAAGCTGAATTATACTCAGAGACTGATCTATAGTCTTGAAAGCGTAAATGTTGCCACTGATACCTGGCATTTGGTAATGCAACATCGGGTTGGTTATCAAATTGGTCTTTTAGCTCTTGCCATAGAACTTCTGGTTCTGTGACAGCTAGGTATTAGGCCTTTAGATCCTCATGCAAATGGCGACGAATAATAACCATGGCAGTGGATTTGTCTTGTTCATTTGCCTCGGCCCCATCTTTAATGGTGTAATACGGGCCTTCTGATTTTAGAAGTAATTCGGCATCAATAACCTAAGACATGTAATTATCCTCAGACACTTCTAGTGCAGCAAATTTCAAACTTGTAAGCTTTGGCATTATTACACCTTCTAGTTATCTAAAAATCACAATTGGAGCCAAAACTTCTGGTTTGATAAAAATCCGAGGAATTTAAATCTTCAAATATATAAAGGAATATTTGTAAGTAAATAAATCCAGAAGTTTCAGGTTCCGGTAATGATAAATAAATCCATAAACTTTAGGTTCTAGATGGTTGACCAAATTGTTTAAATAAAAATTACGTAAAAGTAAATAAAATGCGGGAAAATAAATTCAGAACTGCAGGTTTTGGTATTAATAAATAAAAATCTAGAAGCTTCAGGTTATAGTAATAATAAATTCAGAAACTTCAGGTTCTGGAAATAAATCTAAAAACTTAAGATTCTAGTGGTAATAAATTCAAAAGCTTCAGGTTTTGAAAATAACAGCATCATGCTGATAACGTGTTATAATAAAATTGAAATAATAGATGATATAATAGAAACAAGATTAGGTAAAATGAGAGAATAAAAATAACATGTAAAACAATAGATGAAATGATAACAAAGATAATGAGAGAAAGTAAAATAATAACATGAGATAAAATGAAGGGAGAAGAGTTGTTACTGCTTTAGTATATTGATTTGAGATTCAAAAGTCTCATATTTTTATTACAAAATGGATTGGATTCCTATTTATAGAGCTAGAGATCCAATCACTAAACAACACACATTGCCACAAGTCAACATGTATGTAGACAAAGAAGGTAAAACCTCCACATGGGTTGGCGTACTCAACAAGCCAAGAAGAAAGTGGAAAGCCACACGTGTTGTAATATTTATATTATTTTTCTTTCTTTTCCCGATGAACCTCAATAAATATATTCCAATTTTCAATACAGGCACAATACAGTAATACACTCTCTCTATCTCTCTTTTCATCGTTCCAGATTTCCAATCCTAGATTCAATTTTTTTTTCCTTAAATCTTATCATCTTCTTCTCGATAAACATAACCTCCATAATCATATTCGTCTCTTCACAAAGTAGACTCATGTTTTTATTTCTTTTCTCTAAAACTTATCTTCACCTTCTTCTGTTTTTTTTTTTTGTTTTTTTTTTATTTTTTTTCACCGTGAATGTTGTTGAATCTGGACACCGGGCACTTGGGTTTTGTTCTCCGTCGCCTCCTGAAGCTTCTGGTCAAGGTGGTGACGACTGACTCACCGGCGACGACGACCTTTCAGAGAAGGTTTGACCGATCAAACGACTTCCATCAACGGTGAGTTTTGGAACGACTAGGCGGAGTCAACGATTTTGACTTCGATTAGCCCAATTTTTCGGCCTAATCGATCGATTTTTCCGGTCAAAATCGGTTAATTTTCTTTCGGCCACCTAATATGGCCGATATGACCAAAACGGGACGGTCGGCATCCGTCTAGCGTATAGGGGGCGCCTAGGCGGCCGATTTTACTGTATTTTCGGACACTGGTGTAAATACATGATTTTGAAATTTTTATTTGGTTTTCTTATTATTATTATATTTTGCATCATAAACAAAAGGATCAGACAGGCCCTTATCCATTGTGGGCTTTACCTGTATTCGTATAAGCCCCCCGGCCTGACCCACCATATTGAGGGTTTGGACTTGGTTGAGAAGGCAGGCTTGGACATATATTTTATTTTTATTCCTTTCAAATGATAGGATTTTATTTTAGAGTGACGATATTTAAACCCCTCTAAAATTGTATGTACATCCCAATGTATTATTTGTTTCAAAATTCCAATATTATCCTTAAATAAAACTATTAAAAGAAAAACAATTATAAATGCACCATATATAATTATATATCAAATCGAAACAATATATAATATTTTCAACATGTATGATATCTTTTTATCAAAATATTAACTATTAATTAATTAAATTAAATTGTGATTATATAAATTAAATTATTAAATAACTATTCTAAAATATTTTTAAAAAATAGAAAATCATTTCATTTAAATAACAATGAGTTAAAATAAAATTTAAATAATTATTAAAGAAAAAGTAAGTAGGCCTGAATGCCTAATGACATGATTTTATTTTTATAGTTACCAATTTCAAATGAAAAAGAAAAGAGACAATCTTTTTTTTTTAATTATTATTATTATTTTTTTAAGACAATATGAGAATTCAAAAGAACAAAAGGTGCTAGGAAATAAAATCCAAGCAAATATTCAAATATCCTACGGTTACAAACAACTTGTATTTTAAGGGGACATTGGTACTTGGTAGCTGATATAAAAATTATTGTAAATGTCTCCAGTTTGGTCATGCAATTTAAGCTGAAGCATATTTTAGAAGTCGATGCCAACAGCGAATCCCAAAATTAGCAGAGGAACTCAGAACTAGAGAAGTTTTATAATGAATTATGATTTATTGGTTGTCTGGTTGCAATTTATGAGGTTGCTTTGGAGTTATATACTTTTTCTTTTCGTTTTTTTGACGAAACTTTGGAGTGATATACTTGACCTTTTTGAGAATGGTTGATGTATTGATGGTTGATTTTTTTTTTTTTTTAATTACTTTATAATTGTTTAGTTTATTGTATTTAACCAAAAGCTAAAAGAAAGGATATTTTTGGTAATATGTGGGATGTACAAACAAATTATAACATTTTAAAAGTTTTAATGGGGTATACGTACAAAAAGGGGTGCACATACAGTTTTTCCAAGGGTGTAAATATCATCAATCTTTATTTTAATAATCTAAAACATATTTTTTAACTGGTTAACTTGTAAGACCCGAAGAGGGTCCAGCCTCAAAAGGGAATGCTGGCCAGGTAATGAGAACATACTAAAGAGTAAATTTGCACCCCTTAAAAACTGTATGTACACCCTAAATTAGTTTGTTTTTAAAAATCTAAGAATACCCTTAAGTAAAATTACTAAGAAAACTAATTGATTGTTAGTACATCCACCGATAATTATTAATTAGTTTCCTATTTTAATTTTTTGTAATTTTTTTTTCCTATTAATGATTTGATATTAACATATATCATAAAAACCCTTTCCATTTTAATAAACCTTAGATTCTCTTTTAAAGATATTTTCAATCTCTTTTAAGGAAATACAGATTGATTGGTAAAAGTATGGAAAATGAATCAAAATCATGAGACAAATTTGACTGTGAAAAAGTAAATTTTAAATTAATTTTTATTATTTTTATTAGAAGAATAGACTTTTAATTAATTAAAAGATATAACGACTCTCCCTCCTTGTTTTTCTCTGATTCTGAACTGTGTCCACCACCATGAGGGACACAGAGAAGATTAACATGGAGGAAAGCTTGTTGTTGTCATCAAAATCAGAAGAAGAAAAAGCAAAGAATAAAAAGAATGATAGATCAATTACAAGAGATTTGTTGTTTGCAGAAGTGAAGAGGTTGGGTGTCATAGCAGGACCAATGGTGGCTGTTACTTTGTCACAGTATCTACTCCAAGTCATATCACTGATGATGGTGGGTCATCTTGGTGAGCTTGCTCTCTCCAGCACCGCCATAACCATTTCTCTCGCCGCAGTCACCGGCTTCAGTGTTCTTGTAAGTCAACACTCTCAAACCTTCTTCCAAACTTCGTTTTCTTCGATTGGATTAAATAGAGACAGATTTCACATATTTCGAAATTAATAATATCTAAGATTTTTCCATGTAAAAATTCACAAATTGTATGTAATTACACAAAGACCTGCTGATTTCAATTCCTCCAAATATGTTGGTGTTTCTCTTTCAAATGCAATTTTCAACTGACAATATTTTAGGTTGAATTGTAAGCTGACTTGCATTTGTCATTCTCATGGTGGATCTTTTTTTTTTTTTTTTTTAATTTTATTTTGAGAAAAAACAATTCATGTGGAAGTGTTTAATTTTTAATTTTTAAAAGATAGAAAAAGAGAAAGAGAAAAGAAAGACGCAATGTTGATGTGCATAGAGTGAGTCATTGTCTTTTACAAAAAAATAAATAAATAAATAAAAACAAACTTCATTTTCAATCTCTTTATTTTTGTGACTAAATTAAGATTTCAATTGATTTGATAAGACTTTTATAGGATATGAAATGATCTAGGTTTTGAATAGATTATTTAATTTATATAAAAATAAATAAAATACTTATTTAATCATCTTATTCATTTGCCTTGTCCCTTGTGTTGGATTTTATATATATAAAAAAGAGGATATAAAAAACTTCTTAATCTTTGACTAAATTAATACGTAATCCTATTTGTAATAGTTTTTTTTTTTTTTTTAAATAAAAAAAAAATCCTATTTTAGAATTTTGGTTTTTGGACTTTACTCTTAAATAACTGTTGTTCCCATATTAATGTCCTCTTTACTAGATTAGAAAAATTGTTGGGCAACTATAGAGATAAGGATAATTGGAAATATTTATCAATTTATATGAATCTATGTAACAATAAAAGATACAGTGATATCAACTTTAACAATTATGTAGGTCGGGTGCCACACATTCATATTGAGTGTGGGTATTTGTTAGTGTGGGGCTATGAGCCCACTGTGAATATGTGGCTGTAGTTGGACGTCCTGAAATTATAAAATCAAAAAGGTTCTGATTGGAGAAGTATTCTATATAGGTCTAATCTCCATGATTTGAAGGAAAAACTTTAAAAGTAAACCACGAGGTGGTTGCCTTGGTGGTCCAAGGTTTGAGATGAAAATATCAAGTCCTTAGTTCTACTCTTAGCAATTACATTGTGGCCAGCTATTAGGACGCTAACTCAGTTAGTGGAACTGTGGAAGGACGAGTTTAGGGCACAGGTAACTCTTAGGTCAGCGGTACGAATCCTACCCAGGCGAAAGCAAGTTCTGATTTACCCGCTTGCTTCCTATCTGTCCTACTCTATAGCATCCAAGGTACAAATAGACCGTTTTAACCAACAAGTTGGCTATGGGTGTGTCACGCAGTTGGGGAGGATAGGCAAATATGTGCCTGGACGAAGACCGGGATCCTCGATACCAAAAAAAAAAAAAAAAAAAAAACTTTAAAAAGTAAAGAAAAAATTTAAAATTGTAAAGAAAAAATTTAAAATTGAATTCTTCTCATAATTCATGATCAAGTTACCAAGCAGTCAGTAAAAATGCAATCATGCATGACCAAGAAATCTGATGGGCGCTTTTGTATCCTCTCCCCACCTTAATTGTCATCACCTCCATAATCTAATATAACAAATTAATAGTCTAGATTATTTCTATTAATTTTTATAGTTTTACTCTCCAAAAGATAAAATTAACCAAGACTATTGATTTAGGTGAGTACAAAGCCTAAAACATTTTATTTGTTTATTTCAACAAATATAAAGTATATAACTTTTGGAAAAATCAACATTCATTGCTCCCAAAAAGACAAAAACATTAATTGATTAAAAAGACATGGTTCTGTGCTTCAAAAAATAAAAACATGGTTCTGAATTAGGAGGAAATGAATGGCAGGTGGTATGCCCTCCTATATGAATATACACCATGAGTTTGTGGGTTTGAGACACATGTCCTTCATCCCAAATTTCAAATTATACCTATATTAAGTTTGTTGGGTCTGACATCAAATTTGTAGAATTTAGATTTGAGTTTGTGCATGTGTTGTTAACAGTAGCTTAAGTAAATGTGAATTGTGTAGAAACAGGGTCGGCACGCTACAAGAGTTTTCCAGTACGTACAGAATTTTATAATATTAGTGTGATGCTTGTGAGTTGCTAATTAAATATAAGAAGACATTGTCTAAGTAGAAATAGATGAATCTAAAGGCCGATAGCGGAAGAACTAACTTGATAATATCATTGTGCACCAATATGTACTACTGCTAGATAACTGATAAAAATTTAGGAGTGTTTTTGATCATGTCAAAAATCACTTTTAAATAGTCAAAATAACTTGTGTGATGATTTTATAATGTATGCTTGAATTCATCTAATGTATCTGTAATGCCAAACAGATGGGAATGGCTAGTGCCTTGGAAACTCTATGTGGACAAGCTTATGGAGCTCAACAATACACAAGAATTGGGACTCAAACTTACACTGCTATATTCTCTCTATTCTTGGTCTGTCTACCTATCACCATCCTTTGGATCTACATGGGAAAATTACTGGTTTTGATAGGCCAGGATCCTGAGATTTCTCATGAAGCTGGAAGATTCATAATCTGGCTTATTCCTGCAGTCTTTGCTTATGCGTTTCTGCAGCCTCTTATTAGATATTTCCAGACACAGAGTTTGACAATTCCAATGTTTTTGAGCTCTTGCGTCACTCTTTGTCTGCACATTCCTCTCTGTTGGGCCTTGGTTTTCAAGTCTGGTTTGGGAAACATTGGAGCAGCTTTGTCTATCAGTATATCATATTGGTTGAATGTGATTTTCCTGGGGATTTACATGTACTTCTCTCCTGCTTGTGCAAAAACACGGGGTCCGATTTCCATGGAGTTGTTCCATGGCATTGGAGAGTTCTTCAAGTTTGCTATTCCTTCTGCAGTAATGATTTGGTATGTTGGTTATCTTCTCTGTTTATACTTTTTGACAAAAATGCTTCGTTCATGACTTTATAAACTTTGATGTGTTTGATTTTATGTTTATGATTGCAGCCTGCAATGGTGGTCATTTGAGCTGCTTATTTTGATGTCAGGACTTCTACCAAATCCACAGCTTGAAACTTCAGTCCTCTCCGTATGGTATGTATCCTCGAAATGGCCATGAAATTTCTTTTGATACGAGCTTATCTGAATACATAAGGGGTTTAGAGTTTAAAATTTATGGTTTACTTGAACACACTTCAGTCCTCTCCGGAAGGATTCAGAACATAACTTCTCTTAATTGTTATTTTCTTTGAGCAGTCTCAACACCATTGCGACCCTCTATGCAATACCATTTGGTCTTGGTGCTGCTGTAAGGTTTGTTCTAACAATCATGCATATAGATTCAGTACTCGTAAAGATTCAGTTCTCGTAATAATTCAGTTGTATGTATAGTTTTAATATAGAGACTAACCATCATTTCTCTGTATAGTACAAGAGTTTCGAATGAATTAGGAGCAGGGGACCCGAATATGGCCCGTGTAGCTGTTTACATCGTGATGCTTTTAACGGTCATAGAGGCAATTATCGTAAGCTCAATCCTCTTCGCTAGCCGGCATGTTTTCGGGCATATGTTCAGCAATGAGAAGGAAGTTGTGGATTATGTCACAACCATGGCTCCTCTGGTTTGTTTTTCTGTTATAATGGACAGCATACAAGGAGTCCTTTCAGGTTATAATTTCTTACTACTCTCTCTATAGTTAAGTTCTATTTTACATACATTATATATATATATATATATATATATATATATATAAGGTGAAATTATTGTTGTTTATACTATTAGGTGTTGCAAGAGGATGTGGGTGGCAGCATATAGGGGCATTTGTGAATCTGGGGGCCTTTTATCTGTGTGGAATCCCATTGGCTGCTTCATTGGGGTTCTGGGTGAAGCTTGGAGGAATGGGACTTTGGATTGGAGTACAAGCTGGTGCTTTTACTCAAACACTTATGCTCTCTATCATAACAAGTTGTACAGATTGGGAAAAACAGGTCTCTTCTCTTCCCTATCTTTGCTTAATGTCACATTGTCACTTGTGGTTTTGTCTAAATATAATAATACCTTATTGGTTTTTAAAATTTGTCAAACAAGTAGAAATTTGTTGAAATCTAAAATTGTCTTGAGTGTCCTTAAGGGTGCATTTGGTACGGGGATGGAACAGGACAGGGCAGGTCGGGACAAGATAAAATAGTTGTTCCGTATTGTGTTTAGAATATCTGGAACAGAACTATTAATTGTCTATTTTTGAATGTATTAACAAAACACGTGTAATATTACATAATGGTTAACCGCTAAAAGACAAAATTGACAAATTCTTTGTGAGAAAGAAAAAAATAAAAAAATTGTTAGTATATTCCATTATATATCCCGCTTAATGTATATGCAAGTTTAACTGTATTGCAACTAAGTTAAGAGTTCGATTGGAAGAAAGTAGATTTTTTAGGAGTAGATCTTTTACAAGTAGAGTTTTTGTTAGTCGTTTGGTTGTCAATTAAAAAAAGCTTTTTTAATCGATAGGATTACCAAAATATTCAAAAACTATTTTAAATGATAAGGTTAAATTAGACATTTTAGTTTTATTAAAAAAACTCAAAAAGATCTACTTGGAAAAACCTAAAATTTGAGCTTCTCCAAGTGACATAAAACAACTTTTTTAATCATCCAAATGTTCTACAGGGTGACAATCAAATGATACAATTTAAAAAAAAAAGAGTTTTTTAGCTAGTAGAAAAGCTCTTCCAAACGGACACTAATACTGATTGTTTGGTTGGTAGACTTTTTTTAAAAAACAATCTATTTGGAGAAGCACATCCCCATGAACTTTTACCTAGTAGAGGTTTAAACTCTACTAGTCTCTACTCAATTTAAAATAGACAATCTCAAAAGCTTAACCAAACAACTGTAAACAACTAAAATAGACGTTTGTAGACCTTTTGAAGCCGTAGAAAGCTCAACCAAATAAGCAATAAACTTCTAGCGAGGTTAAAGAAAGTATTAAATTTAGTAAAAAAAGAAAATGGGATTTATGGTTAATGTGATTATTCTTTTTAATGTGACTAAAATCTCATAACTGTTCAATTTTTTACAAACATAAATAAACTGTGAAACTCTTTTAGAGACTTTCCAATAAATTTTAACCATATACATATATAAATTTTGTCTTTTTATTGCAGGCAAGTAAAGCAAGAGAGAGGATATTTGAAGGAAGATCTTTAATAGATAATGGAGTAATGTAAATGAGAAATGTTGGTTTTTTTTTTTTTTTTTTTTTTTTTTTTTTCAATTTTCAATTTGCAAGAGAAAAATATTACTTGAACTTGATGGTATGAGGAAATAGTGATTATGGGTCAATTTGGTAGTGTAATAGCCTTTAAATAATTACGGTTGTGCTTATGAAATAATTTACATTCTCAAAAGCATTAACGTATGTTTGGTAAATTATAATGTTAATTACTGTAAATTAATATAATGAATAAAAAATATATGATTTTTTAAAAGTAAAAGTATGAAAATTGAAATATTTTAATGTGTAATTGGTATCAAACTATTATTTAATTCAGTTATCAAAGAAAAAGATAAAATAATTTTATAACATTTAATTTAAATGTCAAAAAATAATTTTTTTTTTTTAATTCATATTACCAATATTTGTATTAATATTAGCTAGTACTGGATCCTACTAGTTGTAGTGTTCTTTGTACTTACGTATATTTTATGTATTTTTGGACTTTGGAGGACATAAAAAAAGTCTACAAATTATAGTAATAGTAATGGTAATTTAAAAATAATTATTAAAAAAATCCAAATTATAAAAATAAATAATAATAATAAATTTATATGAAATTAAGGTTGGGAGGAAAGTGTTTTTGTGTTAAATTAATAAAAGATAATTTGATAATTTAAAAAATTCATTAAATCTCACAACTTTACGGAAGTAACCCTCACATGTTTCTTAAAATTATTGTTAAATAAACTCAAATTATTAAATAATTACGTATGGAGTTTCACCAAACATATTTTTTTAATATAAAATTAATCAAATAATAAAATGCGGATCGTTGGACCAAAAGGCAACCCAAGAGGGTAAATATGATATGAAATGTGCAAATATAAATATGAATAATATAAGCAAATTGTATCTATTAAAAAGATAAGGTATAGAAAATCAAACACGATTATTTTTACGTGGTTCGGCCAACCCACCTGCTCCACGCCTCTAAGCACGCCGAGCTAGAGGACACTCCATTATTCAAGGTCCTCAAGACCCAATATTTACAACTTCTTTATTTATACTGTTGACTCACTTCATCAATCACACTAAGAGAGCACTCCTCTTAGTCTCTCAAACACTCAAGGAAAGAACCTTACACTCAAAGCGTATTTTACACGTAAATACAAAGAATAACAATTGAAGTATAAGAAAATAACACTCTCTCAAGTGGAAATATGACAATCTATGCACATTCTAGTTTTTGATATGTATAGATGGAAGGTTTTGGCTTGACAAGACTTAAAATACTTCATTAGGATGATAGAGAACTTGGCTAGACTCTTAGAAGTGATCAAATGGGGTTGGAGACATGAATTTATAGGCAAATTCGAGAACATTTTGCACCCTTGACAAATTGCATTTGGGTCCTTATACTTTCCATATATATCAGTTTGATCCCTACATTAGTCTCTCAACAATAACTTTGAAAATATAACCGTTGGGACTGTCTAGAAATTACTATTTGGCCTAAATGTTTTTGAAACATGTCATTTTAGTCCCTATAAAATGATAGTTTTAGCCTTATAGTTTCAAAATAGTTCATTAATACCCTTGATTGACCATAAATGCAATCTATATTGGTTTTCATGTCTAAATGATAAATCTAAGAACAAATAAGATTAAAAGATAAACACAATTAATGGATCGTAATTTCCAATCTAAGTCACTTGAACCAATCTATTCACATCACAACAAACAAATTAAGACTAGGGATGGCAATTAAACCCGAACCCGTGGGACCCGTCTGAACCCAACCCGCTTAAAGAGGGTTTGGGTTGGGATAATTGTACCCGTAGGCGAGTTTGGGTTTGAAAATTGTACCCGTCACGGGTTCGGGTTCGGGTATAGATTTGGAAAAAAAACCATTCTCGAACCCGCAAACCCGTTATTATGTGTGTGTGTGTGTGTGTGTGTGTGTAATTTTAATATTGTGTTCTTATTTATTTGTGTTTGTGTGTAATTTTAATATTTTGAACTTATGGATTATGGACTTGTGTTGTGTTAGAATTCAGAACTTGAATTTACGGATTATGTACTTATGTTAGAATTTTAGAACTTGAACTACATTTTTTTATTTTTTATTTTTGCTGTTCTAGTTTTTTTTAAGCTATTTATACTTTTATGCTTAAAATAATAAATGTTCACAAGTTCGCGGGTGCCACACCATCCACAAATCCTCTGAAGTTCACGGGTTCGTGGGTGGGTCTGGATGTTGCTTAAATCCGCGGGTGAAACCCGAACCCACTACATTTCGTGGGTTCGTGGATGGGTTTGGATGTCATTTTCTTTCGCGGGTTTGGGTTTGGTTTTTCCCAAACCCGGCCGAACCCAGTCCATTGCCATTCCTAATTAATACTAGTTTACAAAATATATAACAATTAATACTAGAACTAGTCTTATTTACTTCAAGCTTTGATAAAATCTGCCTTTTGATCCCAAATCTTGATGCGTTACCTCTTCATGCATGTAGATGAATTCATTAAAATATTACAACTTTGCATGTTGCCTTTTGTTATAATTTCATTATACTCTAAACTTTAATATAACACATTCAAATCAAACTTCGTTAGAACTTCATCAATGTTTGTTATCATTAAAATCAAGTATTAAATCCTTAGGCTAGTAATTCACCATCATTATCAAGGCGTATTAACTTAATTGGACAATCTGAAATTATGCAGGAAACGGGGTTCGAAATTTAAATAGCACTTTATGGGGTGCCTTTTGGGGAAAAGTCACCAACTTATTAACTTAAGTTTAAAAGGCACCATTTATGGTGACCAGACAAAAATACCCCTTCATTTGTCGGTTTGTGAGTTTTTTCAAACGTTGAAAGAAAAACCTTTGACAGAGGAACGGACGGACAACAGAACCAAAATCCGACGGTGAGCCACCGGAACAGTAGCGATGTCGACGAGAGTTGAACGGCGAAGCAGAAGGAGTGAGGTAAGCATTTTGATTCTCGTTTTCGAATAAGATTGTGTGTTTGTTGATCAGGTTAGGTTAGGGTTTTATTTTAGGAAAAAAAATTCTTTGAAAACGATGAAGATCTGGGTTTGATTAGTTGAATCGAGCCTTTTTGTAGTTGAATCGTGCCTTTTTGTAGTTGAATCGTGCCTTTTTGTAGTTAAATCGTGCCTTTTTGTGAATCGAGCCTTTTTGTAGTTGAATCGAGCCTTTTTGAACTTCAGTCGAGCTTTTTTGTAGTTGAATCGAGCCTTTTTGAACTTCAATCGAGCATTTTTGAACTGTGTATTGTAATCGAGCATTTTGGTGTTGTAATCGAGCCTTTTTGTGATGTAATCGTGCCTTTTTGAACTGTGTTTTGTAATCGAGCCTTTTGATATAGTAATCGAGCCTTTTTTGTGTTGTAATCGTGCCTTTATAAACTGTGTATTGTAATCGAGCGTTTGTGTATTGAGATCGTGCCTTTTTGTGTTGTAATCGAGCCTTTGTGTATTGAGATCGTGCCTTTTTGTGTTGTAATCGAGCCTTTTTGTATTGTAATCGTGCCTTTTTGTGCTGTGATCGAGTCTTTTTGTATTGTAATCGTGCCTTTTTGAACTGATCGAGCCTTTTTGTACATTTATGTCTAGCGTTTTTTTTAGTGTATTCGAGCCTTTTTGAACTGTTTTCGAGCCTTTTTGTACTGTATTCGAGCCTTTTTGAACTTTGTATTGTGATCGAGCCTTTTTGTATAGTAATCGAGCCTTTTTGTACTGTGATCGTGCCTTTTTTCACTGTGATCGTGCCTTTTGACACTGTGATCGTGCCTTTTTGTATAGTGATCGTGCCTTTTTGTACTGTGATCGTGCCTTTTTGCACTGTGATCGTGCCTTTTGACACTGTGATCGTGCCTTTTTGTATAGTGATCGTGCCTTTTTGTACTGTGATCGTGCCTTTTTGTACTATATTCGAGCCTTTCTGAACTGCATTCGAGCCTTTTTTGAACCTTGATTTTTTAGGAGTTTTCATGAACTGATATGGTTTTTTTTTTTATGTGAATATGCAGAGGGTGAATCTGAAGGATTTCCTGAAAATCCCTGTGGGAGAATGGTTCCACGGAAAAATTATTCGGCATGACCATGTGAATGACATTACAGATGTCCACAACGCACTTGAAAGTGTACATGAACTTCTTCGGATGGAAGACCATCGTCGGTTTACTGAGTCCTGCTTCGGTCATTTACTTCACATGCATCAGGAGATGAATTTTTCGGCTGGAATTGTCCATCGGATGCTTTTGCGCGAGTTGCATCACGATGGGCCAGAAGATGAGATGAGATTTTTGTTGGGTAAGCATACGGTCCGGTTCTCCAGGGTTGAGTTCTGTGTAATCACCGGATTGAAGTTCGGAATCATTCCCGACCCAGCAAGTTATGAGATGGTACAAAATGGCATACACGACCGATACTTTCGGGGTCGAGTCGTAGAGAATGAAGACCTGAAAGCGGTGCTGCGGAGTGGTCTTTTTGAGCAGCAGTACGATGCGGTGAAGCTGTCATTATTGTTTTTGCTGAACTGGATACTGATGGGGGTGGACGAGAGATATAAAATTCCATTATGGCAGTTTCAGCTAGTTGAGGACTTGGACGCTTTTGATGCATTCCCGTGGGGTGCATACGTGTATAGGCGGACTATATCTGGTTTGAAGCATGCTTTGGATGGTCAACAGCAGCGGTCCGAACAACGAAAGCAACAACAGGCCACGGCTAACACCACTGAGACGTATAACATATACGGTCTAGTGCACGCATTATTGGTGAGAATTTATAATTTACAGCCGTACTTTAATAGAAAATATTTTATATCACTAATGTGTTATCTATTATGCAGATATTTGCTTTTGAGGTTATCCCGGACCTTAGCAGCAATAAGCACAAATGTGGGGAACGCAGGGTAATCGAGCTACCCCCTCCACGTATTCTGAAATGGGAGTTGACTGCGCGACCACGGGGGAAAACGCTGGATAAGATTTTCACTGAAAGGGTAAGTATTGATGTTGTTAATGTTTATTATTTTCAGTATGTTTGCAATTACAATGATGTCACTCCGATTGCAGATGTTTGCGCGGGCTGAATTGGTGCCTACGGAGGCTGAGAGGCATCAACAGTACTATGAAGGCATAAACCTGGGAGGCAGTTTATATGATGACGATGCCGCAGATTTACCTCGTGACCGCCCGGATCCCGATCGACATAGGACTGCCGGACCCAGTGATACAGAGGAATCATATTACGGACCTAGTGATATGGATCCTCAGTATTCTGCACCTTATGATCTTGAGGGCTCAGAGCCGGAGGTTGACATTGGTACTGAGAGTCCCACGAGGTCTAGGCGGATACCTTTCAGTCAAGCCAGACAACCACGACCTAGACCTAGTGATTCAGACCCGGAGGGTCGCAGTCCTATTCCCGTGAGGCGTAGGCGGGTACGATTCACGTTGCCCAGACGGCCTGCACCTGAAGGTCAGCAACCTGAAGGCGTTGAAGACCATCCGGAGGTACATCAGCATTTTTTTAACCGCATGCTTTACTTTCCATTGACTTAATAGTTTTAGTACTGACAGAGTCTGCAATCCTTTCAGGGCTGGGAGCAGAAATTAGCAGAAGTGATGGATGCTGTTCGAACATTACGGACGGATGTCATGGATGCTATCCAAAAGAATGAAGAGAAAAGAAATTCACAGCATCTGGAGTTGGTGGCTATGATTCGGACGCTACAGGGTCCGACGTCGCAGGGTCCGCCGTCGCAGGGTCCGCCATCGCAGGGGCGTATGGAGGAGGATCCACCGTTCGATGACCAACCATTTCATGACCATGATGGTGCATTCAGTACAGGTAGGACAGGTACTGATCATGATGAGACAGGCTCAGGGGCCAGACATGGGGAGGCATATACTACAGACACAGTACCCGAGCAGCAGGCTCCTGATGCGTTAGGACAACCGGCGGTCCCCGCTGATACAGAGACAGCATTATTGGAACGTATACCATCGCAGGCAGTCACCGCAGACCGCCCATCACAGCTGCTGCATGATCCTGTTGAAATCCATGAGCTGTCCACTGACCGCACGTCGCAGCCTCCGATCGACCAAAGCATAGCCGACCCCTCCAGGCGATCCTCGAGGAGAGATTTGGTTCTTCGGATTCCACGGTCACAGGTCGATCAACAGGGACCGAGTTCCTCCTCAGACCGCACCGATCGCCATGGTCCGGAACAGACTCCCCCACCCCTAAGGCGTGGAGACCGGATTCGACGTCGAGGTTGGATGGAACGGAGCCCATACACAGACCCCTGTCTACCAAAGAGGGCACGGGTGATGCCGCCGCCGACACATGAATGGAATCCACATGGACTGTTAGATCCTGAACAGCTTGCGGCGTACGCAGACTACAAGAGGAGCATGTCGGGGGAATTGTAAGTATTACATTCTGTTTATAGTTTTTTTTGACAAATATGTAAGTCAGTATTATGTAACTTTTTCCCTACTTATGCAGACGTGATGTGGATCTGCACGACCCAGTTGGTGTTCCTGTCACTTGGTTCCACCGGTTGCAAACCAACTTCATGGAGTTGGAGGATACTGTATGTTCCTTCCTTGAACTGTCTTTATAAAACTCAGTCATAAATGGTGGCATCCTAACAATACAAACTGTTCAAATTTTTAGCACATTGACGCATACTTGAAGATTGTCCGGAGGCGTCAGCGATTGCACCCCACTGTCTACGGTTCGAGGATCAACATACTGGATTCACAATTCTTTGTAAGTGTTAATATTATACGGTTTTCGCTTCGACATTGATGTGTTCATACATCTTCTGCCTAACGTTTCAGTTAATTTTCTTTCAGACATTGTTAGATCACCAATGGGACAGAATCGGCACTGGTGAGGAGAGGAAACCCCCATCAGGTTGGTCTGTGTTTAAGCAGCAGTGGTCCCGTGATGAGCTTATGGTGGTCCGTGGGGAGCTCCCGTTAGGGAATCGGCCTTGGCACGATGTTGACATTGTAAGTGTTTATTCGAGTTTTGCATCTATGTTTATTCGAGTTTTGCGTCTATGTTTATTCGAGTTTTGATAACACCTTGGAGAAACACCTGCAGGTTCTGATTCCTTGCAACGTTGGAGGTATGCATTGGGTCATGGCCAGCATCGATCTGCAGTATGGGCACATTCTTGTGTTTGACCCGTTCAGACGGGATGTCCCATTTAGGCACAGGAATGCCCAGTTTGCATGTCTGCGCTATTTGCTACCCTCTCAGCTCTATACGGTGCACTTTCACAGGAATAGACAACCGGGTGACAAGACTTACAAAAAGAGGGATGGGCCGTTTCGGATGTTATTTGTGTCAGCCGACCGGGTGCCCCAACAGGAATCGGGGTATGACTATTTCAAGTTGTTATTCTATCCCAATCGGTGAAGAAATGTATCAATGCTAATGGTTGTTCATGTGGTTAATTGCAGGGGAAACTGTGGTGCCCATACGTTGAGAATGATTGAGTACCTGACGGCGAACAGGGATACATTCGATTGGACGGAAGCCGATATGGCCATCATCCGGCAAAAGATGGCCGTGGAGGTTTATTGTAACTCCAGGACGTTGTAGTTGTTGTACATAACAGAGCTGTTGTTAATGAAATTATTAATTTTTTATTTCAAGTTGTTTGCAGTTCAAAGTTCAACTAAATTCAAAAATATTTTCGAACATAAAATATTTCTAAAATATTAACATATATCAAAGCATACACAAAGTTAAAAAGTACCATATATTGACATTTATCAAAGCATACAAAAAGTTAAAAAAATACCATATATGAGTATATCAACTGGTATGGTGACTTGTGGAAATAAACAAACTACAGCAGTTAAAATCCAAAACACATGTCTAAAACATAAGCCCTAAGATGATTGCATCGTTCATCTTTTCGTCCTCTCTAGCTGAAACTCGTTGCACTCAAATAAACATCACTAACTCTGGCCTACTGTATATGTTATTATGCTCGTCGTCTAGTGTTGGATAAGCAGCCACAAGAGCATCTTCAGTGCCAATATATAGGGAGTTGTAAATCTTCCAGTACACTTCTCTAACCTTCCGAGCAGGATGGAAAAGCCCCTATAGCAGCACCCAATGCAACTCTCATCCCTTCAATCACTTCCATGACAGCATTTATGATGTGGGGTCAAGTCTCCTCTTGTAAGACTCCATTCATTCCACGATAGAGTCCTTCTGAGGGCACGTTTGTTTGTTGTGTCCAGTTGAATGATAGATGCTGCACTTGCGACGGTATTGTTCGGGTACAATAGTACTAGGACCTTCATTAACCATAGGCGGGTTGGAACACTTCCTGCTGTTATGTCCTGGTTGTCCACATCTTCTACACGACTGTGTGGCTGTCCTCTCTGAAGACGAGACATGTCGACCCTCCATCGGGCGACCGGATTGTCTCTTTGTCCTTGGATTTAAAACCACCCGCGCTGCGATGTCGGATGGCACTACCCATGAAGAAGGATGACCAATAGGCATTATAGGAACCGAGTATGCATCAATAAGTGTCTCCCTCTTGTAGTAGTCCGCACAAAGAGATGTGAAATCCAAGTTCCGCTCCCTGCAACAATGAAAACAGTGAGATTCACGTTTAGGTACTATAAAGCAATAAATGGACAGAGTCATGTACCTTGCCGCTGCGAGTGCGTGTGAACATGGTAAAAAGTCCATTTGGAATTTGTTACATGTGCATGTCTTCCGGGCTAAGTCAACCGTCCACTGTTTTGCCTTGTGTCTAACGGAAAATATGTTCCAGTCAACTGCATTTACGGTCATATAACCGCATTTCTCGACACGTTTGAGGATCACAAGATGTGCTACGTCGGTCAATCGATGACGCATTGACCGTGCATTTGTATGACGATCGTGGAACCACTTTTGTAGCATATTCCGAATGAACTCTGCCAGTGTCATCAATGGCAGTTGCCGTGCAAATTTTAGGCATGAGTTTATGCACTCTGCAACATTTGTTGTCATCAACCTGTACCTTCTTTGGGGGCAATGTACACGGGACCACTTGTGTGGACCGGCATCAATGGCATAATCGTATGCACCCTTGTGTAGCCTACGTAACTCCTCCATGTGGCGATCGTAGTGGATTTGGCTGTACGACCTAGCAGCGTTATCCATTATGTCGGCAACATCTTTTCTGTGGAATCGCTTCTTCATATTTTCACCAAAATGCCAGCAACATATGGTATGGGTTGCATAAGGGAACACTTTAGAAATCCCTGCTTCAATGCTTGCATGACGATCGGAAATGAAAACCAGATCATCTATATGACCAAGGGCACCTCTCAAGCACTCCAAAAACCACTCCCATGAAAGGTTGTTTTCTGAGTCACCGTACCCAAAAGCAATTGGATACACCTGTTCGTTTCCATCTTGTGCAGTTGCCACAAACATTGTACCCCCGAATCTTCCCTTCAAATGGGTACCATCAACTGCAATCACAGGACGCATACACCTCCGAAAACCTCTAATTGAGGACCCTAACGACATAAAAAAGTAAAGGAATTTACCATCATCTGCGCACTGTAAGTCTGTGATTGTGCCTGGATTTTGCTGTTCCAGAACGTATGCAAAAGATGGCAGCAGTTGGAAACTTTCTTCATGCGTTCCATAGGTCAATGACAATGCATATTGTAGGGCATCATGTGCCTTACTGTACATGATTTGGATGCCATACATTGTTTTCATATCGGCGATTATGTCCTTCGGACGCATGAGACGACCATCGGCTTGTTGAAGTCTAGGTGCAACGACTTCTGCGATTGTGGTTGCACTAGCTTGTCGATGGCGACGGTGAATCTCCTCCAAGGGACAGGTGTGTTCGTTGACAAAACTTCTGACTTGAAAGTAAGTCCCTTCTTCTCTCCTCACCGCTCTTAATTTCCACGTACAGTCGTCAATGATGCAAATCAGATGTAAAGTTGTCTTATTGGACCTTTTCACCTTCCATTCAAAGTTCTGACGCATCGCAAAATCGCCAACTAGCCTCTTCAAATCCTTTTTACTCGGGAAAAATTGACCCTTATAAATCATGGTTCTCGGTTCTTGCGCTTCCAAGGTGCTGCTTCTACCAGTACCAAACGAGTATGAATTTGCTCCCGGAATAACCCAAGTTGTCCCATTAACAGAATCAGATGTTGTCACATTATAACGGACCTCGGAAGTCCCAGGCATATCTAGTGTAGTGCCACTAATTCCTTCTACACGTCTACCATGTGTTTGCATATATGCATGCTCTTCATCCGCATTTTGCAAATCATCAACATGTTCATTATTTGCCTCATTATCCACCTCATGGTTCGGGTAATTGTCATTGTTCTGCTCATTGTACTGCGCATCAAACTGCTCAATTCGACAACCAAACACATCACCAAATTGAGTCTCAGCGGCATCTGCATGGTCAACCACAACTTGTGGGACACCAAACATGTTTCTCCCACCTTCGCTGCCACTCCTTTGGGTGAACACTTGGTTGCTACCACTAAAGGATCCAAATTGTAGGGTATTTTCAGGGGGAGGAATATCATTCCCTAACACATCTCCAGCTGTCCGCTCAATAAGACTGACACATACTTGAGGGATCACTCGATCTTCCCCTAGCATAAACTGGACATCGTCGTCATTGCTTATAAATGTGCGACACGTACTGCCAGGAACTATTGATATTGATGACAAATCAACGTTGTATTTGTTTACATCATAGTTCACAATAGTATGCACGATCGCCACCAATTCATCGTAAGTCAAATTCTTTGACACATACATTCCTCGGTTATCAGATCCAACGAACCTCTGACTTCCGTCGAGTAACTGCTCCCATCGACCGTTGTAAGATATTACTATTCTAATCCGATTCATGAGGCTGTCAAATTAATAATCACAAACCATTAAAAATGACACGATTTCAGTTCAAAAAGGCACGATTTGAAAAGGCCACAATTTCAGTTCAAAAAGTTACGATTTCAATTCTAAAAGGCACGATTTCAGTTCTAAAAGGCATGAATTTGTAGCAAAAAGGCTCGATTCATGACCAAAAATGCACGACATTTTTTTTTTTAAAAGGCACGAATGAGGACCAAAAAGGCACGATTTTGTAGCAAAAAGGAACGATTTTGTAGCAAAAGGCTCGATTCATGACCAAAAAGGCAAGAAATGTTTTTTTCAAAAATGCACGATTCATGAGCAAAAAGGCACGATTTTGTAGCAAAAAGACAGGAAATGTTTTTCACAAAGGCACGATTCATGACCAAAAAGGCACGATTTTGTTTCAAAAAGGCTCGATCCATGACCAAAAAGGCACGAATTTGTAGCAAAAAGGCTCGATTTTGTTTCAAAAAGGCACGAAAGGTTTTTCAAAAAGGCACGATTCATGACCAAAAAGGCACGATTTTGTAGCAAAAAGGCTCGATTTTGTTTCAAAAAGGCACGAAAAGTTTTTTAAAAAGGCACGATTCATGATCAAAAAGGCACGATTCATGACCAAAAAGGCACGAAACGTTTTTTAAAAAGGCACGATTCATGACCAAACAGGCACGATTCATGACCAAAAAGGTTCGATTTTGTAGCAAAAATGCTCGATTTTGTTTCAAACAGGCACGAAAGGTTTTTCAAAAAGGCACGATTCATGACCAAAAATGCACGATTGTGTTTCAAAAAGGCTCGATTCATGAGCAAAAAGGCACGAATTGTTTCAAAAAGGCTCGAAAATAAAAAGAAAAGTTCTTAAATTATAACAATGGCTTCAGTTTAACAAAATACTAAAATGCTCGAACTATTCAAACAAGCAGGATGAAGAAATATTACCTTATTTTACTGAAGAAGAAAGTCGGGGCAACACCTTGAACTTTTATTTGTAGAGAGACAGAGTAACTGAGTTAAATCCTACTGACGTTTTTGTTGCAAGTGTGGACAGAGAAAAGACCAAACTGAATAACATAAATCATTAACTAAGGGCAATTTTGGTAGTTCACCATAATAGGTGCCTTTTAAACTTAACTTATTAACCCACTGACATTCTCACCAACTCAGTTTAAAATGGTGACAGTTTCCACCATTTCCACGCAGGAAACGTTGTGCAAGTAATTTAGTAAAAGCAACATTATGAGTAAATACTAAACAAACATGTGATTATCTTGCGGATGCATCAATTAGAACCATAAACTAGAGGAATGGTCCATTTTGTGGATGAATAGGTGCACATATATCCCTTTGAATTCCTTGTAAGAATGATGAAGATTCAAAACCAACCTTACAATGAGATGGTCTATTACTAATTTCCCTTGTGAACATAGCAATGAAAATATTCTCATGGAATAAAAGAATTTCCAGTTTTTTTCTTCATATTTTTGGTGTTTATTTACATTTGTTGGGGGTATATTTTTGTTTATTTTGAATGTGGAATGCCATGGGAACTATATTTGGTTGATTGAAATGAAGCCCAGAATCCTTACACGAAAATGTATCTAAACCTTACACGATGGAAAAGTGTTTTTAAATATGAATGTTAGATCAATAACCCTAAAAAAAATTGAAGAACGAGGATGATTTCTTTTGTAAAGAGAGAAGTCATGTGGATGGGTTGAATAAAATCGAGAGAAAGAGAAAGTAAAAAAAAAAAGTTAAGAGGAAGTGAATTAAGTTGTCCCTGAGAAAGAAAAAATAAAAATAAAAAGATGTTGACATCATTAAAGTACAAGGACTTTGTTGTGGCAGAAGGCTTGACAAAAATAATCAAGTTATTGAGATATTTCTCTAAATAAAATGACTTATATATAAGAAACTTAGGGGGCGTTTGGGGATGTTTTTAAAACCTGCTTTTGTTGTTTTTCACTTTTTTTTTTTTTTTTTTGAATGTACAACAACTGCCGGAACCGTGGAGATTAGGTTCTACTAGAGCAGCCCGGATTGCAGCTCTCAAAAGCGGGGAGAGAGCACCCACAATTGGTGGGACAACATCCACACTTGGGATTAATGGCCAAGTGGGACAAATAATATATATATATATATATATATATATATATATATATATATATATACATGTACACACCTGGCATTGAACCGTGGTGGTGGAGGCTCCTAAGGGAGGGTTCAACCACATTGGCAAGAGGCCCAAATATTGTTTTTCACTTTCCAAAACATCATAAAACATATCCAAAAACATTCTCCAAAATCAAAAAGCAAAAACACGGGAAATGAGGAAGCCGGGTTTTCCTCATTGATTAGACAAAATACTGAAAACATCATAGTGATGTTGAACATGTACACACCTGGCATTGAACCGTGGTGGTGGAGGCTCCTAAGGGAGGGTTCAACCACATTGGCAAGAGGCCCAAATATTGTTTTTCACTTTCCAAAACATCATAAAACATATCCAAAAACATTCTCCAAAATCAAAAAGCAAAAACACGGGAAATGAGGAAGCCGGGTTTTCCTCATTGATTAGACAAAATATTGAAAACATCATAGTGATGTTGATGTTAACAGTGTTTTGAATACATTTGTTTATCTTTACTTTAAAAAAAAAAAAAAAAAAAACTGTTGTTTGTACTTAAATACTTTCTTATTAAGTTGTATATATTATTTTCATTATATAAAATAGTAATATAATTAAATTATCAATAGCTAATAATATTTATTCAATGTAGAACCCCTCTAAAATAATATTCTTAGGACCCATCCTTGAGTATTAATTTAGAGGGGTTATTAATTTGAAGGGTTTTAATTTGTAAAGTGTTATTTTGTCTTAAAAAATGTGTGGAAGTCAGTTTTCTTATTTATGGAATGTTCCTTTTTGGGATTCTTTGTTTAGTCGGTTTTCTTTTCCAAGAATTGTTATTATTTTTTTTCTCAGTATTTCTTGTTTAGGAAAGATTTATTAAGAAAATTTTCAACTCCTTTTGGGAATGTGATTACTTAGTGACCAAGGATACTCACCCTATAAATAGTGAGGCTTGTTTTTTGGTTGTATATAATAAGAGAGATCTCATGATATACCTAAAAATTCTATTCCTAACAGTTCTTAAAAATTCTCTCTTTTCTATCTTCTTTGTTATAATAAGAGGACAATTCAAAATATGAAAGATGAAGTCAAAAATATCAAGCATTGTGGCCTTGTGCAAACTAGAATCTTGAAGTACTTTTCTAGTTTTTGATTATTATGTAACATATTTTTGTAATTTTATGGAATTATTAATTTATGCGACAGTCGGGACCAAAATTTTACACTGGGTTTCAAAATGAAATTATTAATTATTACGATAAATGGGTTTATTAATTTTTTACACTGGCCCGAGTCGGGACCAAGATTTTTTATTAATTTAGAGAGGATATTAATTTATATGAGATTAATTTACAGGGGTTCTACTGTATTTTAATAGATAAAAAATTATCAGTTTATCTAAATTTAATATATTTACTTTTACCATGTTTTTTTTTAATAATAAATCTATATAATCCAAAAACCAACTCAAATGATGGAGCAACTGATTTGTTATTACTACTTTTATCATGGGAGAATTGTAAATAACCCCCTGACATTTGATCAAATGTCAAATCAAACCCTCTAATTTGAAAAATCAACAAAAAACCCTTACCATTAGTTGACTATTAGTTTACCTTTAGTTGACTTTATTTAATATAGGATTAATAGTAAAAACCTCCTCTGACATTTGAACTATTATTGGATTATAATGGTATTAAAGGTTATGTTAGGGTAGTAAGGGCAAATTTAAACAGTCTCACAAGTTTGATATCCATGAAAAAGCAAAAACAAAAAAATTGAATATTCTCTCCTCTTCGTCTCAAGACTCTCACCCTTTCTCCCCTCTACCCCTCTCTCTTCTCTCTTTCTATTCTCTCCTCTCCCTCTCTGGTTGGATTTCCAGCTGTTATTTATTAGATATTGGAGTTGTGATTTACTTAATTAGAGGCTAATGTTGGAGCCTTGGAGGCTGATGTGTTGGAAGGTAACGGTGGTCGACGACGGTGGAGGTCATCGATGATGAAGACTGGCAACGGTGAAATTCGACGAAGTGGAGATCATGCGATCTTTACTGCACTGCACGATCTCCAGTGTGCGATGGAGATCTAAGCGAGCTCCACTATACAATGAAGCTCGCTTGAATCTCCACTACACGATCTACATCATACAGTGGAGATCGCACAAATCTTCACCGTACGATGGAGATCTTCGGATCAACAGTGGAGATCATGGGGATATCCAATGTCAATCGTATGGTGGAGATCCGCATATCTCCATCTCCATTGCATTTTTAAAAATCATTTTCTCAGTTTTTTGTATCTTTTTCTAATTTTTTTTTTAGGACACTTTAAAATCCACTTTTGATTAATTCTAATCTCTTCACAAAAGGGAAAAAAAAAATCAATTAGTTTAAATCTAATTAAAAACAAATCTGATCAAAAAAGGTAAAAAAAAAAAATCAATTATTTTAAATATAATTAAAAATAATCTAAAATATTAAAGTTAGATTTTGAGAATAAAATAGACTTTTTTTATTAAAAAAAAAATAGTAATGGCATTATAGTCATTTCGCACGGTCAACACAAGTCAAGCTAACATAATCGTTAATGTTGTTAGACTTTAGGGGATGTTATTTAATAAGAACATCTTTCTCCACACATCCAATAATAGTTTAAAGGTCAGGGGAGGGTTTTAATATTAACCATTTAATATATTAACGGTCAACTAACAGTCAACTAATTATAAGTGTTTTTATGCTTATTGTTCAAACCAGAATGTTTGATTTGACATTTGAACAAAAGTTAGGGGGTTATTTGCAATTCTTTTTTTTTTCTTATAATAATATTATATAATCCAAAAACTAACTCAAATGATGTAGAAACTTATTTGTGTTGTAAAAATCGGTAGACGCTAGTCGGGCGGTGTCGCGGCGACCCCCCGCTTAAGGCCTAGTCGGGGACTAGGTGGCCGGTAAGAATTTATTTTTTAGTTTTTTTATTAATTTTTTTTTTATTTTTTTATTTTATTTTATTTTTGTAATTAAGTAACTATTCATACTATTTCATATATTTTCATATATTGAACCTTAAATTGAAAATCAAATTCCAAAAACTCAATATTGACTATTGAGAACCTCAAATTGAAAGCTGTTTCATCAACTAATTTTTTTTTTTTAAAAGTCAGCTTAGTCGGTCAACGGTGACTAGTCGCCGATTTTGCCCAATTAGTCGCCGAATAGGCGGTTTGCCGCCTAGTCAAGGCGATTTCATGGAAGTCGGGGTGGCGGGCCGTCGACTATAGACTAGGCGGCACTTAGACGGCCTTAGTTGGGGACTTTTGCAATAGTGGTTACTACTACGTTATTCACTACATCATCCCATGATATAAATCAATTGCCATATAATTTGTATAACAGTTTTCTATATATAAGAATACATCAAACAATTTAAATAAAACAATCCAATATTGATTTATTTTTTAACAATTAAAAAAAAATAAAAATTCACCTTAATATAAAAAAAAAACATGAAAAGTCACCAATCAATTTTAAATTAATTTAAATTGATTTTATTAATTAAAAATATGAGAAAATGTATATATATATATATATATAAATATTAAATTAATAAAATCAATTTAAATTTATTTAACTATACACTACATATATTATTTTTACTCTTCCAACATATTAAAAATATATATATCTTCAAAATAATTACATTGAATGCATATTATAATATTATTATTTTTTATTTTTTTTCAGAATAATGTTTTCATTTTTTACTACCATACGTGTTTTCAGATTCTAAAAATATAAAAATCAATTTTTTTATTTTAAATAAAAATTGATAAACCAAAATACATTACTGAACAGACTTTTAACTTCTATATGATCTTATTATCTTTCTTATTATCTGAAATCTAAATTTATGGAGTACATATATGATTTTTTTTGTTTTTTCCCTGAAAAGATGGTAACATGCAAGACAGTACTAATGCGATGCCACATATCTCAGTAAAGATAGTAATGCAATGCCACATATCTCATGCAACACAGTGAAGTAGAAATCAACCCTCATCTACGACAAAACACATAAAAATAAGCCAAAATCTCAACCCTCTCTCCCTCTCTCCCTTTCTCTCTCTCTCTCTGTCTGAACTATGTCCACCATGAGAGACACAGTCACAGAGATGATTAACATGGAGGAAAGCTTGTCACCACCACCATCAAAATCAGAAGAAGAAAAAGCAAAGGATATAAAGAATGATAGATCAATTACAAGAGATGTGTTGTTTGTAGAAGTGAAGAGGTTGGGTGTAATAGCAGGACCAATGGTGGCTGTTACTTTGTCACAGTATCTACTCCAAGTCATATCAGTCATGATGGTGGGCCATCTTGGTGAGCTTGCTCTCTCCAGCACCGCCATAGCCATCTCTCTCTCTGGTGTCACCGGCTTCAGTGTTCTTGTAAGTCAATAATATTCAAACCTCCTTCAAAACTTCGTTTTCTGTGTTTTTTTCGATTTCATTAAAAAAAACAAATTAACTGTAGAAAGATTCCCAGGTAATTGATCTTTTTTAAAAATACAAAAAATACAAAAAAATTTAATCTTTTAATTTTTGTTGAAATAATTTTAATATTTTACATTTACATGATCAATGAGTTTTTTTTTTTTTTTTTTTTTTTTTTTTTTCTGTTTTTGTAGAAAATATTTAATTGTTGTTAATTTAATTTTTATTTAATATTAAAATATGAAAATATTTGAAAGAAATTCTAGAAAATAAAGTGTAATAACAAAAAACATTAAGGGGTAAAATTGACCTTTACAGTTGTATTATAAATTAACAAGTGTAAAAATCGTATTTTTTATATTGCAACTACAAAAATACTATAAAAATAAGAGTAGTGTTAACTTGTGTCCTTAGGGCACAGGATAATAACTACTTTATTTCAATTTATAGAAATAAAAGCATTGCATTTACTGTAACAAATTGACCTATGCTTTTATGGAAATAAAGTAGTTGTTATCTTGGACACAAGTTAACACTACCCTAAAAAGAAAGTATTTATTACACAAATACATTTATTGCATCGATTGAAACAATAAATACTTTCCTTTCATAATATTTTTAGAGAGATGCTAAAATCACTCTTTCAATCCACTCTCTCTTCATGTGATGACATGTGTACACATTCTACTTTTTTGACATTAAATTTGAAGCAATATAAATGCACTGTTTTTTTAATGTTATTTACCATTCAAACCAACTAACATTTCCCCAAATTACCCTTTTTATTCTTCAATAAATAAAACCCAGAATTAAATGCTTAAAAAAAACCGGAATTAATAACTTTAACATTATATAAATATTGTAATATTAAAAAAAACAATATATAAATAAATAAATGTATATATAGTATGCAATTAAACCGCATATTATATAAATTAAATTGTATATTATAATTGCAAATTAATTAGTCTTCTCACCGTTGCAATTTTATTTTATTATATTAAATATTAATTAAACTGTTTATTTTACATGTAGGATAAAATAGTTGTTTTAGAATGGCTTTAAAACATCTCTTTTTAGCCTCTTTTTATGGTTTTGAATGTACTGTTAATATATATATATATATATATATATATATATATATATATATATATATATATTAATTTTAGGTATTTTTAACATATTAATTCTGGTTTTATATATTATAGAAGAAAAAGGGCAATTTGGGAACATAGATTTGAATTGTAAGTAAAATTAAAAAAGAAAACAGTGCATTTATATGGTTCCAAATTTGATATCAAAAAAGGAAAAGGTGTACACATGTCATCCTATGAAGAGAGAGTGGATTGAGAGAGTGATTCTAGCATCCCTCAGAGCATCTCCAATGCAATGCTAAATCACTGTATCAATGCTATAATTTAGGACAAAGTAAAAAAAGTATACTCCAATGCAATACTAAAAGATGTGTTAAATTTGACATATGCTATAAACTGTGCCAAATTTGGCACAGTGAATAGCATATGCCAAATTTGGCACAACAATAAATACAGCCGTATTTGTTGACTTTTTAATTTTAAATAATAAAAATTTAGCAAACTTGGTAGGGAAAATTGAGATTAAAATAATTCTGAGAAAATATTCAATGCATCCATTGAATGCATTGGTTGTATTTGTTGACTTTTATAATTTTAAATAATTAAAAAAATAAAAAATAGCATATCAAATAGAATTTTGCATTGGAATACAATGCTAAAATGATGTGCCAAATATAACATTTTACTATATTTCGTGCCAAATTTGGCATTGGCATTGGCATTGGCATATGCACTGGAGATGGTCTCACTATAAAAAACAAAATATGAGGAGTGCTAGATACACTCTCTCAACTCACTGTCTTAACCAGAGCCCTTATCATTTGGACACTTGTCCTATATTGGCTTTTTAGAAATAAATTTTAGAACCATCACTAATGAATTATTTTTGCATGTTATTTAAAATTTAAAGTTTCAAGCCATCCACATCTTCCCAAATTGCCCATTTTTACACCAAATTATCATTACCAAATATGTGAAGCAAAAATGTTCAAAGATAAAATGAGTTGAATAATATTTATTAAATTTATTTTAAAAAGAAAATTAGAAAATATAATATTAACAGTATTAAAATTATTAAAATACAATAAACATTAACATCTTGCAATTTTTTTAGTATATTTGAGTTTTGATATTATTAATGAAATTTTAATTTTTTTAACTATATTTTTCAAATCCCGTAAAAAACAATTACTTTATAAAATATGATAAACTTATAATAATATAGACAAAAACAACAAATTTTCAAATATAAATTGTGTTTGTAATGATAATTTAGAAAAAAAAAAAAGGTATATAAAATAATAATATTATTAATAATTAATAAATGAACTATGATAGGTTGGTGTGAAATAAAGGGCAATTTAGGAAGATGATTGTTTGAATTGTAAATATCATACAAAAACAATTCATTAATGATGGCACTAAAATTTATTTCCAAAAAGTAAATTTCGGATAAATGTCAAAAGAAAAATAGAGAGTCTTGGGAGAGTGACTTGAGAGGACGATTCTAGGCTTCTAGCACTCCTCTTTGTAATTTGGTCAAACGAGCAAAAGTGAAGACATGATGTGTTTCAGAAAAACTAACTTCAAAAGTTTAATATGACATAAATGTGACTTCGCAAAACAATATTAACTTTAGTGAAATAAATGAATCTAAAGTCCCATATATCACTGCACACAGATGTGTAAACTACTGCTAGACAACCATTGAAGTAAAATAAAAAGGGGAATTATCATTTTCAGTTACCTCCTGAGGTTTGCCATATTAGATAAACCGGTCTTTTTAGTTTCAATAATGGCCAGTCAACCCCCTAAAATCCTAAATATCGGTCATTTTGTCCCTTCTGTCAAGTATTCCATCCAAAATCCCTTTGACCGTTAATTAAGAAATTAAAACGCCTTGATCAAGGATTGAACCTTCGACCTTTGTATTTAAAAGCCAGATGCTCCAGCCAACTGGGCTTCTCCAACTTGTTTGGAGGTTTGTGGATCCGATTTTATGGGTTTCCTTTTGTTTTCTTATTTTCTTTTTCATAAATCTGTTTTTATATATTATTATTAAATATGAGTTTATTTTAAATTATAAAAACCTATTTAAATTATTTTAAACAAATTATATAAGTATATATACATTTAAATCAACAAACCTCCAATAATGAGATGGAGTAGCTTAGATGGTTAGAGCATGTAGCCGTTAATTAAAAAATTAAAACGCCTTGATCAAGGATTGAACCTTCGACCTCTGTATTTAAAAGCCAGATGCTCTAGCCAACTGAGCTCCTCCAACTTGTTTGGAGGTTTGTGGATCAGATTTTATGGGTTTCATTTTGTTTTCTTATTTTCTTTTTCATAAATCTGTTTTTATATATTATTATTAAATATGAGTTTATTTTAAATTATAAACACCTATTTAAATTATTTTAAACGAATTATATAAGTATATATACATTTAAATCAACAAGCCTCCAGTAATGAGATGGAGTATCTTAGTTGGTTAGAGCATGTGGCGTTTTAATTTTTTAGTTAACGGTCAAAGGGATTTTGGATGGAAAACTTAACAGATGGGGCAAAATAACCAATATTTAGGATTTCAGGGGGTTGACTAGCCATTATTAAAACTAGAATGATCAGTTTATCTAATATGGTAAACCTCAGAGGAGAAAATGATAATTTCCCAAATAAAAATTTAGGAGTGTTTTTGATCATGTCAAAAATCACTTTTAAATAGTCAAAATAACTTGTGTGATGATTTTATAATGTATGCTTGAATTCATCTAATGTATCTGTAATGCCAAACAGATGGGAATGGCTAGTGCCCTGGAAACTCTATGTGGACAAGCTTATGGAGCTCAACAATACACAAGAATTGGGACTCAAACTTACACTGCTATATTCTCTCTATTCTTGGTCTGTCTGCCTATCACCATCCTTTGGATCTACACGGGAAAATTATTGTTTTTGATAGGCCAGGATCCTGAGATTTCTCATGAAGCTGGAAGAATCATAATCTGGCTTATTCCTGCAATCTTTGCTTATGCATTTCTGCAGCCTCTTATTAGATATTTCCAGACACAGAGCTTGACATTTCCCATGTTTTTGAGCTCTTGTGTCACTCTTTGTCTGCACATTCCTCTCTGTTGGGCCTTGGTTTTCAAGTCTGGTTTGGGAAACATTGGAGCAGCTTTGTCTATTAGTATATCATATTGGTTGAATGTGATTTTCCTGGGGGTTTACATGTACTTCTCTCTTACTTGTGCGAAAACACGGGGTTCGATTTCCATGGAGTTGTTCCAAGGCATTGGAGAGTTCTTCAAGTTTGCTATTCCTTCTGCATTAATGATTTGGTATATATGTTGGTTATCTTCTCTGTTTTTAATTTTAAAAGACTTTCTAAACTTTGATGTGTTGCCTTTTACGTTTATGATTGCAGCCTAGAATATTGGTCATTTGAGCTGCTTATTTTGATGTCAGGACTTTTACCAAATCCGCAGCTTGAAACTTCAGTCCTCTCCGTATGGTATATATATCCTCGAAATGGGCATTAATTTTCTGTTGATATGAACGAGCTTATCTAACCATATAACATGTTTAGGGTTTACCTGAACACACTTCAATCCTCCCCGGAAGCATTACATTTTTCTAATTTATTTCCCAAGTAGAACATAACTTCTCTTTATTGTTATTTTCATTGCGCAGTCTCAACACCCTTGCAACCTTCTATACAATACCGTTTGGACTTGGTGCTGCTGTAAGGTTTGTTCAGACAATCATGCATACAGATTCGGTACTCATAAGAATTCATATTTATGTAGAAACTAACCATCATTTCTTTGTATAGTACAAGAGTTTCAAATGAATTAGGAGGTGGGAACCCGAATATGGCACGTGTAGCTGTTTACGCTGTGATGCTTTTGGCATTCATAGTGGCGATTATCGTAAGCTCAATCCTCTTCGCTAGCCGGCATGTTTTCGGGTATATATTCAGCAATGAGAAGGAAGTTGTGGATTATGTCACAACCATGGCTCCTCTGGTTTGTTTTTCTGTTATAATTGACAGCTTTCAAGGAGTCCTTGCAGGTTATATATAATTTCTTCCTACTCTCTCTATTAGATACAAACTGGGTCAGGTCATCCTAACCCAGTTTAATATCAGGTGTTGCAAGAGGATGTGGGTGGCAACATATAGGGGCATTTGTGAATCTGGGTGCCTTCTATCTTTGTGGAATCCCATTGGCTGCCTCATTGGGCTTCTGGGTGAAGCTTAGAGGAATGGGACTTTGGATTGGAATACTTGCTGGTGCTTTTACTCAAACACTTGTACTCTCTATCATAACAAGTTTTACAAATTGGGAACAACAGGTCTAGAAATCTTACAATAGCTCAAATTTTTTTATAAACATAAATAAACTGTGAGTCTCTTTTGATAGACTTTGCAAGAAATTTTAATATAGTTTTTGTCTCATTATTGCAGGCAAGTAAAGCAAGAGAGAGGATATTTGAAGGAAGATCTTCAATAGATAATGGAGTAATGTAAATGAGCAAAGTCTGTTTTGTAATTTTCAATTTGCAACAGAGAAATAATACTTGAAATTGATGACATGAGCAAATACTGATGAAGTTTTGCAGATAGCATCTAAGTAGCATTGCTTCGGTTCTAAAATTATCCATATCAGATGTCGAAGCCATAAGGATCACAATCTAGCTACCAAGCAATAGGAACACAACGTCTCAATGAGGAGACGTAAAAAGCTGATCATAGAATAAGAGATAGACATGTGCACAATAACAAAATGAAACAATCCCAGATTTTGTTCCAAATATAAAAATGAAGTTTTCTACCTTCTTGTGGGATTATCTGGATACCCTCGTCGTCCCTGCATATGGAAAAACGAAGGTGATTAAATTGAATTTGAGAAGAGAGGATGCAAAAAATATTATGCTTACAAGAATTAGAATGTAATATAGCAATTTAGGTGAAAAGCTTGTTGTGATTCCACCTTTGTGAGTGGGTTTTTCTCCCGTTGTGGAACTCTATTCTGGGCTTGTGTTCGAGTGGTTTATCTGTGGAGTCCCAGTTGTGATCGTATCTTTGCCCTGGATCTGGTTTTCCAGGTTTACAGGTGCCCTTCCATCAAAAATATATATATATATATATATATATATATATATATATATATATATTTGATACTATCTAAAAAGCAAGCAAGTATCATCATTTTGTGACACTTTTTTGATAGTCAAAAAGAGATGATACCTTTGACTTCCTCAACAAGCACGATAATGATTAATGAGGTGAATCAGACAAACAATTACATTTGTTTGTTTGTTTGTTTTATTAAAAAAAACAACAACAAAAAAAAACTATTTATTTAAGAGTTGGAGAAGGACACGTCTCATCAAACACGCTGACACATAATCACTGTTATTTATTATAAAAATAATATTTTATTATTATTATTAAGTAAAAAAAAAAAGTGTACTTTACTAATTAAGTACAAACCTGTTGATTTGGATCTGTAAATTTTAACGAATGAGATTATGCGAAAGAGGTGTTCCAATAAATAAGGATTCTTTTGATTATATTATGTTACCAAGTAACATGTATATATTAAACGTCACACATATAGACTCGTTTAGCTTTTTTTTTTTTTTTAAAAACGTCACATATAGAAAGAAAAATTCACCTAGCTAGAGTTTAGCTCTCATCTCCTCTTTGTTCTTCTTCGAGAAGATGGAAGAGGGTTTGTTAGTTAAGAAGGAGGAGTTAGAAGACAAAAGTGTCAATTTTGGATTGCATGTTGAAGAAGTGAAGAGGGTTGGTTGCATAGCAGCTCCAATGGTGGCTGTCAACTTATCACACTACTTTCTTCAAGTTATATCAACCATGATGGTTGGTCACCTTGGTGAGCTCTTTCTTTCTAGCACCGCCATAGCTACCTCCTTCTCTGCTGTAACTGGCTTCAGTCTTCTTGTAAGTCTCTCTCTCTCTCTCTCTCTCTCTCTCTCTCTGTGATCTCTTCTTATCCATTTTTGTTACTAGCTAATAAGTTCTAGAGTCTAGAAAAAATTGTTGATCTGTAGATATTTGTTTGTTTGCTTGATTGTGGTTTTGATTAAAAATTTCAACTTATTTAGTAGAAGATCAAGATGAAGTGCTAATTAATATCATTGATGGATTCGGGTGGTTTCGAATTTGATCAAAAACTATATATCTTGTAGTCTATTGTGATATTTATGTATGTCAAATTAACAGTTTGGAATGTCAACTGCAATGGAAACTCTATGTGGGCAAGGTTTTGGAGCTAAGCAATATCAAAAACTTGGAATACAATTTCAAACCGCCTTGTTTTCGCTCCTTTTAGTTTGTCTACCTGTGACTCTCTTGTGGGTTAACATGGGGAAACTTCTCCTTTTCTTGGGCCAAGACCCTTCAATTGCATCTGAAGCTGGAAAATACACATTATGGTTAATTTCTGCTCTCTTTGGTTATGCAACTCTTCAGCCACTGGTTCGATTTTTTCTAGTGCAGAGTTTGATCACTCCAATGCTCATAAGTTCTTGTGTAACCATTTGTTTCCACATAGTTATCTGTTGGGTTCTGGTATTGAAGTTTGAGCTAAACAATGTTGGGGGTGCTTTAGCCATTGGTATGTCATATTGGTTGAACGTCTTGATACTTGGATTATACATGAATTACTCATCAACCTGTTCAAAAACGCGCGTGCCACTATCTATGGAGCTCTTCCAAGGAATTGGAGAGTTTTTTCGCCTTGCTATCCCTTCCGCTTTTATGATTTGGTAATTTCAGTTTTGAATCAATTCAATTGAACTCTTCCAAGGTATATATGGCTTGATTATTGATATATTCCATTGTGATGACTGCAGCCTTGAATGGTGGTCGTTCGAGTTTCTTACCTTGCTGTCTGGGGTTTTACCAAATCCGAAGCTTGAAACTTCAGTTTTGTCGGTGTGGTATGTTCTCTATATATTGGTCTTTTGAATCAGAATAATATTAATCATGAAAAGAAAATTGGAAAATTTGTGTGTAATTGCTATCATAATCTCCACATAAGCTTCCAAATTTTATTCAATCCATCGATGAATGCATAGTTGTTTGATTTATACGAGTGCTAGCCACTAGTACTACAATTGCCAAAAGTCGGTATAGTGCCAATATACGTCTTGTAAGCGATAACTAGCAACTGTAGTATTCGCCGTGATACTCTAGCTAGCATTTTTCATGGCCATTTTATATGTATTGATTCTTTCTTTTATCTTCTATCTCTTAAACAGTCTGTCGACGCTCACAACACTGTATACAATACCAGAGGGGCTAGGTGCTGCAGCAAGGTTTGCTCCAACATACATGAATTCACATGATGCATAAAACTGATAATAATTTGCTTAATTCTTGATGATTCTTTTGATAATTCTGTATTCTATTTCCTTAATTATTGTTGTTTAGCACTCGAGTGTCAAATGAATTAGGAGCTGGGAATCATAGAGCAGCTCAAACAGCAGTTCGCTCTGTGATGCTTCTTACCGTCTTAGAGACAATATTAGTAAGCTCAGTCCTCTTTGCTAGTCGGCATGTTTTTGGCTATGTTTTTAGCAATGAAAAGGAAGTTGTGGATTATGTCACAGCCATGGCTCCTTTCTTATGTCTATGCATTGTATTAAACGGCTTACAGGCAGTACTTTCGGGTTAGTTCTTGTTCATATTTTCCCATTTGTTTACAATAATTCTTCAATAAATGAATTCCTGAGAAAGCATTACAAGTAATTGTTGCTTTGCTACCAATCTGCAGGCATTGCAAGGGGTTGTGGTTGGCAGGACATGGGGGCTTATGTGAACCTCTTAGCATACTATGTTTTCGGGATTCCGGTTGCTGCAATATTGGGATTTTGGTTACATATGAGAGGACAAGGACTTTGGATTGGTATACTAGTTGGTGCTTTTGTGCAGACTGTTCTACTCTCTATCATAACAAGTTATCTAAATTGGAAAAAACAGGTCTGCATTCATTTCATGAAGCTGTTTTCAAGAAACAAATTTGTATTATAAATTTATAAGATGAAAAAGTGAAATTGAATTTGATAATTATAATTTGTTTTTGGTGTTCTGATATTGCAGGCAGATAAGGCAAGACAGAGGATATTTGAGGATGATGGACAGACATGAGTTTGCAGATTAATGAGCTAATTTTTCTATTTCGTAGTTCATTTTTAATTAACTTATCGGTACAACGATGTTATCAGAATATAGCTTGTAGGCTGTAGCCATTGGATTGTTCCGATAGTTGTTAATTATTTGATGGGTCTTGAGTCTGAATTTGACCTATTAATTATTTTTGTTTGTTTTTTTATCAAGTGGTCAAACAATTTAAAAATATCCAAAAACAATTGAAAATCTACAACAATAATATCTACATAAATTTAATATCAAATGAAAATACATAACAATTTAAAGAAAAAAAAAAGGGTATAAATGTTAAATTAATTGTTTTCAAACAATTTTATCTTTAAAAAAACAAGCAAGTTATCTATATATTCAAAGGTGAGAAAAATAAAAATGCATTCAATTTTCGGTCTATACAAGTCTTCAATAAAATTTATGATTGTTCAGACTTCAGATAAAAAAAACAAATAGCTCCATAATTTATAATTCTTTCTATAGAAAGAATTTTCTTTCTTGGTTACCATGTGTAAACAAATTAATTGGTAGAACTAAGAAAATATTATTAATTATACCACCGTGAAATTGGGCAAACGTAGGCAAATTGTGACACCACAACTGAAAAAAAAAAAAAAAAAAAGTGAAATTCATTTTCGTCTCTCTAGTTTGACCTAATAGCCAAACTAGTCCCCTAGTTTTCAGTATTATGTTGACATGTCCCTCTAGTTTTAAGAAATCTGTATTTTGGTCTCTGCCGTCCAATTCTGTTAGGGTTTTCAAATATTCCGTCAAAGTTAAGAGGGTAAAAGTGTAAACTTACCTGGCGAGCTCCTAGAAACTAGTTAATGAAGGGTAATTACATAATTGGAATTATAAATAAAACAATTTTGAAATAAAGTAATCATGCCCACTAAAATGAGGACACGATTACTTTAGTGGCCATGATTAAGAAGAACAGCAACAACAGAAACTCATTCAACCCACCAATCCAGAAAAAACTCAAATCCAACCTCAACCTAGAAAAAAAATTAACTTAAAAAAATAATAATAATAAAATAAAATTCACAGCAACAACTAAACCCAGATCTCATTCATCTTCAACATCAAACACCAACAACCTTAAAAAATAAAAAATAAATAAATCATTCAAAACCCATCAACTCATTCAACCCAAAAAAAACCCAAATTCAACCTCAACCCAAAAAAAAAAATTATCTTAAAAAAAAAAATTCACAGCAACAACTACAGTAGTTAGTGCATCCAAAAGTCCTCCACATGCCCACGCGCCACCAACGGCCACCTCCGGCCACCACACGTGACCGTTGCCGACCACACCACCAAAACCAGAAACTAGGGGTGGGCATTTTCGGGTTGGGTTGGGTTGGGTTGGGTTGAAAAATTTTCAACCCAATCCAACTCAACGTACATTTTAACCCAACCCAATATTTGTCACGTTGGGTTGATCAGGTTGGGTTTTTTAAACCCAATAGAAAAAATATATTTGAATTCAAATTTTGTTATATCAAAATTCAAATTTAAAATAATTTTTCACCATAATATCATATAACATAGAGTTTAGATTTTATAAAAGCATCAAAATCAAATCACAACATATAATACAAATTGTTTAAATATCTGGTGCATAATTATAAAATAAAAGTATAACGATTTATCCAACTTGAAAAGTCTCCATCTAAGGGGGGTGTATTCAATTAGGATTAATTAGGATTCTTGAAGACATTTAAAGACATTTTTTAAGTGACAGATTTTCATGGATTTCTACAGACTTTTATAAATCCACATGGACTTTCATTGATTTGTTTAGACATCCATCTCAGACTTTTATGGATTTGTTTAGACATCTATCTCAGACTTTTATGGATTTGTTTAGACATCCAAGGATTTTCATGGATTTGTTATCTCTGACTTATCAATAGTAAGCTAATTATAGCTAATTATAAAAAAAAACTTTTGAAGTTGGAATGAGCAAAATTTGATACACCAGTCAATCTATATTTGCGTATATATATATTATGAGGTTGTTGCTGATACAAACAAGGAGATTGAATCGAATCCAAAATTGGTTAAGGCTTTTATGAATTTGTTATATCTGACTTATCAATTGTAAGCTAATTATCGCTAATTATCAAAAAAACCTTTGAAGTTGGAATGAGCAAAATTTGATACACCAATCAATCTATATTTGCATATATATATAGTCTGAGGTTGTTGCTGATGCAAACAAAGCGATTGAATTGAACTCAAAATTGGCTAAGGCTTATCTGCATAAAGGCACTGTTTGCATGAAGTGCAGATGAATTATTTTTCTTTAAAATAAAATGCTAATAAAGAGTTTTTCAAAAAAAAAAAAAAAAAAAAAAAAAAAAAAAAAAAGCTAATAAAGAGTAAGCATTTTGGTGTTTGATTGAATGATCTACAGATTAATTTGGTGTTGTTTTGTGCAGTTTTGGCACGTAGTGAGTTTTGTACTTGTTATATATAATTATGTGACTGCAACATATTCTCACATATATAATTATGTGTAGTTTTTTTTTTTTTTTTTTTTTTTTCCTTTTTAATTCACAGAACATGCTGGGGATGGAAGCTTATTATTCTCACATGCATCGGTTTTTTTAATTTTTACATATTAATGCTTTTCGTTTCTGTTTTGAGAGAGAGAGGGAAAGCAAAATCCACCAAAATCTTTGGGGAGAAGGCCGGACATGTTATGACATTTGATATTTATATCTCTTACCATCAAGTCCACCAAAATCCATCAAAATCCATGACTTAAGAAAATCCTTTAAAATCCAGTCCTAATTGAATACACCTTGATTCTTGTAAACATTTTTAAAGTCTCAATTCAATACACTTGGATTTGGAAGGATTCTTTAAAAGTCCATATAAATCCTAATTGAATACCACTGGATTCATATGGACTCTTTTAAAGTCTTTAAATGTCCAAATTGAATACACCATGATTTATAATGTCTTTAAATGTCCTCAAGAATCCTAATTGAATACACCCCCCTAAGCCTCCCTTCCATTTTACAATTATAATCACTTCGTCAAATATCTCGTGGTTGGATAATCTATTATTTTTTTCAACAAACATAATAGTTTGAGTTTATATACAATTATTAAACTTTTTCTACCAAATTCTTAATCAAATCCTAAGAAAAAAAAAGTATTTTAAAGTATAATCAAGGATGTACCAATTAATACAAAAGATGAAAACAATATAATTACATAATTTTAATAAATGTATTATATATTTATGGTATAAAAATACTTAAAATTATGTATTTATATTTGTCATTTATAATATTATAAATGGTGCATGAGTATAAATTTTAAATATAGAGGTTCTCTTTACAATCCACAAATTATCTATTTACACTCCAATTTAATTTTTTTAATGACAATTTTAACTTGAATTAAAATTACTAAACAAGAAAAAAAAAAATTCTAAAGACACTTCAAACTAATTAAATTATTAAAAAAAAAATTCTCTCTCCTAAAACATTAGATTAAATATTACGTATTAAACCATATCTCTTAAATCTGTGACTACCATATTAAACTCTCTCTCTCTCTCTCTCTCTCTCTCTCTCTCTCTCTCTCTCTCTCTCTCCCCCCCCCCCCCCCCCCCCCCCCCCCCCCCCCCCCCCATTTAAAAAAATAATAATCATATCTCCATACTTTCCCGATCAATCTCGATTAATAGTTAAAGAAAAAAAAAAACTTATGAATATTTTAGTTTTTTACTAAAGTCATAAATTTATATAGATATATATATATATTAAAAAATCAATACAAATACCTTGTTTCTCAAAAAAAAAAAAAAAAAAATAGATATATGAAAACTTGATTTGTTTCAACTAAATTCGATTAAACTCAGAATTTCTAAGACTAATGAAATAATTAAAGTTTTCTAGGCAATTACATACCTACAAAAGTAACAAAAAGTATTTTTATATTTCGATTTTTTTTTTTAATAACAAGGTACTTGTTTTTTGAGTTTTTTTTTTTTTTTTTTTTTTTTAATATATACGGTTCCTAAAAATCAAGCTTATTCATAAGTTTTTTTTTCTTAACAATTAGTCTGGCTTGAGAAAGTATGGAGATAGAAAATTAGAGATATGTATTGGAGGGGAGAGAGTTAAATATGGTAATTAAAATTTTAGGGGAACGTGTTTAATATGTAATATTTAATCTAATGATTTAGGAGAAATAATTTATTTTTTTAATAATTTAATACAAAAAAGATTACTCTTTGGATGAATCCAAAGGATACGATGGTTTGTCCTAACTTTTATTAAAATAAAATGGAGTGTTTAAAATTTTATATTTTTAAAATGGAGTGTTTTTAGAATAGGAGTGTCAAAAGATAAAAAATGATAATCTTGGAATAAAAGGAAGTTTCTTTAGAATTTTTTTAAATTTAAAATTTTGAGAATGGAGTGTCTTTAGAACAGAAGTGTAAAAAGAAAAAATTGGATTGTAAAAAAAAAACTCTCTTTTAAATATTAAAAAAAATGAGATTTCATAATACATAAATATAATAATAAATAAAATTATTTAATTTATTTTTTATCTTTTATGTTGGGTTGTCAGGCTGGGTTGGGTTATATTTTATTAACCCAACCCAATCTTAAAAGCAACCCAACCCAATCTAATCAAGTTGGGTCGGGTTGGTCGAGTTAGGTTGGGTTGGCGGGTTAGTGCCCACCCATACCAGAAATTGATGGCCGTCAACTTTCCCTTCATCATCGACCTCTAGTTCTACCTATATCGCCGTAGATCTAGACTACAACAACCAACAGTCGCCTCCCATTCCAGCACCGAACACCGGCGATTGAAGCCTCACCGCCAACTTCACAGCACTCATAAGACATAGGCGACCAACACCCACAAGAGATTCTAGAAGAAAGAGATGGGCGGTTCGGTTTGAGAGAGAAATCGAGAGAGAGAGAGAGAGAGAGAGAGAGAGAGAGAGAGAGAGAGAGAGAAAGAAAAGAAAGAATGGTGTGGATGGTGTTTCGATGGGCTAGGGTGTGGTGTTTAGGTGGTGGCGGTGGCGGTGGCGATAGTAGCGGCGGCGGCTAGGGTTAGGGTTTGGTGAGTTATGGTGGGTTGAAGAAGATAAAGGAGATGAAGAAGAAGAAGAAGAAGAAGAGAGAGAGAGAGAGAGAGAGAGAGAGAGAGAGAGAGAGAGAGAGAGAGAGAGAGAATGGAGCTTAGGGTTTTTGTTAATATTTTTAATTTTTAATTTTATTTTAAATTGTTTTTAATTTTTATTATTTAATTTAATTATAGAGGGCCATTTTGGTCCTTCAATTCATTTCAACCGCTATAAGGGGCAGCAGGGTCATTTGACCCTCTAACCCTATCAAATTCCACTTTTCCAATGGAAATCTTAACAGAAGGACTAAATGAGACAATTCTGTAAACCGGGAACCAGTTTGGCTAATAGGTCAAACTAGAGGGATGAAAATGAATTTCACCCTAAAAAAATATATTATTAATTAGGACTAATTGCACAAACATCCCCTAACATTAGACATAATTACACGTATATGGAACTTTTGTCCATTATTACACAAACTTCCCCTGCCGTTAGTGGTCAACGGTTAAACTTAACCGTTGACTCACTTTTCCATTTAAAAAGTCTAAAATGCCCTTACTATGTAATTTTTTATTTTAAATAGTTAATTAAAAAAAGATCCAACTTTTATTAAAAAAAAAATCATATTTTATTTCAAAAAAAATCCAGATTTTATTTTAAAAAATAAATCCATATTTATTATTATTTTTTTTAAATCCAGATTTTTTTCTTCTATAAATGGATTTTTTCCAATCTAAAAAAAATAAAAAATAAAAAACTTATAAATCAAATTCTAAAATAAATAAAAAATCAAAAACCAAAAACCAATTTTCTATTTTTCTTTTCTTTCATCCATACTGCCATATTTAATTACGTAATATATTATTATTTATTTTATTTTATTTTATTTTAATAAAAAAAAAGGAAAAAAAAAAAAAAAAGCAGATGCCCAGAAGAATGAAGAATGCAAATGGAGAAATCTCTCGAAATCTTCATTCTCCATTTGCATTTTTCATTCTTCTGAGCATCTGCTTTTTTTTTTTTTTCCTTTTTTTTATTTAAATTAAATTAAATAAATAATAATAGATTAAGTAATTAAATTATGGCAGTATGGATGAAAGAAAAGAAAAGGAGAAAATTGGTTTTTGATTTTTTATTTATTTTAGAATTTGATTTATAAGTTTTTTATTTTTTATTTTTTTTAGATTGGAAAAAATCCATTTATAGAAGACAAAAATTTGGATTTAAAAAAAATATAAAAAAATATGGATTTGTTTTTTAAAATAAAATATGATTTTTTTTTTAATAAAAGTTGGATCTTTTTATAATTAACTATTTAAAATAAAAAATTACACAGCAGGGGCATTTTAGACCTTTTAAATGGAAAAGTGAGTCAACGGTTAAGTTTAACCATTGACCACTAACGGCAGGGGAGGTTTGTGTAATAATGGGCAAAAGCTCCATATACGTGTAATTATGTCTAATGTTAGGGGATGTTTATGCAATTAGTCCTATTAATTATGAACAAGCAATAGCGATCTCGAAGATAGACCAATGAGTCTTATTCACGATATGTCCAAAATGTCTACCGCGTGGTCCGCATCAGGTAAAACAAAAATATATTGTAGGTTGTGACTTTTGGGAATAAAAGTTTTGTCACAACCCACATAATTGATTATTGTTTTTTATTTTTGAATTAGAAGAAAACCAATCAAAGAGAAAATGGACAATAATTTGTTGGGGAAAGAGGAGAGAGAAGATTATCATGAAGAAGAGGACAGGAGTTTCGGTGGAGAAGTGAAGAGGGTTGGTTCAATAGCAGGGCCATTGGTGGCTGTTAATCTCTCTCAATATTTCCTGCAAATAATTTCACTGATGATGGTTGGTCACCTGGGACAGCTCTATCTTTCTAGCTCTGCTATTGCCATCTCTTTCTCTGTTGTCACTGGTTTCAGTCTTGTTGTAAGTCCATTTCTGTGTTTGTTGTTTGCTGTTCAATTGCTTTGGTTTTTGTTTTTTGGTTTTAGGTATGCATAACAGATATATATATAATCAACATTTAAAAGTGCTTTTGAGATTGGAAAGCCAAAATAAGAATTTCCCAGAAAGTTATTTTGATTATTTGATAGTTTTATTAACTGAAGCTAGAGGGTAAAGATGGAGTTTTTGAATTGAATTGAATCCTAATACAATAAATTGATTATGTATATGATGTACAACTATGAAGTTGTCACTTCTCAGGGCATTTGAACTGAAATTTTAGGATTGACCATGTCACATGTCAATGGCAGTATGGAATGTCAACTGCTCTTGAAACACTGAATGGCCAAGCTTATGGAGCTGAGCAATATCAGAGACTTGGAATTCAGACTTACACAGCTCTTTTCGGCCTCATTTTGGTTTGTTTCCCTCTGTCTCTCATCTGGGTTTACATGGGAAAAATCCTCACTTTGATGGGCCAAGACCCTCTAATTTCACAAGAAGCTGCTAAATTCACAATCTGCCTTGTTCCTGCTCTCTTTGGCTATGCAGTTCTTCAATCACTCGTTCGATTCTTTCAAGCACAAAGCCTTACGTTTCCTCTGCTCATAAGCGCTTCTTTTACTCTTATTTTCCACACAATTCTCTGCTGGATTCTTGTTTTCAAATCTAGATTAGCCAACCTCGGAGCAGCATTGTCGATCAGTTTTTCGTACTGGTTCAATGCATTTTTACTTGTATTATACATGAATTTCTCTTCCACCTGTGAGAAAACACGAGTTCCGGTTTCTATGGACATTTTTGGAGGAATTGGAAAGTTCTTTCGCCTTGCTATTCCTTCTGCTTCTATGATCTGGTATTTCTTTTTTACTTTTTTTTTTTTTTTTTTAAGTTCTGATAAAGAGTTTGTTTTAACATTAGTTTTCTTACTTCAATGCATGTCTGTTTTCTCATGTTGATGATAAAGCCTGGAATGGTGGTCGTTTGAGTTTCTTACCATGCTTTCAGGACTTCTTCCGAATCCTGAGCTTGAAACTTCAGTTTTGTCTGTATGGTATGTTCTGTCTAAATTTCGTATTAAGAACAACTTAACATTCTCTGTGTTCTGAGTAGCATACATGTGTAAATCCAGATAGTTTCAAAATTCATCAGAAATCCTTGTCGAATTTCTAAAATCGGGTAGTAACCTCTTCTGAAAATATAGTAAGACACCTCCCTTACATTTTTTTTCAAATTTTGTCAAAAGACTACCCCGCTGGATATATCTCTAATGAATTTCAGAATCATCGGATCTACATTGTGTGATTAATAACATTTTCTTCAGCAAAAATGTGAACTTGAATTTCATCTATGAAACCAAATATAAGCTTTATAATTTATTTACACGATAGCATTTTTGAACAGTTTATCGACCATCTCAACTTTATATACAATACCAGATGGACTTGGTGCTGCAGCAAGGTTTGCTTCAACATCCACACAATAAATAATGCACATTACTCAATTATTTTTCTTATAAGTCATTTTTCTTCCTAATACAATGTTCTGGGTTTAGCACTAGAGTTTCAAATGAGTTGGGAGCTGGAAACCCACAAGCAGCTTCTTTAGCTGTGAAGGCTGTGATGTTTTTCGCAGTCTCAGAATCGATTATAGTAAGCACAGCCCTCTTTGCCAGCCGACATGTTTTTGGTTATGTTTTTAGTAATGAGAAGGAAGTTGTGGATTATGTCACAACTATGGCTCCTTTGGTATGTCTCTCTGTCATATTGGACAGCCTACAATGTGCCCTTTCAGGTTAGTATGACTGTTCCAGGGTAAATTTCATCGACCTCCTTGAATTATTTCTATTTTAACCGAACCTTAGAAAACGAAATGACTAATACTGTTCGATATATGTGAATTTCGGGCTGTTTTTTATGGTGTTTTTATCTCGTCAGGTGTTGCGAGGGGTAGCGGATGGCAGGATTTAGGGGCTTATGTTAATCTTGGGGCATACTATCTCTGTGGAATTCCAGTTGCCGTGGTATTGGGTTTCTGGTTTCAGTTGAGAGGACAGGGGCTTTGGATTGGAATACAAGCTGGTGCTTTTTTGCAAACTGTTTTGCTTTTAGTCATAACAAGTTGTACAAACTGGGAAAAAAAGGTCTACCCTCCACTCCAAATCTGTATACAATTGATCAAACCATACTTAACAAATATCAAAAACTGATCAAATATGTGTTTTCAAGAGTAATTTGGTTAGATTCTGCTAATTTTTTGAGTTAATGTTCTTGCTTTGATATGGCAGGTGGCAGAGGCAAGAGAGAGGGTATTTGAGAGTAGATTTCCACTACAAAATGGTTTGCATGAGTAACTGGAGATTTTTTAAGTAACTGCTTATTATATTGAGATTTTTTGAGAGCTTATGTACTGTCTAATAAAAACATTTGAAAATATGTATATATATATATATACAGATTTTCCATTGTCAGTTCGTCCTGACAATAAATATATCAGGACGAAGAATGTGGACCACTAGATTTACATACTTTGACTCAAAGTGTATACGCTTATCAGAATTTCTCAATAATCTGTTATCCACATTCTTCGTCCTGATATATTTATTGTCAGGACGAACTGACAATAGAAAGATTATATATATATATATATATATATATATATATATATATATATGAGCAAATAGGCCTTTTTAATCATAAATTAAGAGGTTTGATTGTTTTTAGCCCAAATTAATGTTTTGATTGTATTTGTCAAATAATCCACTTTTTGGACAAAAACACCCTCCAGTAAAAAGGAATTCAAAACGATTAAAAAACAAAAGGGGAGGGAATTCAAAACGATTAAAAAACAAAAGGAGAGAGGAGAGAGAACAGTTGTGTTCAGTTTTGAAACGAAAGAAGAGAGAGAAGAGAGAGGAGCGAAATCTGGGATTTTGAAATCAAAGAAAAGAGAGGAGACCAGCAGCAGAAGAGGAAATCGATGCAGACGGCGAGTAGTTCTGGGGGACCCACGGCGATCGACGGCGGAGAATGACCAAGCGACGGCGAGCCTTTCTGGCGGAGAAGAAGTTGCTGGACAGGTTTTTACTTCTTTTAATTTGTTAATTAATCTCTAATTTTTTGGATTTTTGAATTTGAATTGGGTCTATAATTGTTTTGTTTTTCTGAGGAATGAGCGTATAATACGGCAATTTCGGATAGTAATGTTGCATTTTGTTATTGTCAATTTAGATGTTTTTTTAAAAAATATTTTTGTTGAAAATCAGATTAATTTAGATGTTTTGTGAAGAGAGGTGTGGATTTGGATGGCGAACATGTAGAGTGGAGTGAGTTTTGAGGTTTGGTTTGCTCTACTGGAAGGGCGCTGTCAGGGAGGGAGTCGTTTTTTGGAGTGGTTTGTGTGGGGTGTTGTTGGTGGTTTGTGTTCTGTTTTGCTGTTGCTTGTTGGGTGCTGTGTTGCTGTTGCTTGTTGGGTTGGTGGTGGGTGTGTGTGTTTACATTTATAAGGGTATTTAACTGGATAGTTTGAATAAAACTTGATAGCAACATTCAAGATTCAAACAACATTCAAATACAGGTGGGTGTCGCCACAAACTATCTTGTAGTCAAGAAAATAGAGTTAAAACAAGTTTGGAATGGGAAAACTGTGCAAAGCAAGGGTGAATTTTTTGAGTTGGGAAGAAACTAGTCGTATATGTTGTTAGTGGCTGTGATTGATCGCATGGTGACACTTGGGTTCTAAAAAAATCATCATGCAGCTGCACATGAGGTGGTAGTATTGGCTGCCGGTTGCAATGGCGCATGTGGCTACATGCTAGGTTAGGTTAGATTGTAAAAGGTTAGCTACTGTTGATATTTCCACTATATCTAATCAGATTGTGAAAGATGAGTAGCTTAACTTGCTGCGAGTTATATGTGGTCATGAGCTTGTTTGTGAAAATGGGACTATTCTATATATTATTACTAAGTTTAATTGAAGCTATATGTTGTGCCTCTTGGTGCATAAATATAGGGTTGGTGTGTTCTGGTGGTGCTTTCTGGTGTGTTTTGTTAGGTGCTTATGTGGTTTGCTGTTTGTTTGCTGCGTGCCTTGCCTTGTGGGCGGTTTCTGGCCCTAGGGTTTTTGCTGATTGTTTCTAGTGTTTTGGTGTTGTTTGGGCTTTTGTCCCTTGTTTTTTGCTGTTAAAAAAAATAAAAATTTAGATGTTCTGTAAAAAAATTAAAATTTATATTTTCTATTATTTGGATAACAAGATCTTCCCTTGAATCAAGTGCACCTATTGTAGCATGAATTTAGTAAAATTTATAGCGAATATATTGGTTTTGATGGAAATATTGGTGATTCAAATATGTGGAAGTTTGGATGGAAATATAGGCAATATATTCAAAATATTGCCGATATCTTTAAAACATTGAAGATATTCAATAATAATTTTTAACGAAACCCTAAATTTGTTATATTTACTTTCTTGTTTTGGCATCTATCCTATCTATAAGTGTTATGATTTCTCTTCAAAATTTGGTTATCAGTGTGGGTTCAATTGGTTGTGTTCTGGAAATTGATCGTATTTGCCTGTCTTATTTATATGGCTTGATTCTATATATTGGTTGCATATTGGACTGGTATTTTAGTGTTATGGATTTGAGTGATTTAACATACAAGTTGGGAATGCATGCTTTCTTTGTTTATGAAAGGGGACGAATTATTTGAACATTTTCTGGCAGGCAGTGTTTGTTAATTGCCTGGTGTGGTTAATTGTTTTTTTCCTGGTGTGTTTAATTGTTTAATTGCCTGGTGTGTTTAATCGTTTTTTGCCTGGTGTGTTTAATTGTTTATTGCCTGGTGTGTTTAATTGTTTTTTGCCTGGTGTGTTTAATTGTGTTTTGCCTGGTGTGTTTAATTGTTTAATTGCCCAGTGTGTTTAATTGTTTTTTGCCTGGTGTGTTTAATTGTTTAATTGCCTGGTGTGTTTAATTGTTGAATAGCAGTGTGGTGTGTTTAATTCTTCGATGTGCCCTGGTGTGTGTAATGTTTTTTTCCGTAGTGTGTTTAATTCTTGAAACATTGTGTTTTTAATTAATTGAACCCAACTTATTTGAATTGTGCAGATGGAAAATATCGACTATGAACAGTTTCTCAAGGTCAAAAGAAATAAATGGAATGAAGAAGCATTAATCAATGTGGGTTGTCGGTTAAAGAACATAGCAACTATAGAGAATATCATACGCAAGGAAGGGAAGCACAAGGAATTCATGTCCAGTTGCTTCAAGCAATTCACCAACTTCCCACAAAACTCGTTGTTCTCAGCTACGGTTGTGCACGGTGTACTATTGAGGGAAATTAGAATAGAAGGTGCGACTGAGAACGAATTGTTTATTTCCTTTGGTGGTAAGAAGGCAAGATTTGGATGTAGGGAATTTTGTTTGGTTACTGGTCTTCGGTTCGGCGAACTCTCAGAGATTATAAACACGCCGTACGTGGCAAATGCAAACGGCATCCATAAGCGGTATTGGCCTGGACAAAAAGGCGAGGATTTGAAATTGTGTACAGTCTATGAACGGTTTTTAAAGCGCAAATTCGAGGACCCTGATGATTCGCTGAAGATGGGACTGTTTTTGATAGCAAACAATGTTCTAATTGGTCAACCATTAGATAAAAAAGTCACCAATTGGCTTTTTAATTTGGTTGATGATTTGGACGCATTCAACTCTTTTGCATGGGGTCATTATGTTTTTAAGATGACGATGCACTACTTGAGGCACGGATTTCGATCGAGAAACTCCAATAAAGGGCATGGCAAGGTCAGGTACCGGTTATACGGCTTCCCATGGGCTGTTGAGGTTAGTTCTGCTTACTATATTTCTTTACTTAATATTGACTTATAAATTAGAAGTTATTAAGTTTTATAGTTTTATAGTTTTCATAACTTGTCATTTTTAGGTATGGGCGATGGAGGCTGTGGGCACTCTGATAGATGGGTTTGGCATTAGATTGCAGCATACATTGCCTAGGATGAGGTGTTGGACAATGAAAAAGAGGCCTCGAAATGGCGTGCAAATAATTTCAGATATTGAAGCTAATATTCGTGCTGGGAAGGTGGGTTATTTGCATAGATATATATCAATTTATGTTATGAAATTGCTTACAACATTTTACCTACTGTCTTTAATTCATTTACACTGGTGTGTTTAATTCTTTGAGCAACACTGGTGTGTTTAGTCTAATATGCCTAGTGTGTTTAGTCGTTTTTTCGTAGTGTGTTTAATCTGTCTTGGCTGGTGTGTTTAGTACTTTTTTCCTGGTGTGTTTAGTACTTTTTGCCTAGTGTGTTTAATTCATTATTCCTAGTGTGTTTAATTCACCATGCCTGATGTGTTTAGTACTTTTTTCCTAGTGTGTTTAATTCATTATTCCTAGTGTGTTTAGTCATTTTTTGCTGGTGTGTTTAATTCATCATGCCTGGTGTGTTTAGTTCTTTTTACCTAGTGTGTTTAATTCATCAAACCTGGTGTGTTTAGTCCTTTTTGCATAGTGTGTTTAATTCATTATGCCTGGTGTGTTTAGTCGTTTTTGCCTGATGTGTTTAATTCATAATGCCTGGTGTGTTTAGTCATTTTGTCCTAGTGTGTTTAATTCATCATGCCTGGTGTGTTTAGTCCTTTTTGCCTAGTGTGTTTAATTCATCAAACCTGGTGTGTTTAATTCATAATGCCTGGTGTGTTTAATTCATCATGCCTGGTGTGTTTAGTCATTTTGTCCTAGTGTGTTTAATCTATCATGTCTGGTGTGTTTAGTCCTTTTTGCCTAGTGTGTTTAATTCATCAAGCCTGGTGTGTTTAACTCATTAAGCCTGGTGTATTTAGTCGTTTTTTTCTAGTGTGTTTAGTTTATCATGATGCCTGGTGTGTTTTGTAATTTTTGCTTGGTGTGTTTAATTGCTTTTGACATTATTACAGGTTCAAGTCTTGGAGGAATTGAAGCCAACAGATGACGAGGTTGGAGCAGATTATTGGGTGGGGGTAGACTTCGATATGTCCATGGGTCCACAATTTATACCTCTAGTGGAAATGAAAGAAAAGAATGAGTTGTTGGACGATGGTGACGATGGTGACGATGGTGGTGATGGTGGTAATGGTGATAGTGGTGAAGTAGGTGAGGGTGGTGATAGAGATGATGTTGGTGATAGAGGTACTCGTGGTCAGAAGAAAAAGCGGAAGGCACCAAAGCAGAAAAAAAAGGCATCTGCCAAGAAGCAACAGAGGGAAACAGTACCAATCACCAGACTTGGTGAAGAAGATCCACTTCCCTCTCCATATTCACTTGGATATACACGTACTCAACGTGACGATCCACTTTCTGTAGGCTTTACACTAGGATATACACAAACCCTACCCGAAGGCATGGTACACACACCGTATCCACCTCGGTCATCCTTTATGCAACCACCCCCACATATGTCATCCCGACAGGAACCTCGATCTAGGGTAAGTAGAATCAAATGCTGTTTTTTATTTATTTATTTCATGTTTTCGTTTAATAATTTTTTAATTTACTAACGTGCATCCTGTATTTTTTAAATGTAAACTTTAGGATGGTGATAGGATAAACGAATTGTTGGAGGCAGTGAAGGCACTTCCAGATTTAATGAAAGACATTGTCAAAGGAGAGGTCTCACAACTTCCGGGTGTGCTTAAAGGCCTCATGCAAGAGAAACAATCGACTCGTGGTCAAAACAACAATGAGGTATTCCATAGTGGTTCTATGTTATAATATGTATTATTTGTGTGAGGAAAAAATGATGAATATTTGTTTCAACGATTCTTGCGTGTTGTAGGCACCTTCGACCGATGTTAGAGATCCGAGTTCGCATATTGAGCAGGCGGTGGATGCGCAGGCGGTGGATGCGAACGTGTCAATTGAGCAAGAGGTGAGTCCTTCAGGCCGCCAGAAGGAGAGGGACGAGGAGGGGTTGGTTGGTGGGGATCTTACGGTCAGTTACAACTATGCTTTGGAGGAGGATCGATCGCTCCGTCTTAGGCTCCGATCATATTACTGCTCCTCTCCATTTTTTGACCCGACACGGGCCTCAGTGACGAAACGTGCACAAGAGAAGCGCAAATATGAGGAGTTCAAGAAGAAAAAAACCCCACTTCGGTATGTTTTGGTTTTAAATATATCAATTCAGATGCTTTGTTGTTTAATGACCAAAACAATAATGATTTATTTGTTTACATTGAGTTCAGGCGAAACGTGGGAACGGAGGAGTCCGTTGATAAGTCTTTTTTTGTGGAATTGGAAGATCCGAAGACATGGTTGTCTACTGACGTAAGTACACATTTTGTCTTACTTTTTGTTATCTTGATAGGCCTTTTTGTATCCAATATTCGTTATCCATTGTTTTATACAGCACATCGATGCATACATGAGCTTGTTGGCGAAAAGGATGGAATCTGACCCGGATGAGTACAGACATAGCTTTGTTCTACTTTCTTCTGAATTTTATGTAAGTTTGATAATTAGTTGGGAATGAGTATGTGTTTTTGAATAGTACTAAGATGTATTATTTCAACTGTCAATGACTCATAAATCTCATTTGTTGCAGACAAAAGTCAAGGTCGAATGGAATAGGATAATTGAGGCTGATAACGAAGCTGGATCTTCGTTCAATGCACTTGAGTACGAATGTCCGGAGGATTGGATTGAATATGGTTGTGGTAACAGACCGGGATGGGGACGACCATGGTGGTTGTATACACAAGTGAGTAACATGAACAATGCAGTTGTTGATTCTTTAATCTCGTTACATAAATTTATCTCTTAATTTTTACATTATAATTATTTGTCATAATCAATGCAGTTGTTGATTCCGTGTTGTGTGGGGGAACCCGACGGTCATTGGATTTTATGCAAAGTGAATCTACTTGACCGTCACATTGGAATATTTGACCCAACTGCAACAAAGAAGAAAAAGAAGAATCCCTTTGAGCGTTTCAGACAAGTAATGCCACTACAGCGATTGCTTCTAAGTATAATGAATAGATGTGGTTTCTATTCGAGTAGGAGTGAAAAACCACGAGGAAGTATATTCACTGTTGGTGTATCCAGTAATCCAAAGATTCCACAACAAGTCGACGACTGCAGTTGTGGAGTATTTATTGCCAAGTATGCAGAAACAGCCATTGTGAAGAAGGCTGATTGGAACTGGGGCCAAAAGGAAATGACCGACTACTAAAAAGAACTTGCATTCCAAATATTTATTAACAGTGTTGTATTTAAGTCTCCCATGCAGCAGTAGACTTTGTGTTAACATTTGCAATTCTAATTTTGCTACACTTTGTGTTCCTAACTATATTTTTGATACACTAATATTTATGAATGAATGAAATTAATGTTTGAGTAAATATAAATAAATTAGTGTATAATTATTGAGTAGCAGTGTGGTGTAATTGTTGAATAGCACTGTGTTTATTTGTGTGTTGAACAACGCAGTGTGGTGTGTTTAATTATTAACACTGGTGTGTTTAATGGGTTCAGCAACACTAGTGTGTTTAGTCCATTTGGCCTGGTGTGTTTAGTATTTTTTTGTTGGTGTGTTTAGTCGTTATTGCCTGGTGTGTTTAGTCGTTATTGCCTGGTGTGTTTAATCCATTATACCTAGTGTGTTTAGTCCAATTTGCCTGGTGTGTTTAGTATTTTTTGCTTGGTGTGTTTAATTCATTATGCCTAGTGTGTTTAATATTTTCTGCTTGGTGTGTTTAGTCGTTATTGCCTGGTGTGTTTAGTAGTTTTTGCTTGGTGTGTTTAATTCATTTTTCCTAGTGTGTTTAGTCCATTTCTCCTGGTGTGTTTAGTCGTTATTGTCTAGTGTGTTTAATAGTTTTTGCCTGGTGTGTTTAATTCATTTTGCCTAGTGTGTTTAGTCTATTTTGCCTGGTGTGTTTAATCGTTATTGTCTAGTGTGTTTAGTCCATTTAGCCTGGTGTGTTTATTCGTTTTTGCTTGGTGTGTTCAGTCCATTTTGCTCGGTGTGTTTAGTAGTTTTTGCTTGCTAGGCAGCAAGATGGAGGAAGTCGATTAAACTCATTTTTATGGATTATGTTGACAACTTATTAGTATGTTAAGTGGGTTTTTTTTTTTTTTTTTTTCTTTATGATATGTTTTGGAACTCTTTTTTTTTTTTTTTTTTTTTTTATAACTTGTGGTTGCTGTTGCCTTTTTGACTTTCCTAGTGTGTTTAGTCATTTTGCCTTGTGTGTGTTTTATTACTTTTTGTCTGGTGTGTTTAGTTGTTTTTGCTTGGTGTGTTTAGTCCATTTTGCCTAGTGTGTTTAGTCCATTTTGTCTAATGTGTTTAGTAGTTTTTGTTTGGTGTGTTTAGTTCATTTTGCCTAGTGTGTTTAGTTATTTTGCCTTGTGTGTGTTTTATTACTTTTTGTCTGGTGTGTTTAGTTGTTTTTGCTTGGTGTGTTTAGTCCATTTTTCCTAGTGTGTTTAGTCGTTATTGTCTAGTGTGTTTAATAGTTTTTGCTTTGTGTGTTTAATTCATTTTGCCTAGTGTGTTTAGTCTATTTTGCCTGGTGTGTTTAGTCGTTATTGTCTAGTGTGTTTAGTCTATTTAGCCTGGTGTGTTTATTCGTTTTTGCTTGGTGTGTTCAGTCCATTTTGCTCGGTGTGTTTAGTAGTTTTTGCTTGGTGGGCAGCAAGATGGAGGAAGTCGATTAAACTCATTTTTATGGATTATGTTGACAACTTATTAGTATGTTAAGTGGGTTTTTTTTTTTTTTTTTTTTTTTCTTTATGATATGTTTTGGAACTCTTTTTTTTTTTTTTTTTTTTAACTTGTCGTTGCTGTTGCCTTTTTGACTTTCCTAGTGTGTATAGTCATTTTGCCTTGTGTGTGTTTTATTACTTTTTTTCTGGTGTGTTTAGTTGTTTTTGCATGGTGTGTTTAGTCCATTTTTCCTGGTGTGTTTAGTATTTTCTGCTTGGTGTGTTTAGTCGTTATTTCCTGGTGTGTTTAGTAGTTTTTGCTTGGTGTGTTTAATTCATTTTGCCTAGTGTGTTTAATATTTTCTGCTTTGTGAGGTTTTGGATAATTTTTGTTTGAGAATGCTAGTAGGTGGTTGCTGTTGCCTTTTTGACTTTCCTAGTGTGTTTAGTCATTTTACCTAGTGTGTTTAATCTGATTTTCCTGGTGTGTTTAATTATTTTTTGCCAGGTGTGTTTAGTCGTTTTTCCTGGTGTGTTTAGTCATTTTGCCTAGTGTGTTTAGTCATTTTTCCTAGTGTGTTTAATCTGACTTTCCTGGTGTGTTTAATTATTTTTTGGCTAGTGTGTTTAATATGACTTGCCTAGTGTGTTTAGTCATTTTATCTAGTGTGTTTAATTTGATTTTCCTGGTGTGTTTAGTCGTTTTTCCTGGTGTGTTTAGTCATTTTGCCTCTTGAGCAGCAGCAGTAGTGACCTTCGCTGGTGAAGTGGTCGTTACCAGCTAGCCAACATGCCAGCGACCTAGTGTGTTTAGTCATTTTACCTAATGTGTTTAATCTGATTTTCCTGGTGTGTTTAGTTGTTCAGAAGCTGTTAACTGTTTCTTTCTACCAATAACAAATCTGACTTGTTTTCACCATAATGATTCATTTAAACATAACATAAAATCCAGTAAAATTAAAATAAATATCCAATACACACAATACTGAAACAAGAAAATCCGATACAACGAAAATAAAAATCCAATAAAGTGTTTCAAGATCCTACCATTTACTTGAAGCTCTGAGTTGTCCATTCAAGCAGCAGGTCAATGATGTTGGAACAAATATTACCCTGTAAAAATCATTCAAATAAAATAAACATTACGCTAAATATGACCAATGATGCAATTACGTTAATCCTGATAAGTCGTACCTCATTCAACATCATTGTCTGCATCCGTAAGGTTATCAAATGGCCGTGTTGGACACGTCCTTATGTTGTGTCCCTCTTATTTACATGACTTGCACTTACGACGTTGAGGAGGTTGAGGAGGTGGTGGTGGAACTATTGGTGGGTCGGGAACATTGACTTGCTGATCAGCAGGGGGGTTTGGACAGTTTTGTCTATTGTGGCCAGATTTCTTGCAAATGGGACAGTGCCTAGTCTTACTACCATGTTCGCCTGCTGATGGAATCCTAATCTTCCTCGGCCTACCAGCTTGAGCTCGCCACTCCGGTGGAAGAACAACTTCGGAACGTACTTCAGCAGGAGTATTCCATTCAGTAGGGTGTCTAACGGGAAATATGAGACCAGAATAGCTTTCCAACCAAGTGTTTGTTTTGTAAAAATCAGAACAGAAGTCCACAAATTTCTTTTTACAGAACCTACAAAGACAGGCAAACAAATATCATTATGTTGAATCATTAAAAAATTAAATTCATATAAATATTACGAGAATATATACCTTATAGCAGCTAGCGCATGAGAACAAGGCAATAGGTCATTCTGAAATTCCTTGCAAGTACAAGTCTTCTCAGATAGGTTTACTAACCCATCTTTTTCACCGTCCTTCACATTGAAATTAACATTATCTATTGGGCGCACCGTGTACTTATGTGAATATTCATTGTTTTTGGTTAATTTCTCGGTAGCCCACCGGGACAGTTGTGTTTCATTTTTAGATGCAATTTCACGACGTTCATGAAACCATTTTTGCATCATATCTCTAATGTACTCAACCAACGTTGTTATTGGCAATTGACGAGCATGCCGCAAACAATTGTTCATGCACTCCACGATGTTTGAAGTCATCCCCCGATAACGCCTAACCGGACAGTATGCACGAGACCATCTATGAGGCCCAACTCTCATCAGATAATCATATGCTCGCATGTTTATGCGGCTCAACTCCTGCATCTTCTCCAAGAACTCTGATTCTCGATGTGCCCTTGAAGCTTCATGGAACAAATTGCAAACAACCTGGCTTTTGAATCTATTCTTAAGGTTCATGTTCATATGAAAACCACAAAGGCCATGTGTTATTTCAGGGTACTGTCTAGCCATTGCTACCTTGATTGCAGGACTACGATCGGAGATAATGATACAATTTCCAGGACAACCTATTGCCTTTTTCAACTCTTTTAAAAACCAAGTCCATGAATCCTCGCATTCAACATCACCCCAACCATAAGCTAGAGGGAACACCTGATTGTTTGCATCTTGGCACGCTGCAATAAACATCACACCACCAAACTTACCCTTCAAATGAGTTGCATCAATGCAAATTGCAGGTCGTATACTGGTATGAAACCCATTAAGTGAAGCACTGAGAGCAATAAACAAATATTCGTATTGGTGAGCATCGTTTGTCTTTATTGCTGTTACAGTACCAGGATTCACACGCTTCAATTCGTGGCAGTATGCAGGCAACAACTGATATGACATATCAGGAGAGCCAAAAACGTTATTTTCAGCATGTTCTTTTGCCTTCCATGCCTTGGTATAATTTAAACGAAGGCCATATTCCACTTGCATATCGGTCATGATTTCTTTTGGTTTCAAAGATCGACCATTAACTGCAAGTTTCGGTGAAAGCATTTCACCAATAAGCCATGCACTTGCTTGACGGTAACGGTTGTGCAAACCATCAATTGTACAACTGTGATCTCGCTCAAATATCCGAACGATCCAATAATTTCCACCTTCCATCTTAACCGCACGTAATTGAAATTTGCACCCAGGATCCTTGCAACCAGCTTCGTATCTAGTCGTGCTTGACCTTGTAACACGAATTTCAAAATCCTCCTTCACCGCGTAAAACTACAACGCTCGCTTCAAACATTTTTTGCTTTCGAACATCCCACCTTTTGATAAGCGGTTACATGTACTAGATTCCTCTGTTCTAGCTAGTTCGAAACAGTGGTTTGAAGCTCCAGGAATAATCCAAGGTCGTGGAAAAGAATTTTCTGACATATTGGCAACATTAACGCCATCATCTTCAAATGTATCTCGACTTGGTCCAGCAAAAACTGGTGGAACAAACCCAGTACAACCACCACCATCTGTTGGATTCGAATCCATTCCATGATGATGTGCAGCCTCATCATTCACACCCTCACGACTTCCACCGTCACCATTGTAATCTTCGTTGAAATCATCTAATTCATACTCACTATGGGGATTGTACTCTGGGATCGATCTGTCATCCTCATTATTAGGTTCTTCCACCATTTCATCAACGGTTTGGTCATCAACAATTATAGGATTCATGGTCTGGTCAAATGACGGGTTTGTTGTTGGTATAGAACCCCAAACATTATTGCTTCCACCGCCAGATGGAAACTGTGCCGCCAATTGCTGTCAAAAGGTTTGGTAGATAGGTTGGACGGTAGGAACACCCACATGACCACGTTCTGCACTAACTTTCTCAACAGCACTAACATACACCTCCGGAACATGTTGATCATCGCACAACAACATTTCCACATCGCTATCATCTTTAATCTTCGGTCGGGCAGGCCTAAACCTTACACCGGTATCAACCAAAGTTCTTAACTCAATGGTAAACCTTCTTAAATCAACATTCGCAACGCCTTGTACCACCCTCAACAACTCATCATACGACAAATTCCTATGAACTTTGAGAAACTCTGTTTCACCACCCTCGTAAAAGTTCCCCACCCATTTGCCACCATAAGTGATTACCAATTTCGTTGGGTCCTTTCCTGCATTTCATCCAATAAAAATGTCATATTTAGAATTCAATTTGTTAAACGACTCACATTAAACACAGCAGGGGCAAACCAATTAAACACATCGGGGCTAAACAATTAAACACACCATGGCATACCAACTAAACACACCAGGGCAAAAAAAGATTAAACACACCAGGTAAAATGAATTAAACACACCAGCCAAAAAAAAAATAAACACACCAGGCAAAAGAACAATTACACACACTAGGTAATTGTTAATTAAACACACCAGACAAAAACAACTAAACACGCCATGCATAACGAATTAAACACACCAGGCAAAAACAACTAAACACACCAGGCAAAACAACTAAACACACCATGCATAACGAATTAAACACACCAGGCACAAAGGAATTAAACACACCAGGCAAAAATAACTAAACACACAATGCATAACGAATTAAACACACCAGGCACAAAGGAATTAAACACACCAGAAAAAAACAACTAAACACACCAGGCACAAAGGAATTAAACACACAAGGCAAAAACGACTAAACACACAAGGCAAAAAATACTAAACACACCAGGTAAAAAAGAATTAAACACACCAGGCACAAAGGAATTAAACACACCAGAAAAAAACGACTAAACACACCAGGCAAAAAAGAATTAAACACACCAGGCACAAAGGAATTAAACACACCAGGAAAAAACGAATTAAACACACCAGGCACAAAGGAATTAAACACACTAGGCACAAAAGAATTAAACACACCAGGAAAAAAGGAATTAAACATACCAGGCAAAAATGACTAAACACACCAGGAATAACGAATTAAACACACCAGGCACAAAGGAATTAAACACACCAGGCACAAACGATTAAACACACCAGGCATAACGAATTAAACACACCAGGCACAAAGGAACTAAACACACAAGGCAAAAACGACTAAACACACCAGGAAAAAACGACTAAAACACAAGGTAAAAACGACTAAACACACCGGGTATAATGAATTAAACACACCAGGCCAAAAAAGATAAACACACCAGGCAATCAAAAATTAAACACGACCACTGCAACCAATCTTCTTCAACCTAAAACCATGGAACAAATTAAATTAGGGTTTCAAATACATACCACCCAAAGAAGGACCTGGATCATCTCGATTCATCATGAAATACGAAGCCAAATCCGTGAAATACACGTCCAAATCCGTGAAAAACGACGTCGAATCCGTAAAAAACGAAGCCCAAAACGAGAACGAACACAGAAAATTAAAGAGAGAGAGAGAGAGAGAGAACGAAGACAGGAAATGGTGGAGAGAGAACGAAAACAGGAAATGGTGGAGTCGTGGAGATTGAAGGGAATGAAAGTAACAAAAAAAATTGTGGAGTCGTGGTTTTCACAAAAGGATGAGAGAGCAGAGATAGTAATAATGGTGGTGTGGAGTTGTTTTTCTGAAATAAGGACGAGAGAGAAGACACTGTATTCAGATAAAAAGTAAACCAAAAAAAAATTAATGTAAAATGGAAAAATGAGGGGCAATTTTGGATGTTCAGTGGATTTTTTGACAAATACAATCAAAACACTAATTTGGGCTAAACACAATAATCCTCCATAATTTATGGCTAGTTTCTATTTTCACCCTATATATATATATATCAGTCTTTCTATTATCAGTTCGAACTGACAAAAGTTATATCAGTTCCTTGTATGTGGGCCACTGGATTTAAATACTTTGACTGACAAGTGCATACAGCCAAGTCAAAGTATTTAAATCCAATGGCTTACATGCAAGGAACTGATATAACTTTTGTCAGTTCGAACTGATAATAGAATTTCTGATTAATATATATAGATATCATATTATATATATATAGATATCATATTATATATATATATATCAGTTTGTCCTGACAATAAATATATCAAAACGAAGAATGTGGACCATTAAATTTACATACTTTGACTCAAAGTGTATGCGCTTGTTAAAATTTCTCCATAATCTGTGGTCCATATTCTTCGTCCTGATATATTTATTATCAGGATGAACTGACAATAGAAACACTGTATATTCATTTGAGTGTCCGTTCAATAAAATTCCACTATTGTATATAAGGGGGGTGGCATAGGGGCCATGCATGGCCCCCCTTCCCTCTAAAACATTTATTCAAAAAAAGGGTTTGTACAAAAGTACATATCGCCAAGTTTCATAAGTTTCATAAATTCAACATAAACATATTCTAGTTTTAAAGTCAAATCGTTAAAATTAATGGTTGACCAACCAAATCCATGATAAGATAAATTTACCCCTACCATATATATATATATATATATATATATATATATATATATATAAATTTTCAAGTGAGAGATCCCTTACTTTAATTTTGGTAAGAATTTTAATGAAATCACATCGATTTTTATGAATTTTAATCTGAATTTTTGTGTGGATGATAAGTTCATTGAAATTTATCTATGAATAAAATTTAAAAAAATTTCAAGTATTATAACTTTTTTTTTTAATTTTCCTATATTTCTCTCAATTTCTCAATTTTTCAAGAATTAGAACTATTCTCAAATTTTATTCATATGTAGATTTCATTAAACTTATCTTCCACAAAAAAATTCATATTAAAATTCATAAAAATCGATGTGATTTCATCAAGGTCCTTACCGAAATTAAAGTAAGGAATTCCTCACTTGAAAGTGAGGGACTTTCAAGTTACTCATATATATATATATATATAATAAATAATTCATCCCTATCTCAACTTCATCTCTTTTTTTCTTTTTTTTTGTTCATTCATCATCAACATTAAATAATTTTTTTTTTTAAATACTACATCCCTAACTTAACTTCATCTTGAGCATCTACATCTTCAACATTATGATCAACCCCTCGTCTCTATCCCAACCAACCAAGAAACACAAATCAAATAAATTTATTACATAAACAATTTTCTTTTTCCTCATCTGCATCACAACCAACATAAACACTAATCAAATAATTTTTTTTTTTCCAATCACAAATCAAACAAATTCAACTAAATAATTTATAAAAAAAAAAAAATGGAACAGATCTGCTCCATCAAACAGATGGAGATTGAGGTCATAGATGGGTCTAATGGAGCTCGTGTTTCATCGATGAAGGACGCTCCATCGTCCTCCATCGATGGAGGATGCTCCATCGCCCTCCATCTATGGATGCTCCATTTGGGAGAACTCTTTAACTTTGATGGAGCTAAGGAGCTCCATCGGATGGAGATCAAGTTCCATCAAAGATGGATCTGATGGAGCTTGTCCTCCATCTCAGAGCACTCTCTAGTGATCTCCATCTCTGATGAAGCTCGATTTGGAGATTTTTTTTCATTTTTTTCTTTTTAAATTAAATGATGGTGTGGGGGAGATTAGATCTCCTCCATCCATTTTCTTTATTTTAATTAATTGAATACTAATTTTTATTTAATTATTTTAATCACAAAAAGACTAAACTACCCTTCTCACATTAACAACCGATGGATGGAGGTTAACATGATGGTATATTGGTGTTGAATTATAAAACTCAGCGATATTTTGCCTTAGTGGAAAATTTAAGGAAAAGTTTATGATTTGTTTTTGTATTTCTTACTCCGCCGGTGTGTATATACATTTTTTTTTTTTAATAATCAATAATTATGATGGAAGTTTTTCAAAGAAAACGTATATGTACATTTTAAATACTATTGTTGTATCTCTACGTATGAGATTAAGTAGAAATTTAATAATTTCATAAAAATTGAATCTATATAAAAAGATGGTTGTCATCAAAAGGCAGATTCATTAATTTGGAATTGAATTATAATGATCCATAATGGTTTATGGGTTGAGAAATTATCATTTCTCCCATATAGTTACACTATTCTCTAATTTTTCCCCTCTTGTTTCAAAATTAGCCGAAATCCCCCCTATAAAATCATTTTATCTCCATTCTCCCACTTGTTGTCATCTTTTCTGTTAAAAAGCAATGTCCAACGTTTTCAGAGGGTTAAGGGTGCGTTTGGTACGTAGGACGGGACGGGACAACGTGGGACACGCACCCTAAAAGACTACTATGCCCTTGGACATTCATGAGGTTACTATAAAACTTCCTCTTGGGTTGGGATTGGGTCGATTTTGTGGGCTTGGGTGTTAGATAAGGTCTCCTTCTAAGTTCACTTAAAACCGACAAGATGAGGTTGACTCTGTGATAAGCCCTCCACACCTACATCCAAAGGTTGTGGGTTCGGTTTATACCTACTCCCATAATCCTGAAATAAATGAAAAAAAAGTTCACTTAAATCATTATTTAATGAATTAAATAACAAGTTCATATTAACAAAGGGTAAAAAAGGAAATTGCACATCCGTTGGAAACCCAAATTGTACACTATATAAATCGGTATATGAGGGGAGACCCTTAGGGGCTGTCCGGTATCATTTTTCAAACTCATTTTCGTTTTCATTTTTCGAAAATGATTTGGAATACACGTTTGTTACCGTTTTTCATTTTATTTTCAAAACAAAAACAAAATAGAAAACAAAACCAGTTTTAAAAGTGAAAATTTTGAAAAACAAGTTTTAGATGTTTTTCATTTTGTTTTCCACTTTAAATAAAAACTCACTTTTGTTTTTCTTTTTTTCTTCTTCTTTCTTCGACTCTCAGACCGATGTTCTTCTTCTTCTTCTTCTTCTTCCTCTCCTTCTCTCTTCTTCATTGTCACGTTTCTTCTTCTTCTTCGAATCTCTAGTCTCCATCACTGTTCTTCTTATTCCTCTGCTTCTCTCTTTTTCTTTTTCTTTTTCTTTTTCTTCTTCTTCTTCTTCTTTTCCGATTGCCGGAATCTTCATCTTCTTCTCGTTCGAACCTGTTTCCATGATAAACAAGAGCCGAAACCACCATAGATTGAATCCGCAGAGGCTGATCTACAAAACCTAGGTAGTGTCGCTGTAAACCGACACCATAATCAGCCGCCCGCGCCACCATCAACTTCTTTTTCCCCGACTGCTCTTTCTTCTTCCTTCCGTTAATCCAGCCACCGCCGCCAGCCCTAGCCATTACACATCTCGGCGACCTCGCCGACACCGTTGAACAATCCGAGCTGCAGCGACGCCGACAGAGGTTTGGCTTTTGCTAGACCTGGTTCCGGGCGTTGCAATACCCAAAAAAAAAAAAAAAAAAAAAAAAAAAAAAAAAAAAAAAAAAAAAAAAAAAAAAATCAACTCATTATAATTTTTGATATATTTCGGATAACCTACCAGACGCGTTTTTTACGTTTTTATATTTAGAATACAGCTTCCAGGATATACTACCAGACGCGTTTTTGGATTTCAAAACTGAAACCAAAAACATTGTTTTCATTTTCATTTTTATTTTCGAAAAATAAAAACAAAAACAGCTTTGAAAAACGTTACAGGACGCGCTACATATCTCATCACTTGGAAATTCAAACAGGGATCCGAGAGAGAGAGAGAGAGAGAGAGAGAGGCTTTTCCTTCTCATCACTTGGAAATTCAAACAGGGATCCGAGAGAGAGAGAGAGAGAGGCTTTTCCTTCGCACCACCCCCCCCCCACACACACACACACACACACACACACACACACACACACACACACACACAGCGAATAAGAGTACCTCTAGTGATTATTATTTTTTACACACACACAGCGAATAAGAGTACCTCTAGTGATTATTATTTTTTACACACACACAGCGAATAAGAGTACCTCTAGTGATTATTATTTTTTAGGTTCCTTTTACACACACACAGCGAATAAGAGTACCTCTAGTGATTATTATTTTTTACACACACACAGCGAATAAGAGTACCTCTAGTGATTATTATTTTTTAGGTTCCTTTTACACACACATCGAATAAGAGTGCCTCTAGTGATTATTATTTTTTAGGTTCCTTTTCCCTTATATAGTGTTCAAGCACTCATAAAAGGTAAACGAAATTGAAAATCAAAAATCGAATAAGAGTGCCTCTAGTGATTATTATTTTTTAGGTTCCTTTTCCCTTATATAGTGTTCAAGCACTCATAAAAGGTAAACGAAATTGAAAATCAAAAAGAAGATGTTGGGTAATTGTAATTTCATAAATAAGTTTCAATCAAAGGAGAAACCAATTTGTCTTTACTAATCTTTCAGGTTCTTTGGGGATGATTGGAACATGATTCTAACACAAATCACAAGATGGTCGGTCTAGAATTGAAATCAATCAATTTTTGGTGAGTCTATACCCTCGTATATTTGAAAGTCATACGATTGGTTTGGGTACTTTGGTTTGGTTATTTTTATAATATATAGAACTTTTTCACATCGTACTCATCGCTAAAATAAATTTTTTGAATCCGAATAAAACCTTCAAACTGAGTTTCATTAGTCATTTCTATTTCATCTACATCGGAAAATGATACAAAGGTATTCTCTACTCACACATAAGAAAAACAAAAACATAAATTTTCATTTAATTGGTTAAAGATTTGGATTTGTTTTTCAAATAAAACCATAGTTGCAGATAGGAATGTCAAAAAAAAAAAACCCCACCCCCACAGGGACCTGTCCTACCCTGTCCTATAAGGGGCACGATTTTATCAAAATAAATGGGGTCAGAACGGGTTTGGGACCGAATCCTTTGCCCCGTTTTAGAAACAATGCAGGGTTGAGGTTTGGTATCCCCATCCCGGTCTCGCCCCGACCTAGTTTATTATTTATTTATTAATAAAAATAAGATATAATTTTTTAATTAATTAAATAATATATATTTTAATAAGAATAATAAGATATCATTTATATTTAGTTTTTTTTACATACTTTTTTTAATTTATCTAATTTCTAAGGATGAAGTAACTCTTTTATGGTTTTCACAATTTACTTTTCCTATTGTTTGTCGTTAATTATTTTCGTGGATTTTATTCTATAGTCAATTATGAATATTAAAAAAAAAATTATGTGTTGGTATTGAGTTTATTAAAAATATAAGAATTTTTAAAAAAATATTATTAAATATATAGAAATTGTGCAATATCCATATTTATAAAAATAAAATAAATAAATAAAAAATTGGGGCGAGGCGAGGCGGGGTTGTCTGGGTTGGGATAGGGTTGCGACGAAGTAATCATTTTCAGATTGGGGTCAGGATTAGTAGTCCCCGCAAAGGCTGCGACCCCCCACAACCAATGAAATTACTACATATATTCATTATACATAAATTTTGATATTATAGTATGTAGGCAATAAATTATGATATTTTTAGTATAAATTAATTAATAAATATCTTCCCTATTTTATTATCCATGAAATCAAGAGATAGAATCAATCTATTTTCCTTCCTTAATCTTAATTTACAAATTCCAATGCAAAAAAAGAAAGAAATTTTTTTTGTTAAAATACTAATCTTATGTTGACACAATTCTTTACTCTAAATAGTTTGTTTATTATTATTATTATTATTATTGAAAGGCAATTCATTAAAAACAGAAAGAACAACAAAGGAACAGGGCAATCGCCCAAAACAAGACTCTCCACCGCTAGGGGATAGTCCTCCAACCAAACAAACTCACCCTCAAAACCAAGAGCAAACTTGGCTAAACCATGCGCAACACTATTCGCAAGCCTAGGCACAAAATTAACAAAAGAAAAAATAGAATTTTTAAGCTCAAAAAAAATATCATGGATAACGACACCAATCTCCGCACCGGGCAGCAACTTCAAATTTATCACATTCACCACCGAAAGAGCATCCGATTCCAACGAAGCCGGACCCAAACCCGTTTCAGCAGCCAACCTTAAACCCCTAAGGATAGCGAAAGCCTCCACCGTTTGAGGCTGCAAAACTCCCGAGATAGACTGGCAAAGAGAAGCCATAACATGACCAGACCCATTCCTAATCACCACCCCAATCCCAGTAATCTTATCACGACAATTCACCACCATATCCGTATTTATTTTGAATGTACCAACATGAGGCACCATCCAACGAGGAGTCAACTGATGCTGCACCAAATCAGTTTTCACTAAGACAGAGGCAAAGCGAAAGTCATGAATAAAGCAAGAAGCCCACTCCAAGATATCAGAATCAGGCATCAGGTTCTTTGAATGCACCAGCTAGTTCCTTCTAAACCAAATCCGCCACCAAACCACACAAAGGAACTCGAAATACGGGGCATCAACCTTGTCCATACATAATAAAATAAGATCGAGAAAGGACACAAAGTCCCTCTCCTTAACATCTTCCCCAATAGAGCATCCATTACGGACATTCTTCAAAAACGAGCAGTGCCACAGAGCATGAACAGAATACTCAGTTTTTTTTAGAGCAAATCGGGCACAAAGGGACAATCTTCAAGCCATGCTTAACTAAGTTAACAGTTGTAGGGATCCAATTATTCACAGCTTTCCAAATAAAAAAAAATTTATCTTCGTCGGGAGACGAAGACGCCATAAGAATTTCCACCACAAGACGAAAGAAATCAACCCAGAACCACTTGGATTCAACTCAGAATTATTTATTATTCAATTTAACCTTTCACATTATCTTTATCACTCTTCAAGATTTAGGTTTGGAATTGTAAATTAATAAAAATTTTATGTTTTACACTTTAAAGCAATTTTATTCCTACCGTTGTAACTAAATTCTTCTTATTCTCTATCCGAATAATTTCAGGTACTAGAATACAAAATAATAAATATTTTAGGTTATTAATATGATTTTGCCACATTTATTATATAGTTTGTTAGATATAATTTTCTTTTTAATTTTTCGTGTTTGAACTTATTCGGCAGTTTAAAGAGTAGAAATTATATTTGTATATGGAATTTATTATAGTATAATGGTAGGAAAGACTTTTTCAAAAGCCCATGCACAATCGAAGACGAAAATATTAGTTTATGTAAGTAAATTATAATGATGGAATTAAAGGCAGTATAATAAGAAATTATACAAAAGACATCATAACCGTCAAGTCAACAAAATTAGCAAAATAAGAGTCTCTTTCCAAGTCTCTCCCTTTGTTCTCTGAGCTAAAGGTGAGAGTGGGGGTTTTTTAAAAAAAAAAACCTTAGTTGATCTGATAGTAATTCTCCCTGGTGGAGACCTTCCTTTAGCTAGGATTCGTAGGATGAATACTGAGGAAATAGCACTTATGTGCGACACTTTGACGTTGAAGGAAAAGTCTAGTCCGGTGTGTATCCTAGATGGGGCTATTCAAGACCTGGAAAGTCAAAGTTTAGGGTTATGTTTGGTGGGGAAAATTCTCTCGACGAAACTCATGAAGAAGGAGATTTTTATTTCTGTCTTTTCCAAAATATGGAAGGTGTTGAAATTGAAGCGGTGGAAGGCAATGTTTTCGCCTTTTATTTTAAGAATAATGCGGATTGTCGTCATATTTTGGCGGTGGTCCTTGGAGTTTTGATAACTCTATTATTATCTTAGAACAACCAACTAGTACTGGTGATATTAGAAGTATGAAACTTTCTAAGGTGGAGTTCTAGGTTTAGATTCATAACTTGCCTCTATTATGTATATCTAGGGAGGTGGGTAAATTCTTAGGGAAGATGATTGGAAAAGTTCGGGAAGTTGATCTGGAGAAGGCTAGAGATGAAGCCAGCATGTTCCTTCATGTTCGTGTGGTTATTTCTATAGATATTCCGCTCCAGCGATGCCTCTGAGTCGATCTGTTAGGAACTGGGAAAGCAACAACTCTGTTGCTCAAATACGAAAGACTTACTGATTATTGTTTTAAATGTGGTCTTGTATGTCCTTTCAATCTACCCAGATGAGGCAGGCATATTGGTGCCATTATCTGACTAGCAACGTCGGTTAGGTGCTTGGCTTCGAACTTCTAGCCCACTAAAGAATTATTTTTCTAGGATGGGAAGATTTGAGAACTATGGTAATAGATTTGGGAATATCAAACCTTTGATCGACACTATCCAGTCCATGAAGAATTTCAGTTTGAACCAAAGGAAAGGGAAGGAGATTTGTTCTCCTGGTGCTACAGTCAGTTACTCTAGAAGATCTGGTGGGTAGGAAAGATAAGAGTCCTGAGGAGATGGGATAAATTAGGATCAGTGATGCATGCAAGGAAGCTTCGGTTGCAATGCATGTTCATAGGGAAAATCATTTTGGTGGTCAAGTCAGAGAGGGGGATGTCACAGTTAGGCAAGTGGCAAGTAGCGTGGTTGACCTGACTCATTTTAGGCATGAAATAGTTATAATGGAGGCTGGTGGATCTTCTGTGGATCAGTTAGCTGGTAGATTAGTGGATCTTTTAAACTGTGGGTGATTGCTTTAAATTCTACACAAAGTGTAGCCCCAATTTCGTATCATTTTGTATTCAATTCTTGGGTAAAACCGGGTATTTAATATAATAAAATAAGTGTTTCAGGGATTTTTGGAGTTCAGGGGCATTGGAGTAATTTTGAAGAATCAGGGGTGAAAGTGAAAACTTGGAGATATTATTGAAGATTCTGTGATAAACGAAGAGTTGAGGGGATCCTTTTGTAATTCGCCAGACAACGCACCGCAGCGCGCCACGTGTATTAGTGAAACGGTGCGTTTTGACGTTGGGCTTGACCCGACCCGGCCAGATCTGGTTCGCCAAAAGGAAGAAAGGACCAGATGCTGACTGCACCCCAGCCCAGTTCTAAATGCCCCCTGCCACATCAGCGTGACGTCATGATGACGTCACGTCGTCTTCAAGCTGCAGCGACCCGGTCGGGTCTGCACCGGGTCGATCTGACCCGATTCACGACCCAAACTTTGACCCGCCTTTTCCGGTCGGTTTTTCACCTAGATCTCTTTCCGGCGACCTCCCCGTCTGTTTGGCACCACTTTCGAGGCCCCATGCACTTTCTTGCCCAAGCCTCCATTTCTCCCAACTTCCATGGCTTCCAAGCTTCGTTTCTCCCAAACCGCGGCATGCAAGCGGCATCCCGAGCGACAGAAACTCCCATTCTTCGCCGCGGTTGTGCTGCCGCGGTTTCCCAACCGCGGCACCCGAGCGACAGAGATTTTTCACGCTTGCCGCGGTCGTCGCCTAGACCGCGGCAGTCTGTCCCTACGTCGTTTTAGGCGAGATTCTTGCCCTATTTTGAGCCATATAAATAGATCTTATGTTCTTTTCATGAAAGAGAGAGAGCCACACACACAAATCCGAAAATCCACTCCAACTCTCCCAAAAACTCTCTCTTTTCACCATCTCTTCCACACACCATCACATCCACCATTTCCATCTACCACATCCACCATCACTCCACCTTTTTGGGAAAGAGAGAGTTGAAGAAAGATAGAAGGAGAAGAAGATCCAAAGAAGAAGAGAAAGCTCTCCATTTAGTTTTCTCTAAACTCTTTCTCTTTTATTTCTTTATTGTAGCCATGTATTTATTTGAATTTATTTATCGTATGGCTATTTTGTGTAATATGATGAGCTAAACTTTGATTGCTAGGATTTGATGAAACCCCATCCAATGACTATATATTTATATTGATTCTTGTTTATCCATTTATGTGCAACTTGTGGTTTGTATGGGTATTTTTGTATGCTTAAAGCTTTCAAGTGATTGATCTCCATTTGATTGATTTATTGTGGTGTGTTATGTATTGACCGGAGACGCACACCACGTGTTCGTTAAAATGCCCTCTATGCATGTCTAGAAAAGCATACCCACTTAGGCTAGCGTATAGGATTCATTAAGTGTACCAATAAACTTAATGAACTCGTTCGTATATTCCGGGTAATCGAGAGATAGGCTTGAGTACGTTTCGGGTGTAATCTACTCTGCTTGACCAAGATTGTAGGTTAATATTAGGGTGCATGAATCTATAAATTGCATGAGCATATTTTGGGTGAATAATTAAGTCTAAAACGGAAGTCAATTGAGGGTGGGGTGTAGTCAAGTCCTAGAATGTTTTTCTTCGATATTAAACTTGTGTTTATTTTAGTGTTATTTTATTTCTTGCATTAACATTAATCCTTAGGTTTAATTTAGTTTAATTTACTTAGTTTTAAAATCTTTTTTCGCTTGTTTGAATAGCATCTAGGCTAATCAATTTCGGTAATCGATCACTCGATCCCTGTGGGAATGAATCTTATTCATCATTGTGCTACTCTCCGACCTCGTTCTATTGCGAGTGTCGCTCACTAAAAGAGAGCGTAGTCAGTGGACCACTAGAGCCCATCGGGTCAAGACCATTAGAGGTCATTAGGGCTGAGGCTAATTTATGGTTGAAGTTTATGGAGTTGGGCCTTCTGATGGATTTACTTTTAAATCCACTAGCAAAAATTCTTTAAAATCTAAAGCTGGAGTCTGGAAGAGGGCGACTAGAAAAAAGGCTAAGGGTTCTAATAGTAATGTTTTAAGGTTATTTCTGGAAATAAGACATAAGAGACTTGGTTCTGAGGTGGAGAGTGGTTTCATCGTTAGTTCCAAGAAACTAAAGGATGATTGTCTGTCCACTGTGGAAAAGGTAGTTTCATCGGCCGACCGATCTCACCATGAAGTGTGTTGCTTGGAACGCCCAGGGGTTGGGTAATTCCAGGGCGTTCCATGGTTTGGCAGTTTTGAAGCGGAGCTTCGATCCAGATATCATCTTTCTTATGGAAACTAAAACGGAGAATTCGACCATAGAGAACTGTAGAATTCGGTTGGGTTTTTCTAGTAAGCTATCAGTTGATAGAAATGGGAGAGATAGGGTTGATGTGGAGCTTCTTTCTTACTCTAGATTTCACATTGATGTTAAAGTGGTATCTCACAGTGTTAAAATCTAAAGGTTAACGGGATTTTACGGGGACCCTGATCCAGAGCAAAGACATCATACGTGGACTCTCCTGCATCGTCTTCGGGGTTTGTCTGATTTGCCATGACTGTGTTTTGAGGACTTTAATGAAATCCTCTTGGATGTGGAGAAGGAGGGTGGGCGTGTTCGTCCGTAGCAGATGATAGACAATTTCCGTGATACTTTGGATGATTGTGGCTTACAAGACTTGGGCTTCTCGGGTCCCTGTTTCACTTGGTCCAATAAAAGAGATCGTGGATGTATCTCGGAAAAACTTGATAGAGGATTTTGTTGTCATAAATGGAAGTCTTTGTTCAATTTCTCATTTTCTCTTATGTTCAGAATCTTAATTTCTAGTCTTCTGATCATAGGGCCATCCATGTCAATGTTTTGGATGGGCCGGCCTTGAATTCCCAACCGCATAGAAACCGTAGATTCTTCTACGAAGCTTGTTAGGCGGACATACCAGAATGTGGGGATTTAGTTCAAGAAGGTTGGGGGTTGACTGATAACTGGTCCAGGGGTTTGATTGGGATGGCCGATGTGAATGGGAGAATTCACACGAGTGATGTTCATTGATTTAGATGGAATGCGTCAAACCGTAAGGAATTATGGCGTGATATTGAGCTTAAGAAAAAAGAGTTAGCAGAGGCTTTGAGTTTCATTCAGGCTGGTTCGTAGAGAGTTATCAATAGAATTAAGAGACATTTTAATTTTTTGTTAGATCAAGAAAAGAAGCTTTGGAAGCAGAGAGCTAGGCAAGAGTGGCTCAAAAGCGGAGATCAGAATACCAAATTCTTCCACGATAAAGCCTTTGAGAGAAGAAGGAAGAACAAAATTCATAAGTTATTGGACTCTAATGGTATCAAGCGTACAAAGGAAGAGGAAATTCAACAAGTAGTGCTTGACTTTTTTTTCGGTTTTATTCCAATCCTATTATCCCGCTAGTGAGCAATGGAAGGAGTTGCTTAAGTCGGTTCCGAGAAGATCATCTACTCGTAACAACAACTTCCTTGATCTTCCCTTCTCGGCTGAGGAAGTGAAAAAGGTCGTCTTTGACATGGCTCCTACGAAGGCCCTAGGTGTGGATGGCATGTCGGCCCTTTTTTTATCAAAACCACTGGGAGACGGTGGGTGTCATGGTTACCCAGGCTTGTCTCTCCTACTTGAATGATGGTGGCAGTTTGGAAAAGGTTAACAATACTCTTATTACTTTGATTCTGAAGATTCCGCAAGTTGATCATCTATCCGATTTTAGGCATATTAGCTTGTGCAACGTAATTTATAAAATGGTGGCTAAGACTTTGGCGAATCGTTTTCGATTGGTTTTGAATGAGGTTATGTCGGATTCTCAGAGCGGTTTTGTTCCTGGCAGACTCATTTCGGATAATGTGGTCATCGAGTTTGAGTGTATCTGTGTATGCAAGGCCTTAGGTCTAGAAATCGCAAGAAAGATTCTATTGCTTTGAAGTTGGATATGTCCAAGGCTTATGATCGAGTCTAATGGATTTTTATTTCTGAAATGATGTTGAAATTCCCTTAAGCAATATAGTGTAATATATACCTAGAGGGGGGTGAATAGGTATAGGCCCAAATTCTTCCAAATTCAAAATATGCGGATTACAAGAATGAAATGTACACTTGATATGATTTAATCAATGGTATAGTATGATTCAATACATGTGAAAATCAATATACAAGAGATACAATCAATACATGATATGGAAGAAAATGAAAAGTAAAGCGAAAATAGACACAAGTATTTTTTACGTGGTAAAACCTCAAAGAGGAAACATCCACGGGTTGATACCACAACCATCTGCAAAGCAATCCACTATATGAAAAGGACTTACACACTCAAGCTATCAACACATGATATCCGCTCAAGCTATCACCTCCTAATCTACCCTCGGGCCTAGTGAACTACCAAGCCTACTTCCTATCCAAGACGTGTCCTACACCTCTAGGAAGCAACTTCCTATCCAAGACGCTCACATCTCTAAAAAGATTTCTTACTTGACTATCCGAGTCCTCCCAACTCTAATCAAGACTTCTTGCTTGGCTATCCGGAACACTTTTCTAGCCAAGACTTCCTGCTCAAGACAAAGCTTCACTCACTCTGCAAGAGACTTCAACATTTCACAAGGCAATGATCTAAGTGATGCAAATGATGCAAACACAATCAAATAAAGCAAGATGATCAATCAAGCTCTATGAACATGTTCAATGATAATCTAGAATATGTTTTCAACAAACAATCACAAATGTATCTAGAAATCAAAGCATGTGAATCAATAAGAACAAGATATGAATATTCAATATATCACAAAAAAATCTTAATTCTTAGATGATGAAATTAAACCTAGAAAATAACATGAGGCAAATCATATACAACATTTCTAGAATCAATTTTAAGATAGGTCAAGTTTAGCAATATATGTTCAATTGAAATCAAATGGCTAAAACTCAAAAATCAATAGATCAACCACCCCTAGAATATGATCTAACAACATTCTAAACACATATCATCTATCAATTAGGAAGATTAAAAGAGATGATCAAAAGATGAAGTGAGAAGAAGAAGTTTCACATACAAAAGTTGAACCTCGTACTGAAATCAGATCACTGGGAACAATGACGAACTCAAATGGATCTGAAAATGCATGGGGTTTGTAGCTCTCTTCAAGACCAACAATTTTGGTTTTTGAATCACTCTATTCGGAGTTGAAATGAGAGAGATATGATCAAAATAAAAAATCAAAAGTTGTAGAGAATTCTGCACGGGATTTCGAATATAAATAGAGGGAGAAGATATGAAGAAGAGAGGGATTCGGTGGCCAATCAAAATGAGCCACGTCACCATCCCCGTGGGGGGTGTGTGGGCCACACGGGACCAGAGGGGTGTTCTGGCCGTGGGTCCCACGACTCCCACACGGCTTGGGCAATGCATGGCATTTGGCCATGCTTGCCTCTCGCGTGCTCCCTCACATTCTTCAGCCGTATCTTAGGCATCCGAACTTCGATTTCAAATCCATTTTAGGATTATGAACTATGACTCCCTCACGCACGACTACGACTACAAAACTTTAAAAAATGGTTGAGAAATCATCTCGAAAATTGACGATGAAGTCAACTCAACGAATGAGAATGAGAATGAAAAGTAGCGTAGCTACATCATTTGGACTCGAAACCTTATGAATGAGTAACCGAAATGACCGGGACTCAATAAGGAATCATATAAGAACATATTCAAGTCCAAAATACAAGACATACAAACAAATAAACATAAAGTCACACAAGTATGCCATATCTATGCGATAGTCATAAAACATGCAATTCTACAATGTTTGTCTATAAGAGACCAATGCATGTGCATACTCAAATGTGTGTGAATGTGTTATACCAAATGTTTACACTACGATGCAGGGACACACATATATGAATTGTGTGTGTGTGCGCTTATGCCTTGCAAGAGGAAGAAGTATCTCGATACCTTAGCATCTAAATAAGCACATTTCCTCTTGAAGATGAACTTTGCATGCGACGTTGCTTTCCTTCTTTGAAGCTTGATCTAATCACGAAACACCTAAGCAACTAAGCAATACAAATAAAGAGAGTTTTGCAATGGAATCAAGCCAACACAAATCTAGGATCTTACAGATGTTAAAACTGGGTTTCTCAAAGGCTTGGGTTGGTAGGATTATGAGGTGTGTATCTTTTGTTAATTTCTCCTTCCTTATTAATGGTAAAATTTGTGGTAAGTTGAAGCCTTATAGGGGTTTAAGACAGGGAGATCCCTTGTCTCCCTACCTGTTTTTGATTTGTGCAGAAGGTCTCTCGAGTTTGATTAATAAAGCTGTTTCTGATCATAAATGGACTGGGTATAGGTGTGGTAAGACCAGTCCTGCTATATCCCATTTATTCTTTACGGACGACAGTATGATCTTTGCTAAAGCTTCGAGGGAAGAATGCCTTGTGATTCGCCATTGTCTGGATGTGTATTTGCGTGCGTCCAGCCAAGTTGTGAACTTCAGGAAGTCTGCTCTTTGTGTGAGCCGATCAATTCCTTCTGCTTTCGGTTTTGAGCTGGCTTATATTATGGGTGTTAAATTTGTGAGATGTCATGATAAATACTTGGGTCTTCCTGCATTCACTGGTAGAAATAAAAAGCAGGTTTTTACTAATATCAAAGATAGAATTTAGGTCAAGCTTCAGGGTTGGCAGAGTCGTATCTTCTCAGCTGGAGGTAAAGAGGTATTGTTAAAAGCCATTGTTCATGCTATTCCAACATATACAATGTCCCTCTTTAGGTTGCCTAAAGGTCTGATTTTCGATATTAATATGTTGTGTGCTCACTTTTGGTGGGGTAAGTCGGATTCTGGGAATAAATTGCATTGGGGCTCTTAGTCTAAACTGTGCAATAAGGTTGTGGGTGGCTTCAGGTTTCGAGACCTCGCCACTTTTAATCAAACCATGCTTACAAAACAATGCTGGCGGTTAGTTTCGAATCCCTCCTCTTTGTCGGCCAGAGTCATTAAAGGTAGATATTTTGCTACAGGTTCTTTTCTTCAGGCTGATTCTTGTGCTGCCGGTTCCTTTTTATGGAGAAGTCTTCTTTAGGGTCGTGAGTTGTTAGAAGCTGGGCTGAGATGGAGGGTAGGCTCTCGTTCCTCGATTAGGATCTATTGAGACAAATGGATTCCACGTCTTCACTCCTTTTCCATTCAATCTCAACCGATTCTGGGAGTGTCTTCTTTGGTGAGTAGTCTCTTTTCTCCTTCAGGGGATTGGAATGTCCTTTTAATCACTGCTTCCTTCCCTTGTGAAGAATCTGAGGCTATTCTGAGCATTCCTCGTGGTTCTTCTCACTTGGAGGACTCGTTACTATGGCATTATAAGAAGGATGGAGCTTATTCTATCAAAAGTGGTTACAAGTTAGGCATGTCTCTTCATGGGAGAAATGATGCTTCGGTGGCTAACCCCAATTTTTTGTGGTGGAAGTCTTTGTGGAAGCTTGGTATTCCTTCAAAAATTAAAACCTTCATTTGGAAGTGTTGTCACAACTGGATTCCCACAAAGTTTAATCTGGTAGGTAGAGGAGTTCCAGGTGAGATCTTCTGTCCCATTTGTTTAAAATGTCCCGAAACTACTACTCATGCTCTCTGGGGTTGTAAATTTGTGAGGTCTGTGAGATCCTTTTTTAATTGCCCTGTTTTTGGTGATAATCTTCATTTTCTAGACCTAATGTTGTTCCTTTCTCGTTCCCTCAAATCCGAAAAGGTGGAACTCATTTGTGTTATGTTCTGGCGTGTCTAGCTTTTGAGGAATCAAGCGGTGCATTCCCCTAACATTTTGCGTGATGAGGATATGGTCTCTTGGTCTATAGACTTCCTGGCAAAATTTCGTGGTGCTCAAGTCATGAATCCTATTTTGCCCATGTCCAGTGTTTACTCATTGGATAAGTGGCGTAAGCTTGATAATGGAGTTTTTAAGATTAATACCGACGCTGCGATCAATGGGGTGAATCAAAGGACGAGTCTAGGTGTGCTTATTAGAAACTCCTTCTCACAGGTGCTGGTTTCTTCGGTGCAGCGTATCTATGCGTGTCTCTCTCCCCAAGCAGCTGAGGCTTCTGCTATTTTGAGTGGGTTGCATGTGGTAATAGAGGTCGGTCTTCTTCCGGCTATGCTGGAAAGCGATGTGAAACGGGTGGTTGATGCAATCAACGATAGTATCCCTTCTTGTGCGGATATTGGCATTATTTTTAGGGACATTGTGGGTGTTATGACTGAGTTTGATCTCTGTCTCTTTCGTTTCTAGGAAGGCCAACAAGGCTGCCCATGGCCTGGCTAAGTTGGCGCTGTTGGCTAATAGAAATTTCATTTGGAAGGAGGATTTCCCTCCCTATATTAGCTCTGTTATCCTGGAAGATTCTCTTCCTTAGCTGTGGTTTATATATGATTTTCCTTTTCAAAAAAAAGTGATAAGAAATTATACAAATGTTATGCTTTTTTTAGTATGGTGTATTTAGAAATTATAGGTTATAAGATAAAATTAAAGTAATGTACTGAACAAAACCTCATTTTTTGGAATTAAACAATAATAAATAAATAAAAATAGGTGTTCTAACAATCAATTAGTGAGACTATATTAGGTTGGTCTGGTGGTATATCTCTCACACATACACCACGAGGTTGTGGGTTCGAGTTATCCCCTCTAAAAAAAAAAAACTTGAATTTATGTAATACTTCAGAAAAAAAAAAAAAAGACGTCAATTAATGATATTTCTAAAAAAAAAAAAAAAAAAAAAAAAAACCCTTACTCAATGTGATGTAATCACAATAGGTCATTGTTGTTGGATATGACTTGAATTCTCCAATGGTTACCAAACACGATTTACCAATGCGGAGACTTCCTGAAGACGTGAGAGCGTTTGGGAGTATGATGTTATGTTTGAGGGAGGTTTGGAAGACGTGACGGTTTAGGAAGCGGGTGGCCAACTGCAACTTGAATCGTAATCAATCACAAGTATTCGTTAAATTAGGAAATATTTATGGAATAGGAAATATGTTACTCCTAGAAGTTCTAATAGGAAAAGGATTTCTCCTTAAAAGAAAACTTGTCATAAATAGGAAATAGTATTTATGTGGAACAAGTAATTCTTGTATGTATAGGAGTAGGATTTCCTTTTAGCTTAAACTCCCTATAATTCCTATAAATAGACCCTAATAACTAGGTTGTAATGTGTGGAGCAAAATAGCAAATACTAGAGAGATCTCAAAGTGAGCATTGGGTGTAATTGGGTTTGGGGTATTAATTAGAGAGAGATCCTGAGTGTGTGGTTGTAACAATTTACTACATATTGGAACTTTCTTTTGTCGTCCTGACAACCGTGGTTTTTTTCCTGATTTGGGTTTCCACGTAAATTCTTGTGTTGTGTGTGATTGGATCTAATTATTTCTCTTCATCTTATCTTTTCTTTGTTATTTTGTTTGTTTTTGTTCTATCCGGCAACGCTTCCGCATGTATAGTGACGTTTGTTCGCTAACAGTTGTTCATGGCATTTCAAGGTATAAAGAGGAACCTTGCTTTATTTCTTCTTCAACCTCTCCAAGTTCCTACACCAATTGCATCACCTCAATCTCCATCAATCAGAAATAATTAAAAACCTGGAGGATAATGATAGAGGATGTGAAGACTTTTGATATCTCTAGCTTGTTTGTAGTCCTTTCATTTATCTTGATATCGTTAGTAGTTCTCGTTGTTGTGTGGTTGAGTTGACGGTCGAGTGATTATCAACTTAGTTGATTTTGTCTTTTGTAAAAAAAAAAAAAAAATTATATACATGACAACTCGAACCTAGGATATTGCCACCCTAAATGAGTTTTATTTACCACGATCAATGTTTGATACGTGATTAAAGAGAACAATTTCTTAATGAGATTAAGCCCTTCAACAAATTGTGAAGTATTCCTGGTTTATTATTTTGATTCTAAATACTAGTTTGTACTGTCCTTCCCTACTATTTTGCTTATAAATTTTATTTTGGTTGCTAAGAATAAGAAATAGAAATAAAAATAAAAATAAAAATTATTTAATTGTTTTAGAACTTGAAGATGGCAAAGGAGGCCGCAGATAACCGGCCTCCTCTATCATTTGATTTTTTTTTAAATATTTTTTATTACTTTTATTTAAATTTAATAATAATTATTATTTACATAGTTGTCTTATTACCGTGTCTTACTCTTATATATTTTATATTTTTTTAATATAAGGGAAAGTATCATTTTCCCCCATGTAGTTTGCTATATTGGTAAATCTCCTCATCAATTCCAACACCCAAACCCTAACCTAATCCACAACAACTCACACCAAACCCTAACCACCACCATCACTCAAACACCTAGCCACCAGTACCCTAACCCACCAAAATCACCAACTACCACCCCTACGAGCAAGGGTGAAGCCAGGATTTTAGTTATGGGGGGACCGAATAAAACTATTTATCAATGGTTGTTTTGCGGTTAAGCTTAAATTTCATTCACCCTTATATACCGAGTTTTTAGGTGTTATAATATATGTTGAGGAAGTAATAACAAGAAGTTGAAATTATCCGCTACAATCTTATAGATTGTTATGAATTACTAAGTTACGAATTCTATTAACCGGTTTTACGTTTCTTTGATACTTTTTGGGTATTTAGATTAACTTTCTTTTGTATTTTTATTCCCGGTAAAAAATATATATATATTATTTTATACGAGTTTTATAAATAAGATTTTCCAAAAAAATAAAATTATCAATTTAACAAAAAAAAATAGATATTAAATATTCAAATTTAATTTTCAAATGTAATATATAAATTTAATGGTAAAAAAATAAATAACAATAAACTAAAATAAACTAAAATTAACAATAAAAAAAATATATGATTTAATAAAAATATTCAAAATGCCATTGATAAAGTCAAATAACAATTTATTTTTTGAAGTATTACAATAACTATTATAATAGGATTACTGGGTTTGGGACCTTTCAAGATCAAACAACACATGTGCGATCCGGATATCTACTCCCATAAACCAGGAAAAAAACTTCCTACATATGTTTGTAAAATGTGTATGGTGGGATTTGAACCTCTCACCACTAATGTGGAAGGAAGATACACTACCACTTATGTTAAGAGGCGATATGTGTCAAATAACAATTATTCACATGTTTTTCTTATAATTTAAATTTATCATTACACTTATCAAGCAAAATTAACTTATAATATATAGCAACCAACAAATTTAAATAAATTAATTGAAATATAAAAATAAAAAAAAAAACATAATTTGATTAGGGATGGAAGAAATAAATAAACTTAGTTGGGATAGGGTAATAAATAAAATTAACTAAAACCTATTTTTAAGGAATGGATGAAATAATTGTATCTATATTTTATATATTAAAATAATGAGAGGGGTCAAGGAGTTATAATTGTATGCATTATACATATCAATATATTATATACACAAGTGTTGAAACAAGGATGTTAAAACAATTTCATTGATTGGGGGTAGGCCGTGCCCCCCCCCCCCCCCCCCCCCCCCCCCCCCCCCCCCCCCATTTGCCTCTGTCTACAAGCAACGATCTCCTCCCAACTGAGGAGATCGACGCTCGATTTCCTCCCAGCCAACCAAACCAGCTCTTCCCACCACCGTTCGATCTCTTACAACTGCTAACCCTTTTCTCTTTCTTCCCATATGTTTTCTCCCTCTTCTTTCCCTTGACATAAAGGTGGCCACTAGGTTGTGTTTAACGGTGGTTTCTGGGTTATGTTTGTCAGTGGTTTCTAGATTTTGTTTGGAAGTAGTGGTTTGGTAATTGTGATGGTGGTGGTGTGATAGAGGTGATGGTTGTGGTTTCATGGTGGCTTCTGATTAGGTTATGTTATAGGCTAGCTTAGTGGTGCTGATAGTGTTCATGGTGGTTTTTTTGGATTTGATGGTTTGATTTGGTGGTTTTTTAGATTTCGAGTTGTGGTTCTAGGTTCAAGTGGTGGTGGTGTTCTCCATCAATGGAGATAAGATGGTGGAGATCCAGATCTCCACCATCATTTTTTTTCATTTTTTTCTTTTTTCCTTTTTTTCTTCTTTTGGTTTTCTTTTTTGTTTTCTTTTTTGCTTTGTAAATTAAGAAAAATATATATTTTTGATTATTTTTTTTTTTTCAAACCCATTTATTTACAATTATTGAAAGGCAAAAATGTCTTTTAACCTGAAAATTAACTTTTTGGATGAAAAATCTAACTGAAATGTGGAATATGGTGAATAGTTTCATTTTCATGGGGTAAATTGCCATAAATAGAATAAGAGGGGGGTTGATTTACTAATATGGCAAACTATAGAGGAAAAATGATATTTTCCCTTAATATAATTATATATAAAAAATAAAAATAAAAAAGAATGGATTAATTGCAATAACATACCCTGTGTTTTCCCTTTAAGGTTTAATATTCAACAAATCCCATTAAGTGTTGCAGCCCCCCTATAAACCATTGACTTCCATTACATTTAACAATTGACTAGGGTTTGGGAGGGAAAAGTCAAAAATGGCCCTTATGCTTTATTTGAAATAGTTTTAATTGACATTAACTCTTAAAATAACCAATTTTAAATAATTGAAAAATGAATAAACTAATTATAAAAGTATATAATCAATTTTTTAAAAATAAATAAGGAGGCCACACCAGCGGCCTCCCCAGTGGGTGGAGGATGGCGACCGGTGGCCTCCCTAGCGGGGGAAAGATGGCAGCCTCCTCCATTTGAGATGGAGGCGCCTCCTCCATTTCTGATGGAACAGGCACCGCGCTTTCTCTTAATCGTATTAGGAGGATGCGGTGCAGCGATCATCCTCCTTGTCAGAAGAGGCTGCGATCGCGCCTCCATCATGTAGATGGAGGAGGTTGCGACCGTGGATAAGGAGGCTCGCAGCCTCTTCCATTTTGCACGATGAAGGAGCCGCGACCTTCCTCACGATGCGGAGGCCACCATTTTTATTTTTATTTTTATTTTTTAAAAAAATAATAAAAATTAGATAATTATATTCTAATGATGATTTTTGCCCCTATAAATTCAGTCAACCGTTAATTCGAACGGACTTTGACTAACGGCTTTGGGGAGGGGGTGGGGATTTGGGGCAATTAATGTTATTTGTTTAAAATTAAGCCTTTATTCAAAAACTCAAGGTATGTTTTTGCAATTAACCCAAAAAGTATTTCAACATTACTGTCAATTTTAATTTCCTTCCCAAAAGTATTTCCTTCCCAATAAGAATTTAATTCATAGTTTGTGTTTGAGGTCTATGAAAACTTAATTCCCAATAATTGTTAATAAACACTTTAATCACAAATCATGAATTGAGTTATATTTCTCACTTTAGGATTCTTGTTAAAGCCATTTTGTAAGTAAATTCGGCTCTCATTTCCGATTCTTTTTGCTTAGTTCTTGAGTAAAAATCGGTGTTTTGATGTTTTTAATAAGCTTGTGTAGATAATAAGCCTTAGAGTTGGGGGTAGAGTGAAAACAGAGCAGTTTGGAGGGAAAAAGCTAGAAAATGCTCAAAGAGAAGGAAATGAGCTTCAATTTCAAAGAGTCAAGCGACTTCACCAAGTCGCCGAAGCCACTGCCAATGTCTCTAGAGAGCCAAGCGACTTCCCACGCAACTTTGCCAAGTCGCCCAATTAGCAGTTCCAAGTCTAGAAACTCAAGCGACCTCCCAAGCGACTTCATCAAGTCGATCAGCATCTCACTCCTTCCTCTGCCATTTTCTCAAGAAGTTCAAGTGACCTCTCATGCAATTTCCTAAGTCGCTCAGATTCTTCCGGCTTAGCAAAGTGACGAGATTCAAGCCCTAATTTGTCCCCTATTATACCTTTCTCTTTTTAGATCCCAATTACCACTTCCTAGCCAAAACAAACACCCAGGATACCATTTTTAAGAAGTCTTTCATCATCAAAACATATATTCCACCTAGATTCAATAGATCCACCATCATCCATCGTCATTTTGGTAAGGAGGTTGAAAAAGAAGTTGAAGAGGAGGAGTTTTAAAGCATCAAAAGAGGGAGCTTTCTCCATATATAGTTTCTTTTAATCCTATACTCTTCATCTCTTTTTGTAACTATTCATGTTTAGAGTTGTAATTAATACTTGTATTTGTGCTAGGGTCACAATAGATCCTTATTATGAATATTGAATGAAAATATCTTTTTATTGAGATTGCTTGTTGATTGTTGAGTAGTATTTCATGTCCTTAATGCTTTTAGGTGTTTAGCTACCACTTGAATGAATTTTGGTTGTTATGTTAAGAACCGAGAGCTGACGCACACAACATATTCGATGAAATGTCAGCTACATGTGTTAGTGTTATATAGAGATATACTAACTTGCATGTATTGTCTTTCAATGTGTGCCATTGATCTTAATGGATTCATATGCATATAGTATTCATTGAGAGATATGATATTGTTGTATGTGGGTAACTCTATTATATCTCGAGAGGGAATATCAGTTAGATTTGGGTAAACACAACTTTCAACATTGACATGCATATCTCTTTAAATTGGCATTTAAATCATTTGATAGGATTAGTGTGTTTCTTTGTTTGGATTTTAACTAATTGCTTAATTCAAGTTTGCTTTTAGTTTAGTTTAAATAGTAGTTGTTCTTAAATCATCATCACCAAATTATCAATTGTCCAAATAGTAGTAGACTTAACCAATTTTGGTAATTAACAACCCAATCTCTGTGGAATGATACTCTACTAACTCTATATTGCTTGTGCCGACCCTGTTCAATTGCGGGTAGATTTATCACATGTCAATTCTCTATTAACAAATGTCAAACGCTCTCGTAAGGTACTTATCTTAGATGATTTGGTAGATTAATTAAACCTTGCAAGTTATGGTCTAACTCGTCTAACAAATCAAGTTAAGGTAGGGGCGTAGGGCCATGACCTTAAAGGTCCAGGAAAAAAAAAAAATGGACTTCATATAAGAAACAAACTTACGGGTTTAAAAGCTAAAATCTAATCTAATAACTAATACCAAGTAATATTGGGCTTATTTTTTAAAACAATATTTAAGTCCCTTTGTTTAAAACAAAATCTTATGGGCCTAAAACCATATTTTACACTAAGAAAATACTTTTGTTTGTAAGGAAGAAAAAAAAAAAAAAAAAAATTGGGCCATTATTTTTTAGCCCCAGGCTGGGTGCACCTCTTGCACAGGCCAGGGAGGGTCATGATTTGGGACCCATGTTGACGCCAATTTAGGGGTTTGGGAATCCTTTTCCTTAAGAAAGATTAAACCATTGAACCTCTGTTATTGCTAATTAGGGTCTGCTAGTGTTTGGTTACGGTTAGTTAGGAGTCGTTTGTTTTTTACCGTTAAAATTTAATAGGTCTGAATTGAAATTATTAAGTTATTTTATTTGTATTTTTTTAGTGGTCAAGCAATTTAAAATAAAAAGTAAAAAATCATGACTTTTAACTTAATTTCAAATCACTGAGATTAAATTTAATACATTTTCTTCCAAGATTATTCTTCAAAGATAACATTTTTCCAATTTTATCATAATTTTATATTGTACAAATAAACGTATTACTTATGATAAACAACTTTAAAAACAACATTAATCACATTGTCTCATTCAATACCATCGTTGAACCTTCAAATCTTTTTTTTTTTTTTTTTTTTGAAAAATCAAACAATTTCTAAATCATTATTTATCATATTGTTTTTATAAAAAAAAAAATATTATATATTTTTTTATCATATCTTAATCATGAATAATATCTTATCATTATTACACAAAAATGGTTTAGGATTTGTTAAATTATTTTTATTTATTTGTTTGTATCATATAAAATGAAAATACATAACAATTAATAGTAACAAGGGTATAAATGTCAAATTCCTTGTATTTAAATCATTTTATCTTTAAAAAATAAACAAGTTGACACTCTATTCGAATGTGATAAAAATAAAAAAAACAAACATGTTATTCAGTATCAATAAAATTATGGACTATTCAATCTTCGAAAACAAAAAAACAAACAAACAAACAAACGACCCCTTAGTAAAAGAACTCAAGCTTTGAATGAAGAAGAGAAGATAAATAGGGATGGCAAAATTCCCCGTGGGGACCCGCACTTTTGGGTGGGGATGGGTTTCAATTTGGTGGGAATGGGGTGGAGATGGGGATAGATAGTCTAACCCACAATGGGTATGGGGTGGGGATGGGTTTTATACTCCCCACCCTGCCCTGCCCTGCCCCACTTAAAATAATACTTATTTAAACTACATAGTTTCAAAGAAAATAAATATATCTAAATATATATATATATAAATAAATATATTAACCCTAACTTTACATCTCTTCACCGTTACTTAATATAAAGTGACAAAACAAAATACTATTTAAAAAAATCCTAGTCGTTAACCTCAACTCTAAGTCTCTAATCCTCAAACAACTCGAAGTTTACCATTCAAGCTTCAACCTCAAACACAAGAGGACATATAGTAAGTTTCTTTCTAAAATAACTTTTAAAATTAAAAGTTTAATAACAACAGTTATTTTTTTTTTTTCAAGTTTATTACTTTAATAATTCTCAACTCTTAAATTAAATTTAATTCGTTAATCAATACTTCAGGTAGGCACAAATATGTCTACAAATGCACTAGAAAGTGAAAACCCAATATTGGTGTTATCAAGAGAAAATTGTGTAAACATACAAAAACAACATGGGTTGAAAACAAACTAAAGAAGAGAGAACTAGATAAATAAATGCAACTATTAGATGATTAGTGTTACGATTTTTGAATATTTTGACTTCATACTTTATGTTTATGTTTGAAAATCATTGAATTTATTTGTGAAAATTATGTTTATGAGATGTTTTTTAATAGTTTCTTGGAATTATTTACTACATATATTATATCATATTCAATGGTTATATATTTATTATTTAAATAATAATAAAAATTATAAATGGGTGGGTATGGGGAAAGCACTTCCCATTATACCCCGTCCGCCCTAACTTGCTCCATCTATGGTGGGGTTTTATGAGGGGAGGGGTTTTTAAAAAATAAATGGGGTGAGGTACGGGGAAAACCACCCCACCCCGAACCCGCCTCATTGCCATCACTAAAGATAAATGGCAAAACCCTAAGTAATAAAAGAAGACAAATCTAAATGAATCTAAATGGAAAACCCCCCTCCCACAAGGGAGCTTTTTGTATGGTATTTGCAGCAGTTAATCTCATTAATTCCATTCAAACTTTTGACCTGGTCGGTGTCATACTAAAACAACCTAAAAAGAGAAAAGAAAAAAAAAAAAAAAAAAAAATTCTTATACGGCGACGTTTGATAGACAGGGTCAGAACATATAAACAAAACCCGAGCATCTACCAACAGGTTCACAGAGAAAACAAGAGATGGGAAGAACAGAGAGAGAGAAAGAGCAACTGACCAGAGTCCTCAACGAGCACCTCAACACCATCCATGAGACTCTCCAGGTTTCATTTCGTCTCTCTCTTTTTATAATTTTCCTTGTGTGGTTTTCTCATGTATATGTACATGTGTGCAGTTGTTGGATCAGACCCCGGCTTCTTCACTGGAAAAAGTGAGCTGGGGTGAGGTTATCAAGATGGGTGATCAGGTCTCAAAGCAAGCCACCATTGGTACTCTCTTCTAAAAAAATTCACTTTTGATGATAAGTTTTGGATACCCAATTTAGTATATATATGTAATATGAGACTTGATTCTGCAATTTATTGGTTTTTTCCGTTGAAAGTTTCGATTTTGTGTAATACCCATGTCCTTTTTTTCTTGTTCTTTTTCCATTTTGTCTTGTTCATGGATGGTGTTTGCTTGTGTGCCTGTCCCTTTAAAGTTTGAAGCTTTGAGTACCTGTGTAGTTTTCATCAATAGTTTTTAAGGTTTCACTGATTCTCCTGATATATTGGTTTTATGTGATTAGTTAATGATTGTACTTGACATGTTTTTTCTGGTGAAATTTAGCAGTTCTGTCATGTTACAAAATCAATTGCTTTAGATGTTTCTATAGTATGCTTTTTCGGTTTGATTTTTGTGGTTTGATGTTAAGAGTTTGAGTAATTGGTTGACTGTGTTGTTAATGGATATAGTTGGGATGCTTTGGACTGGGGGAACACCGGAAGCTAAGCAGATTGAGGAGAACATGAAGGCATACTTTAATGTGCTGCAGGGTTTCATATTGCTTTCCCATGGAAGTACGGTGGATACTGGACCTACTCTTTCTTCCGGTATTCATGTGTCTGTGAAGCAAGTAGTCGATTCCAGTTTCAAGTTGATGATGGAATCTGTCTCTTTATACGGTAACCCCTCCTTCCCCGCTACACTCTCTCAGCTGCATGATATGTATATTTGAATCCAGTTATTAAAATGACAATTTGTGGTTCTAACATTCAAGTGCCTCTGTGTTTGGAAAGAATTCAAGAAAATTACTATCCCGTTCTACCAGTTTTTACCTGTCTTTATTATTTATTATTATCTATATATTGTATACAATGAATCGATGATAGAACGTTTATACTCATTGAAGCTGTGTAGTGCACCTGGCCTTTGGTCGTCATTACTTCCTTTGAATAGATTCGAGATAATGATCATTGGACTTCAGTCATCGGATATGTTATATGGTTAGACATAATATATTTGTGAATGAATCATCTAAACTCGCACTACAACACTATGTATGTTTGGACATTATTTTCAGTTAAAGATCAAACTGTGTTATTTTTCAAGAGTTGAAAAACAACCATGTTGTTTCAAAATATAGACTGGTTTTGCATAGATCGTCCCTCTATGGTATTTTACTAACCATAACCAGTATTTGATTTTTACTTCCATCAAAACTAAAATTACTTGTCTTCACTTTTAATTTAACCTTTGCAGGATCTCGCAATAAAGCTCAACAACTCTCAATGCCACAGATTGTAGGTACAGTTTGGGAAGCCTGTTCTGCTCTTAAGAAGGTTGCTCCGACTAATATCACAGCAATTGGGCGAACTATGACACAGGTGGCATTTTCCATAAGGGATGTTCTTCGTGAGATGAAAGAGCTCAAGCCTGCCTCGTGTGACCCAACAAGTGAAAGTTCAGATGATGCTTCAATGAAAGCAGATAGTGAGGCCCAAAAAGATGATGAGATCAGTATGGATGATCTAGGCAATGACTTGTCACCTGAAGAGATGAAAATAGCTCACTCGGCAATAGAGATTGTGTCTGAGTCACTTCAAGTCTTAAAGGAACTAATCCGCACCATTTCAGGTGCGGTGAAGCTGGAAAATCCCGATGATAAAGGAAAATTTGTGGATTCTTTGGAAAGATTGTTGAAGTTGAGTAAAGGAATTGGATTACAAATCGATGAGCTTGGTGCCTGTCTTTACCCGCCACATGAGGTTTATGCTATAAAGGAGGTATTAAAGAAATTATCCAGTATTAATGTTGAACTGCAGAAAGAGGTTGAAAGTTTCTACGACTCTCCAGAAGCTCTCATTCTGGCATGCATTGGGTTGAAAAGTTTATTAAAACGAATGGAGTCCGAATTAGATTGCTCAAATGTTAGTGAATTAGAGGCCAAATTGCAGAATGTTTCTGTGAGCAATTAATTATAGCTTGTAACTTCTTGTCACCTATTGCTGATTTTGTTATTCCATGTCGAATTAAACACTGCTGGACCTGTTCGAAAAAGATGAAGGTCTTCAATTTTGTTTGATGGATATATGTTTTGAATGGTCGAGATATGCTTTGCAAGTCTACAAGAAGCCAAAATGCAACTGAGATAAAATTTCTTTGTCATTACATTTAAGGATAGAGCTTTACTACAATGATACTACAGATCGAATAGATGATTGATACAGATTATACCATCCTTCATTTCGCAAAACTATTATATTACATTCTTTCTGGTAATATACAGGAATCGTGCATACTCTCAAATGTGCAGGCAACTGAGATCGAATCAAAGGAATTGAAGCAGTGGAAGGAATCACTCAACGCCCCGTAAGCTTAACCGCCCATGCGCCACCAAAGTAAAGACCAAGAAGGGGTCCTGCTAAAAGCATTTGAGTAAGAGGATCAGTCGATGGAGTAAGTACGGCTGCTGCCACGACTGCACCAACCACGACATATCGCCAGATAGACAGCATTTGCTGACTTGATACTAGCCCAGTTTGCCCCAAGAGAAGTTGTATAACTGGAACCTGTAGAATGAAGATGGTCTGTTTGAATACAGTTGCTACTGACAGTTTGAAGAGCAAAACAATGAAAGAAAGAGATGTGAAATATTCTTCAAATTCTTTTTTTTTTTTTTTTTGGGTAACCCAAAAATCCTCTGAACCCGCTCAGTGAACCCAAGTTCGAAATTGGGGCCTTGCTGAACCCTACAATCTTTGGAGAACAGGAAACTATGGTCTTTGACCATGTAAGTACACATGAAGGGATTCAAATTCCTGACCTCGTGGGAGCATACCAAGGGCCTGACCATTCTGCTAACGTCTCATAAGCATTCTTCAAATTTTGTATTGGCACCATTAAAATGTACATTGTTCCCCTTTAAAACCCAGTCACCCAGGCCAAGTTTCATTGTCATGAATACAAAATGAGCTTTTTAATGGAAAGTGAAATCATGATTGATAAGTGTTGGTATACATGTCACCCTTTATGGATGAAAGAAATAAGCTTGCAAGAACCTTTACCTGGAAAGACAAGCCTGTGCTGAACATGAGAACAAGTACGAATTCGAAGTATTGATCAATGGACCACAAGGATTCGACCACCCCTTCAGCATAACTAACAAAGAAGTTTAAGGCTGCTGGAGTAAGAACCAGGTAGGAGAAGGCAATACCAGCATAGAAAAGTACCGAGGAACCTAAAACAATTGGTCCCAAGAACTGTCTCTCTGTTCTCGTTAGACCTGGAAGAACAAAGGCTATTATCTCGTAGAGAATAATAGGGCTTCCCAAAAGAAGGCCACAATATCCTGATACCTGCAGCACCCAGCAAAATGATAAATAATTAACAGTCCATTACTTTGTATGTAAATGAAGTCAAATAGTTTTAAGGTCGACAATACATGCGAATTATATATTTACGGACACTAAAACTTCCTTAGAAATTGTAGAAAAAGAAAAGAAAAGAAAAAAAAAAAAAACTGAAATTTGATCAGTTATTGAACTATTTGCACCCACCTTCTACTTATTCTTAATGAATAATGCAATCAGATATGCCATTCAAGCCGTGGTTTTCCACGGATTCAGAGTTTTCCCCAACAAGTACCACATAACACATAACACATAACACAAATATTGATATTGTTACACTTGAATTTTAATGCAATGTGCTGTTGTCAAATATTTTAAATTCCACAGGCAGCTCAATGTTGAAGCAGTGTGATTGAACAATGGAAACTAAAATTGAAAAAAGAAGCAAGAGAGACGTACAGACACTTTTAAGTTTCAATGATGACCAAACAAATTATAGACCACAAGTTATGAGCATCCATCCATTTAAAGACCATTGGAGTCAAACCAATGTCCAACACTCCAACCAAGAACCAGTCACATTGGTACCAGGTGCCAAATAATGAGGAACAGAGGGCAAAAATGTGTATGCAGATTCACCCTTGAATACAATGTGATGTCGAAGAAAAAGAAGTCAGGGGCTAGTTGCAGGAATCATACACCCTAATTATATGCAGGCATACGACTGCAGCAAATGATATGCATCAGTTAAGAACAGGAGATATATAATTTAGCCGAACCTTCAAAGTTGTAAAGAAAAATTCGCCAGGAGCTAGTTGAAGAAATCGTACACCCTGTTCTTTAACAGGAGCTTCAAGAACCATTATCAGTTCTTTTGAAAATGCAAAGCATCCCAAGATGGCAGCTCCAACTGCCAAAACTGACACAAATATTCTCTGGCGCAATTCTTCTAGATGATCAAATATACTCATTTCTGTATCATCTGGAAGGAGCTCTTTATCAGGATACAGAAAATTATAAAGTGTACTTCCTTCACTATCTTGGTTTGGATTTGCTAACATTTCATCTCTTGAGATTCCAGCCACATCTAAATTGTCAATCATAAAAGTGACGTCAGAATCTGATCTAAATCTCATAGCCATTTATTTCCTGAATTTTAAGTTGATGAAAACTAAATAATAAAATTCACTTAAATGTCAGAAAAATTGGACTAGAAACTCAGATCCTTCCTCAGCATGTAAATGTAAACAAAGCAATTAAAGATGTACTACTGCAACTTCTGCCATAAAAAAAAAAAAAAAATCAAGTACTGTCAGTAATTACTTGAAATAAAATCATGCGGGAGACATCACAGCTATGCTTGGTTTCATAAAAAGAAGAGATTTAAAACTCTTGATGTCTTATGTTTGCCTTACTACTACATAATATAGTTCACAAATGATGGTGATCTGTGCAGTTGCATAACTGTTGCTGTATTCACAACAACAAATAAAATTAATTCTAGAAACTCCAATAGCCCTTATGTTCATACAAACATTGCTCTTAGAGTATTTTGCAAAATCATGAGAATTGATACATAAGGCCAACCAAGATTCAAGAGCTATATCCAAAAACCGCAGCTGGTTTTTTTTTTTTTTTCCTAATATAGCCAAGCAATACTTCATTTTTATTTTACTTTATTCCTCACTACAGTCAAGGTAAAGGCAATATTTGTAATGATCCACTCCCAACTTGCTTCTGCAGTACTGTTGTTCCCTATACTTCAAATCTTCCATGTGTGCCATTAGTATACAAGAGACTGATAAACAGTCTGTGACAAATATGAATATGCAACCTTGCGTGGTTATGCCTCATCAAAGAGGCACAACCACACAATGTTGTCTTTGAGACCTAAACATTATTAACACAACTTACTATGTATTAAGAATTGTTTATCCTAGCACTATGACAAAATATATGTAGTTTGTGCTAAATTTAGCTGTGGGAGACACTTAACTCTTCCATGGCTACAGCGATAGTATATTAGTATGTTGTTCAACATTGCTCGGAGCGAGATCACTCACCATTTGACAATGTTGCATCAAACTGTCATTTAGTAATTGTATTTACTGTCTGAAGCTTGTCACAACAGAAGTTTTGTATTGATTTTCTTTTATGTGAACAACTAAACTTTCAGCCAACATACTAATTCTTAGATCATCTTATAAAATTTCATTGAAAAGCAAACCACAAATTGGATACTAAGAAAATAGACACGAGCTTATTCCACCAAAATAATTTACATGGCATATCCCATGGACACTACCATAAGCAGGATCAACACACTACAAAAGATAATTTCTTCTGCAACCTAACATTTTTCACTCTGTTCAAACAATCAACAAATAATATTTTATTCCACTTCTTTTACAGACTTATATTAAAAATTTGTCAAACGACTTACCATCTAAAGATTGTTCTGACAGCATTCTGACCACCAATGTTGCAACCGTTGTAATGCCACACACAAGCAGAACACTTATAGATGATTGTGAACTACTATTATTTCATGAATAAGACTTCATTTGATATAAATGTTCTCAGTTGAACAGTAGCAATTAGAGCTTTTTTTTTTTTTTTTATATATAACAATTAGAGCTTTTTATTACTAGATTCTAGAGTTTTTACAAGTAAAGTTGTTAGCTAGTTAGTTCTAAACCATCAATTTTGAAGGGTGTTTAGGATATTTTAAAATTTTCATTGAAAGCTGAAAATGAGCTTCTACTGGTAGACTAGACGTATTTTGTTGTACAAAAAAATAATCCATACATATAACAGCTATATATATATACATATATATTCTCCATTCTCTCAATTGATAACTGTAATTCGTGTTTCTATAATAAATAAAAATAACATCCAAACAAAGCATAACACAGAACAATAAGCAACAAGATAGTCAAATTTGAAAGCTAAATTTGTACATAGAACTCCAAATAGCAAAACATTTTATGACTTCAAATATTCAAATCATATAATTAAAAGATAAAGCGAATAACTTTTAACCATTTTTGTAAAAAAATAAAAGAAAAAAGAAATCAAATTTCGGCCTTACCAGGTCTATCTTCAACAGCAGAGCCAACGCCAACGCCGCCGCTGTCACTGGCACCTAACTCCTGCTGTTTCTCCCTGACGTCATCGCCGTCAAACGCCGCGAAACACACGACTCTACCGAGACTCCTCCTGCTAGCACCACCTAATCTCATCCGCCTCGAATCACCGCTGTTGACTTTCACGGAACTGATGCGGTGACTGACCGGCTCGTGCCGTCCCGAAAAGCAGCCGTAGCTCAGCCGCAAATGAGCCACGAGTGCCGTGCTCGTGCTTCCCATCTCTCTCTGCTATTTTATTTTATTTTATTTTTGTTAATTTTTTATTATTATTTTTTTTTAGTTATTTTGAACTAACAAGTCAAAACTGGTATCTTCGAAGCCCAAAAAAAAAAAAAAAAAAATCTAAAGCGTTTATTTGATATGAGAGAACGGTTGGCTGCTATCGCGTTCCATTATTTTGTACAACGATAACTTAAATGAATATATTTTTATTTTATCGAAATATATGGATTTTTTTCTATTGGATGTCGTATCTTTTAATAGCATTATCTCTTGTTTTCCATTCCATTAATAATCATTAATATTAGGGTTAATTGCACTAACATACCTTGACTTTATCGAATCTAGCAAAATTTTAAACAGATGCATGAAACTAACACAAATACCCCTTGCCGTTAGTCAACACCATTAGAGTTAACCATTGACTTTCAAAAGGACAAAATTGACCTTACTATTGAGAAGTCGAAATTACAACTGCCCAGCAAACTTTGAAAAATTAATAAAAACATATTGCCACATAAGCTCTAATATTTTTTTTTATCAATTTAAATAAAAAAACAAAACAATTTGGTTTCTAAAAAAAACATATCAATTAAAAAAAAAAAAAAAAAAAAAAAAACTCTCAAATAAAAAGCTCTCAAATATTTTTTTTTTTAAATTGATATGTTTTTTTAGAAACCAAATTGTTTTGTTTTTTATTCAAATTGATAAAAAAAAAAAAATTACAGCTTACGTGGCAATATTTTTTTTATTAATTTTTCAAAGTTTGTTGGGTAGTTGTAATTTCGACTTCTCAATAGTAAGGTCAATTTTATCTTTTTGAAAGTCAATGGTTAACTTTAACGGTGTTGACTAATGACAAGGGGTGTTTGTGTTAGTTTCATGCATTTGTTTGAAATTTTGCAAGATTCGATAAAATCAAGGTATGTTAGTGCAATTAACCCTTAATATTATTATTAAAACTCGAGAAAACAATAAAAATTATAAAATAAACAAAATAAATAAAAGGGTAAATTGTAATGAAGTACCCTCATTTTTTACCATACCACAGCCAAATCGTTTTTTTTTTCTTTCTAAAATTGCAATGAGGTACCCTTGACCCATTTGACCAACCTTAGCCGTTACCTTCGCCGACCACCGAAGAGAGTGAGTCGACACCAGCTACACCAGAAGGTGCGGGGGATGCCGACCTGTCGATTTCTTAAAAGGATCGTCACCAAATGAAATCGTTTGGGTGGTCAAACCAATTGTTTGAAAATCATCGCCGCCACCGACATCATCACCGTCGCCGAAGCTTCATCACCAGACCTACGCCTTTTTGTCGTGAATCCGACGAAACCAATCATGCCAACGAACTCAACGCCGTCCGATCTTCCAAATCCGACCATCAATGGAGTTAACCGACGCTGTAGATGGACCGCCGGTATGGATCGCCTTTAAAGCTAAGGTTGGTCAAATGGGTCAAGGGTACCTCATTACAATTTTAGAAAGAAAAAAAACGATTTGGTTGTGGTATGGCAAAACGTGAGGGTACTTCATTGCAATTTACCCTAAAAAAAAAAAAATATGTGTAATGTTACTACAGTTTATGTTTAATCAAATTTGTTTTGGTGCATGTGTTAAAATATATAGATTTAAAAATATAGGTTAGGATTATTTTTTAAAAACAAAATCTTTAAAACAAATGTTAGAAGGTGCGGATATTGTCATATTGCCACCCATAAAAGTAATAACTACACCCATTATTATAAATTTTTTGTAAGTAAACTGATGTCTAAAATTTAAAAGATAAATATTACTATAAACACTCACTATAATGCCAATAGTATCCTTATTGAAATGAATATATTCATTTTAATACATTTTATTTATAAGCCCTCTTAATTATAAACACACCCAGTTTATAAAAATAAAATAAAAAAATCATATTATTTTTGGAATCAAATCCTTTTCTAGTGATGGTCCAATTTACTTTTAGAAATCTTTCAAATGTAGGAGTCTTATGAAATGGAAGATGTAGAATTGGATTGTATATGTGTTGATAGTGATTTTTGGATTAATAAAATCTACCACGCGTCACACAAATAATTACGTGTTAAGGTGTTGATTAAAGAATGAATTGAAAAGAAAGCATGCAAACACACGATTTTACGTAGAAAACCCAAAGAGGGAAAAAACCACGGGTGTCGGAGACGGCGAGAACAAGTGCATTATGAACTTTTTAATTACACACTCAATCTCTCTCGAATACTCGTAGCTATCTTAGTTGTAACCCTATTTTAGTGTTTTGAGGGTCTATTTATACATGTATAGAAACCCTAATTTTTACTGTACAAGTTAGGGGTGGTTGACAAGGTTTAATCGAACTCTAACTTGTAGGGGTCGTCTTGATCTTCTTTCCAATTCTGTATCTTGTGCGTTTTGATGAGTCCTTGTTAGATTTGAACTCTGTTTCTTATAAGGAAGGTTGTTTCCTTACCGGAATGTTCTTCTAGATTCTGTGTACTCGAGTCATGGATACACTAAATACAACATTATCCACGTGTCGTTTATCCGGCCATTTGTTTTACTCGACCAGGCGCTGTTTTTCCCGATCGGTTATTTATTCCCGACCAACCTAGTTATCCAGATCATACCATCTTAACCCGAACATTGTTGTTACCTCGATCATGTTATCTTGGCCCGATCGTTTGGACTTCCCCGACTGGATGTTGGATTTACCTGGTGGTGATCGAGGTTGACTTCCTTCCTGGTTTTGACTTCTGGTGATGTGGCGCATCTTTCTCTTTTATACACACACACACACACACACACGACTATCTCTAAAAAAAAAAAAAAAAAAAATCATTGATATCTACAAACTACATCTATCTTTTTTTGCAAAAAAATTATTTTATTTATTGATAGAGTTCATAAATATAAATATAAAAATAAAATAAAAAAGTCAAATTTGCCTACCTCTATATGATCAGAGTTCTCTGAAAATTCTTTTTTCATTACTTTGTTATATAATAATCATGTGATGATGAGAAAATTTGGCACTTGAAATCAAATTAAAGTTTAATTGGGGTTTATTATAAAAATTAGGATTTATCATAATTGGTCCTGTTTGATTTCTCCTCTTAATGCTTAATGGCACTTAATGTGCTACATTAAGTTATTTTGTTTGATTTTTTAAGTTATAAAATCACTTAAAGAACCTTTAAAATTACTTGTTTATAAAAGTAAAAAAATTTCACTTTTCACTTAACCAAAAACCACTTAAATTTAAAACAATTTTTAACTTCCAAAACTATCCCCACTAATATAACTTCCTCTGTAATATATACTCTTTATCTTTTACCATTATTACACACACAAATTCCTAAAGCAACCATGGATTCTGTTGACGTGGATTTTTCGTTAGTAGAAATAGTCAACAACGATTTGAAGTTTTTGTGCAAACCTAGAATAGAAATAAGTGAAGAAAACAAAGAAAGAATGCAAGAACACAAGATTTTATGTGGTAAAACCCTAAGTCAGGGAAACATTCACGGTTATCGGTGACGGTGAGGAAAAGAAATCCACTATGAAATTAGAAAATTACACACTCGATCTCGTGTTCTCTCTTGCTGCTATGCTTTTTTTCACATGTGTGTTTACAATGGCGCTATGGGTCTATTTAATTATACATATAACCCTATTTCTTGTTGTACAAGTAAAGAAGGGTGGTAGAATTTAACTACGACTTAATGAAGTAATGTGTGTCTCCTTTCATGTTTCGTAGATCTCGTGCATTGAATGACTTTGATTCGTTGCCCGATTCGAACTCTGATATCTTTTGAGGAAATAAGTTAGTTTGATTGTTGGAGTGTGCTTCTTATTTAAGTAGGATAATTTCCCTTCGTAATTGAATTGTACTTGAACTAATGTTGTTGTCTTGACGGGTGATTTCTTAACCGACTGATTATCTTCCTCGACCAGGCTTCCTTATCTGATTGGTTTTTACAACCGTTCGGGTTTGCCTCATTGAAGTCCTTTCTGGGCTGATTGGTTCACCCGACCGTTTGATAATGATGTGTAACTGCTGACAATGAAGACTTGGTCAAATATTGACTTGTTCTGTGGTTGACTTTTGGTGAATTGGCATACTCAATCACTTGTATTTCAGTAATAACGTTGACTTGTCAGCCAACCAATTTTTACCAATAACAGATTCCATCTCTAATGTCCAATTTCTTCTACTATGTCTATCATTCTCAACTTCGTTTATGCAAAGCTTTCCTGTAATGAAGCGTCTTAGTTTTTGCACAGTTCAATTCATCGATAAACAATCCAATACTACAAGGGATAGTGCAAAATCTCTCTCTCATGCATGGTTCTAGTTGGTTGTTATTTCTTCAATGAAATAGAAAACTAAAAAATATTATTACTAAAAAGAAAAACCTTGAAATCTCAATACTTGATAAAACAGTAGTATCAAACCAACCCAACACATTCTCAATATGAATACTCCGATAATTAATTGAATGAAAGTTTCTAGAGGATGGTAAACATCTGAATTACAAAATTGTTTGATGTCAACACTCATCTCACAAAATTGCCACCACAACTACGACATAAATCAGAATTGTTCATATATGTCATTTTGTCATAGTTTTTGATGGTTGAATTCTTTCATTGGTCATCTAAAAAATAAAAAATAAAAAATAAACTTTTTAAATTAAATTATGATTTTTTTAATTATTATATAAATTTGAAATATTATTAATTAATAACTAAATAATTTTGTTTTTGAATTATTAAATTACTTGTTGTAGTTGTCCTTAATATATTAAAATATAAATATATAACAAATAGGGTATAGATGTAAAAGTATTTATTTTCATATATTTGTAACTTAAAATAATAATAATAATAATAACTTATCACTTATATTTAGTTTTCAGTGAAAAAAAAATATATGTTTTTAGTTTTCAGTCACTATTCAGTCTTCAGACAAAAAATCAAACGCAACCTTAGAGTTTATCATAAGTTTTTTATTTTTGTTTGAAAGGTAAGTTTTTATTTTTTTTAATATTTTTTAATATTTTTTATAAAAAAATATAGTTGAAGATATGAGTGTAATTAATGAGTATATATAGTATTTAGTTTATTTTTAATTAAAGTAATTTATCCTTATTGGTAAATTTCTATTGTTATTACCTATTAACAATCCACAAATTATTTGTTTACATTCCTTTTAAAAAAAAATTATTGACAATTTTAACCTGAATTTAAATTACTAAACAAGACAAAAAAAAAAAATTATAAATACACTTCAAACTAGTTTTTTTTTTTTTTTTTTTTTCTCTTTTGTATTTTTTTTCGTCTTTATTTTATTTTTTTTCCATATGAATTGTGTCCGTGTTGTTGTTTCTTTTTTTTATTATTTTTTTTTTTATTATTATCAATGAAAAAATTTATTTCACATTTGATAAGATTTCAGTATATGAAAAAAAAGAGTCCAAAAGAAGATACAAGTCGATTAATTTCCCACGTAACGCCATCTTATTCATGTTAAACAAGGGTTATTTTGATCAAGAAAACCTGCTGCATTTGAACCAGTAGTTAGGAGGAATAATTATATATAATATGTGACAAAAAGAAAGTATTTCTTCAAGTAATTGATTGATTATAACAAAATTACTGCCCCTGCTTCTGTGTACAGAGAGGAAATTTTACCTTTAATTTGTGCTGCCTCCTAATTGTTAGAACAACATGTTTTCTTGTTTATATTAAAATTGAAACAACAGTTTTTTTTTTTACTATTATACCCTTATACTTTTATCAAATAAATTAATAAAATGATACAAAATGCGAGAATGTTAACTTGTAAAGGATAAGTTATTTTGTGGACAATTTTATCCTTAAAAATAATAAAATTACAAATGAACCAAAAACATTGAAAATGAGTATTTGCTTGAATTTATAAAAAAAAAAAAAAAAAGACAAATAAATATATAAATAAATACATAAATAAATACATATTATGGTTCATTTTCAATGCTTTTAGTTCATTTGTAATTTTGTCATTTGTAGGGATAAAATTGTCCACAAAATAATTTATCCTTTGCAAGTTAACATTCTCGCATTTTATATCATTTTATTAATTCATTTGGTAAAAGTATGAGGGATAATGATCTATTCATACAACTGAAGCTTAAATAGGGACATTTTAGACTTTTAGACTTTTAAACAATCAAACTCAGTCAACACAAACAAAATGCTAGTGGTGTTAATCCATAGGGGGGTTTCTAAAATAAAATCATTTGTAATATTCAATAATATTTCAAAGGTGAGGGGAGGTTTTTAATATTAACCCGTATATATATGATAAAATTCAAAATCAAATTAAAAAATAATAATGGGTTTTTCAAAATTTAATTTTTTTTAAATAGAATGTGTTTAGAATAAAAGTGTCAAAAGATAAGAGGGATAATTTTGGAACAAAATGAACTCTCTTTAGAATTTCTTTTTAAGAGTGGTGCTATTGGCACATCCTTGCTGATCTATTTATTCCCCTTTTTTTTAATTATTTAGTTTTTTTATTTTTTCCTTATCAAAATTATTAAAAAGCCATATAAAAAATATTATTTTAATCTTATTGACAATTTTAACCTGAATTTAAATTACTAAACAAGACAAAAAAAAAAAAATTATAAATACACTTCAAACTAGTTTTTTTTTTTTTTTTTTTTTCTCTTTTGTATTTTTTTTCGTCTTTATTTTATTTTTTTTCCATATGAATTGTGTCCGTGTTGTTGTTTCTTTTTTTTATTATTATTTTTTTTTTTATTATCAATGAAAAAATTTATTTCACATTTGATAAGATTTCAGTATATGAAAAAAAAGAGTCCAAAAGAAGATACAAGTCGATTAATTTCCCACGTAACGCCATCTTATTCATGTTAAACAAGGGTTATTTTGATCAAGAAAACCTGCTGCATTTGAACCAGTAGTTAGGAGGAATAATTATATATAATATGTGACAAAAAGAAAGTATTTCTTCAAGTAATTGATTGATTATAACAAAATTACTGCTCCTGCTTCTGTGTACAGAGAGGAAATTTTACCTTTAATTTGTGCTGCCTCCTAATTGTTAGAACAACAGGTTTTCTTGTTTATATTAAAATTGAAACAACAGTTTTTTTTTTTACTATTATACCCTTATACTTTTATCAAATAAATTAATAAAATGATACAAAAGGCGAGAATGTTAACTTGTAAAGGATAAGTTATTTTGTGGACAATTTTATCCTTAAAAATAATAAAATTACAAATGAACCAAAAACATTGAAAATGAGTATTTGCTTGAATTTATAAAAAAAAAAAAAAAAAGACAAATAAATACATAAATAAATACATATTATGGTTCATTTTCAATGCTTTTAGTTCATTTGTAATTTTGTCATTTGTAGGGATAAAATTGTCCACAAAATAACTTATCCTTTGCAAGTTAACATTCTCGCATTTTATATCATTTTATTAATTCATTTGGTAAAAGTATGAGGGATAATGATCTATTCATACAACTGAAGCTTAAATAGGGACATTTTAGACTTTTAGACTTTTAAACAATCAAACTCAGTCAACACAAACAAAATGCTAGTGGTGTTAATCCATAGGGGGGTTTCTAAAATAAAATCATTTGTAATATTCAATAATATTTCAAAGGTGAGGGGAGGTTTTTAATATTAACCCTTATATATATGATAAAATTCAAAATCAAATTAAAAAATAATAATGGGTTTTTCAAAATTTAATTTTTTTTAAATAGAATGTGTTTAGAATAAAAGTGTCAAAAGATAAGAGGGATAATTTTGGAACAAAATGAACTCTCTTTAGAATTTCTTTTTAAGAGTGGTGCTATTGGCACATCCTTGCTGATCTATTTATTCCCCTTTTTTTTAATTATTTAGTTTTTTTATTTTTTCCTTATCAAAATTATTAAAAAGCCATATAAAAAATATTATTTTAATCTTATTGACAATTTTAACCTGAATTTAAATTACTAAACAAGACAAAAAAAAAAAAATTATAAATACACTTCAAACTAGTTTTTTTTTTTTTTTTTTTTTCTCTTTTGTATTTTTTTTCGTCTTTATTTTATTTTTTTTCCATATGAATTGTGTCCGTGTTGTTGTTTCTTTTTTTTATTATTATTTTTTTTTTATTATCAATGAAAAAATTTATTTCACATTTGATAAGATTTCAGTATATGAAAAAAAAGAGTCCAAAAGAAGATACAAGTCGATTAATTTCCCACGTAACTCCATCTTATTCATGTTAAACAAGGGTTATTTTGATCAAGAAAACCTGCTGCATTTGAACCAGTAGTTAGGAGGAATAATTATATATAATATGTGACAAAAAGAAAGTATTTCTTCAAGTAATTGATTGATTATAACAAAATTACTGCTCCTGCTTCTGTGTACAGAGAGGAAATTTTACCTTTAATTTGTGCTGCCTCCTAATTGTTAGAACAACAGGTTTTCTTGTTTATATTAAAATTGAAACAACAGTTTTTTTTTTTACTATTATACCCTTATACTTTTATCAAATAAATTAATAAAATGATACAAAAGGCGAGAATGTTAACTTGTAAAGGATAAGTTATTTTGTGGACAATTTTATCCTTAAAAATAATAAAATTACAAATGAACCAAAAACATTGAAAATGAGTATTTGCTTGAATTTATAAAAAAAAAAAAAAAAAAGACAAATAAATACATAAATAAATACATAAATAAATACATATTATGGTTCATTTTCAATGCTTTTAGTTCATCTGTAATTTTGTCATTTGTAGGGATAAAATTGTCCACAAAATAACTTATCCTTTGCAAGTTAACATTCTCGCATTTTATATCATTTTATTAATTCATTTGGTAAAAGTATGAGGGATAATGATCTATTCATACAACTGAAGCTTAAATAGGGACATTTTAGACTTTTAGACTTTTAAACAATCAAACTCAGTCAACACAAACAAAATGCTAGTGGTGTTAATCCATAGGGGGGTTTCTAAAATAAAATCATTTGTAATATTCAATAATATTTCAAAGGTGAGGGGAGGTTTTTAATATTAACCCTTATATATATGATAAAATTCAAAATCAAATTAAAAAATAATAATGGGTTTTTCAAAATTTAATTTTTTTTAAATAGAATGTGTTTAGAATAAAAGTGTCAAAAGATAAGAGGGATAATTTTGGAACAAAATGAACTCTCTTTAGAATTTCTTTTTAAGAGTGGTGCTATTGACACATCCTTGCTGATCTATTTATTCCCCTTTTTTTTAATTATTTAGTTTTTTTATTTTTTCCTTATCAAAATTATTAAAAAGCCATATAAAAAATATTATTTTAATCTTATTGACAATTTTAACCTGAATTTAAATTACTAAACAAGACAAAAAAAAAAAAAAAAAAATTATAAATACACTTCAAACTAGTTTTTTTTTTTTTTTTTTTTTTTTTTCTCTTTTGTATTTTTTTTCGTCTTTATTTTATTTTTTCTCCATATGAATTGTGTCCGTGTTGTTGTTTCTTTTTTTTATTATTATTATTTTTTTTATTATCAATGAAAAAATTTATTTCACATTTGATAAGATTTCAGTATATGAAAAAAAAGAGTCCAAAAGAAGATACAAGTCGATTAATTTCCCACGTAACGCCATCTTATTCATGTTAAACAAGGTTTATTTTGATCAAGAAAACCTGCTGCATTTGAACCAGTAGTTAGGAGGAATAATTATATATGATATGTGACAAAAAGAAAGTATTTCTTCAAGTAATTGATTGATTATAACAAAATTACTGCTCCTGCTTCTGTGTACAGAGAGGAAATTTTACCTTTAATTTGTGATGCCTCCTAATTGTTAGAACAACAGGTTTTCTTGTTTATATTAAAATTGAAACAACAGTTTTTTTTTTTTACTATTATACCCTTATACTTTTATCAAATAAATTAATAAAATGATACAAAAGGCGAGAATGTTAACTTGTAAAGGATAAGTTATTTTGTGGACAATTTTATCCTTAAAAATAATAAAATTACAAATGAACCAAAAACATTGAAAATGAGTATTTGCTTGAATTTATAAAAAAAAAAAAAAAAAAAAGACAAATAAATACATAAATAAATACATAAATAAATACATATTATGGTTCATTTTCAATGCTTTTAGTTCATTTGTAATTTTGTCATTTGTAGGGATAAAATTGTCCACAAAATAACTTATCCTTTGCAAGTTAACATTCTCGCATTTTATATCATTTTATTAATTCATTTGGTAAAAGTATGAGGGATAATGATCTATTCATACAACTGAAGCTTAAATAGGGACATTTTAGACTTTTAGACTTTTAAACAATCAAACTCAGTCAACACAAACAAAATGCTAGTGGTGTTAATCCATAGGGGGGTTTCTAAAATAAAATCATTTGTAATATTCAATAATATTTCAAAGGTGAGGGGAGGTTTTTAATATTAACCCTTATATATATGATAAAATTCAAAATCAAATTAAAAAATAATAATGGGTTTTTCAAAATTTAATTTTTTTTAAATAGAATGTGTTTAGAATAAAAGTGTTAAAAGATAAGAGGGATAATTTTGGAACAAAATGAACTCTCTTTAGAATTTCTTTTTAAGAGTGGTGCTATTGGCACATCCTTGCTGATCTATTTATTCCCCTTTTTTTTAATTATTTAGTTTTTTTATTTTTTCCTTATCAAAATTATTAAAAAGCCATATAAAAAATATTATTTTAATCTATCAGTCTTCTCTCTCCCAAATCTATTTTCTTCCTCCACGTCACTTTCTCTCTTCATCTTCTCAAACTATCAGATTTTCAGACTTCTATCATTTTTAAAAGCTCCGCCGCCCGCCGCTGCCGGAGAAAGTGAGTCGACACCACCCACACCAAAGATGCGGGAAGTGACGATCTTATGATCTCTCAAAAGATCTGTTACCAAACAAAATCGTTTTCTTGGTCAAATCGTCCTTCGAAGTTTGACGAAGTTGCCGCCGCCGACATAATCACCGGATTGTTTGTTTTTTAAGGCCTGGTTGGCAAACTTCTATAAAACATTGCAAATTAGCTTAGTTTTAAATGCTTCATTCTTATTTTCTCTTTTAAATGAACTTATTTTTAAATGATTTGTTTTTTTACAAGATTTTCACCTGAGAGGTTAGAATGCCTTTTTTTTATACCAAAATTTCTTTTTGCTTTTCATTGATTCAAAAGTGAGTTTCATCCTATTGATACTTCATAAATTTTTCTAATTTCGATTGTTTGCCTTTTCAATTAATTGACCTTTACATCTGCAGTTTCATTGGAAATCTTGGTCTCTATATGTCATGTGTTGTCTTAAAATATCATATTTGTATGTTTCACTTCATTATTTATATGTCTATAGGGTGTTTCAAATGTATCTCGTTTTGTGTTTGTTGTCGGCTTACTGTTTTTCGAAGGTCTTGCAACTGCTGTTGTTGTGGTTGTTCTGTTCTTATCTTCCTTGACAATTTTTGTGTTTGGTGGCTGGAATGGTGGTGGTTTGTCAAAACTGTGCTTGAGTCAGACATGTACATTAAACCTGTTAATAGGGTACTATTTGGTGTAGCATGTTTTGACCCATATTTCGTTTTCGGTTTATGATTACGAAAATGAAGAAACTAACTATGAAAAAAAGGTCTGTGATAGATAGAGATAATTGAGGTTTATTAAGTTTGAAAAATAAATAAAAAGGGTAGTTATGGAAATAAATAAAATAAATTAATAAAACTATTTAACTTTATTTAATTAAATCAAAATTAAAAAAAAAAAAAAGGGTTTAAATAGATCGGTTGGTGATGTGCCAGTAGTATTACTCTTTTTTTAAATTTAAAATTTTAGGATGGAGTATGTTTAGAAAATGATTGTAAAAAGAAAAAATTGGATTATAAAGAGAAAATCTCATTAACTTTTAAAATAAAATATGAGTGTATTAATTAATTTTATGAGTGGCAAAATCAGCACCCATGTTATAAATCAATTTCAAAAAGCTTTCCAAATATATATATTTTTTATTCTACAGGAATTACAATTTTAAATTTCGATTTTTTATTTTTCAAATATGATAATAATCTTACTTCAAACTGTTGGCTATTAATGAAAATACAAATCTTATTTATAAATTGTTTTTTTTTTCCTTAAAGAAATTATTCCCAAATCATTAAAAACAAAAATAAATTTTAGTATCAGTAGTTTAGTATTTCGAATAAGAGTAATGCTACATTGCCCAAATTTGGTGTCCGAATCTAGTGCCCAAATGATATGGCAACACTCTGGGCCATTCATTTAAAACATGCAAATTTAATACAATTTAAATGAATAGCCCATGGTGTTGCCACATCATTTGGACACCAAATTTAGGCACCGAATAATGCTTGATATTAATTTTAAGAATTATTTTTAATTTGAAATGATAAATAAAATATTTTCCAGCTATTAAACATGAATCAAAAATCATTAAAACGCAGGGTAATTTGAGAAATTATCCTCGATTTTAGGCATAATTCAATGCACATAAACTTTTTATCAAACATTACAAGAACATTCCTTACTATTGTTCGTTGACATCCATCCAAATTAATGGTCAACTAATTTTTAGAGCGAAATGTCTAAAGTAACCAACCTTTTAATACCTATGAATTAATTATTTAAAGATTTATATATATATATATATAAGAATGGTGGACGCCATCAGAAGTGATTTGATGGACTGATTAGATTAAGGGGAATGTCTCAAATGTCTGAGTAAATCAAACGGTTCCGGTTCCGGTTCCGCGGTTAGGTGGAACTGGCAGTTCTGAACTTTTTTTTTTTTTTTCCTACTCACATGATCATCATATCATCATCTTTTCCACAACTCCACCACCAGAGACCAGAGTACTAGTCTACCAGACCAAACCTGCAGACCATCACCATCATCGGTTCTTCCACTTCAACTCACAATCCCCAATTGAAAACCTAAATTGAAAATCCCTAACTTCCAATTGCCCCCAATTCGATCTCAAAACCAACCCCCTAATCCATCACTTTCCTCAACTTTCTTAGAAAACAAACACCCAAAAAAAGAAAAAAAGCCTAGAGAATCAGAGATCGTGAAAAAGAAGAAGAAGAAGAAGAAGAAGAAGAAGAGGGCGACCGTCCGGCGTCGATCGATCGTCGGCGTCAGGATGAAGAAGTGGTCATCGATCGAGTCTTTGAGTATTCGAAGGAGAGAGAATCTGAGATGTGACTGATAAGAGAGAAAGGACAAAGGTGACTGAAGTAGTGAAGTCTAAAGACAGTGATAGAGACATAGAGTTTTATTAATAAAATAAAATAAAAAACACAGGAATCGTCGGTTCGAACCAGAACCAGAACAGTCGGTTCTAGCCCAGTTCGAACCAAGCGGTTCCACAAAATTTGGAACCGGAATCGGCCTCCCCCGGTTCCGGTTTCGGTTTCAATTTTGATTTTTGCGATTTCGGTTTCGGTTTCGGTTTCGATTCAATGGTTCAAACCGGAACCGTGTCAGGTCTAGTGGGGGGACAAGGGACCTCCTCCCACCCCCATTTCCCTCGTGGCCATCCTTACCATGGACCACTTACAATAGTGGATTTTGTGTAATATTTGGTAAAATGTTCATATGAGTGGAAATATTTCTAAAATTGGGGAGTGTTTGTAATTACCCCATAAAATACCACGTGGCACTCCATATATAATCCGACGCCGCCCTATATTTCTCTTCCTTCCCGCCATTTCTCTCAATGTCAGATTTTCTTCTCTAAACGAAAAAAAAAAAAAAAAACACACACAAACAAAATCACAGAAAAATCAAATGGGACGAGAAAATCGATCGGCAGAGGAAGCCCTAAATCTCCTTCGAAGCAGACTCTGCAACCCTAATTTCATCTTCAAACCTCTCTCCGACTCTCCCGACAGCAACTACAGGTCTGATTTTTCTCAACTTTTCCGTTTGGTTCCCGAGAAAAAAAAATCTAGGAAAAGACAATTTTACAAATCTAGCAAAAACATTTTTTTGGTAATTTTTTGTATAATTGGAGTATGAGGACGATAATATGTAGAAATTATTTGCAGCAAGTTGAAGTTTTTAGTATCCAGTTCGATTACTGAGGCGTGCAACAACTCGCTTTTGCTTCTAGGTCCCCGTGGTTCCGGAAAAATCGCAGTGAGATTCGATTTTTGTCTAGTGGTGTTGCTTATTTGTGATTTTTTTTTTATTAATTTTTGTTCTTGCTTCTCTTGTGTTTTTAGGTGTTGGAGCTTGTTCTTAGCGATTTGTTGTTAGAATATCCCGATACATTATCTGTGGTACAGCTTATTTGTTTTTCGTTTTCATGTTAATTGTTAAATGATTTTATTTTTCTAGTGCTGTTTACGTACGATCTTATTTTAACAATGCTTTCGGTGTTGTAGATCAAATTGAATGGGCTTTTGCACAGTGATGACAATTGTGCATTCAAGGTCAGATACATGAATGAGTATTTCCTTCTTTTTTTAATAAAAAAAATAAAATAAATAAATAAATCAAGGATTTCTATTGTTTGTTGCTTAAATGTGTTGGTTACTTACCGGTTAAGGTGGTATTATTCATGGAAAGTAATTTTACAAAATCAAAGTGACCTGATAAGGCAGAAAAGAGTAATTTGAGTGATTCAGTGCATGAGCTCAATGATGGATGTGCCGAACAGGTCGTATCTTTTAAATAACTATTTAAGAGAAGTCAGAAGTTATATGTATTTTAGGAGCAGCGAGATATTTTGATTTGTGAAGAAAAATAGTTTTGTTTTTTTTTTTTGTTTCAGTGCCTAAAAGGAAGAAAGGTTTCCAAATGTGGTTTCCATGACTTGGATTGAACCAAGAAGAAAGTTTAATGTGCTTTTAAGGAAAAACTTAGGAATGTGCATCATAGATCTTTATATTTGTACCCCTAGCAAAAGTGTGTAGATGGATTATTATTATTAGCAAAGGATTGGAGTTTCAAGTAGCAGTTATAGGATTGAAGTACCTCTGGCAGTAATGACACTTTAATTGGACTGGAATAGTGTTTACAAGGATGGAACATGTTAGGGTAGTGTATTAGTATGGTTCATGACTCATGAGTTAGTGATATGCATTTGTTTTACAACTTGTTATAGATATTGTATGCATTTTTGCTTCTATAAACAATTTTTTTAGGTTTTGGAAGTTGTTTCCTTGGAAAATATATTACAGCTCATATTTCCTAATAGGAATAACTATCTGCCTCTACTTCATATCAAAAGGAATAAAAAAAATCTGATTGTCTTTCATGGTTATTGATTGTTCAGGAAATTGCTAGACAGCTCTGCATGGAGAATCAACTGTTGTTCTCTAAAATGGTAACATGCAAAATAAACTTCAGGTTACCATGACACGTCTTTAACTAAAAGACTCAAGATTTTTTTATATTTTGAGATGATTTTTGCAGGCATCTTTTGATGATAACTCCCAGTTCATGATAGCAATGTTACGGTGAGTGTATTAATTTGCTTAATGTACATTTCTTTCCCAAGCTCATGTCAAACTGTTTTATAATTTAATCAACTTATAATCTGTGGTTGTCAGGGAGTGTGGATTGGCTCATAAAACAATTATATTTGTACTTGATGAGTTTGACCTCTTTGCTCAGGTATCAATTTCCACTCACCGTATATATTTTTTAATTGGTTATTGTGGTGGTACAACATCACTAATTCTCAAGTTCTTACTTGAAGTTCTTTTTTAATTTTTTTTTATTTTTTATTGAAGTTGATTATCAACCAAATACTCTCCTTTTATAAAGAAGAATAGAGTTCATGCAAAACGTATCAATGTTTATATTAATAGTTCTGATTTTTGCAATCATTTTTGCAATCTACTTTACCAGTTTCCATCGTCTGGTTTTTTGCAGGGAAAACAACGATTACTTTATAGCCTGCTAGATGCAATGCAATCAGTCACATCTCAAGCGGTTGTTATTGGTGTGAGTTGTCGATTGGTATGGCCATCTACAGTTTCTTCCTGTTTTTTGTTTTCTTTTGTATCTATATAAGAAATTGACATATGCCATACTTATATTCTCCAAGTTCATGACATTATAGGTTCTAAATTTGTAATTTATAAAATGAATAGAAGCCATTCTTTGGTGATTATTTTTTAATTGGGCTCTCAGGCCAATTTGGACAAGATAATTAGAAAATTGATGTCCAACCATTCTGTTTGGACTGATTATAGACTCATATGTGGAATATGGATCAGTTACTAGTAAATGTTTTTTGAAAATCAAGCTGTATGCCATGCAGGATGCCGACCAGCTTTTGGAAAAAAGAGTAAGATCTCGTTTCTCACATAGAAAGCTATTGTTTCTTCCTCCATCTATGGAAGATCTGCAAAGGTAGTTAATCAACCCAATGTGGCTTCTGTTTAAGAAAGTAATAATAGTTCAATAATTTTTTTTTGTCTTAATTGTTTTGTTCTTTATGCTCTTTTATGCAGATTGTTGGAGCATGTTTTATCTTTGCCAGTAGAATCAAGCCTTCCTCATGACTACACAGTTGAATTCAATGGAAAGCTTAAAGTATCCTTCTATCATGATTGTCTTGAATAATTATAGTATAAATTATAACAGTCATTTTGAAGGCATTTCTTACTTTTTTTAGTGTATATGTATAGTTTTGACCTTGCCTCAGTTATCTATTTTGGTGAAAATTGTGTTTAATGTAACATAATATATGAGCCTATTTGATTGATAATTTCCTTGGATAAACTAAATGTCATAATCAATAGCATTTATTATACATTCTTTGCTTATATCCTGGGTAACTCAATGACAAGACTTACCACATAGAAACTTTTTCAGTTGTAAAGAGGCTTCAGTTCCATCAAACCACTGTTTTTTTTTTTTTTTTCATTCATTATTACCAATGGATCAAATCTTGTTTAACAGTACATCTTAGTAAGGCAATTTGGTTTATGCATTTAATGATTGAAACAATACATCTTACAATCTGAAAGTTTGGTTCTGTCAGAAGTCCTTCACGCTTTACAGAATATTTTAGCAGATGAGAGATTCAAAGAAATCATCAATACATATTTGAATTCTGATTCCACTGTCAACCGTTTATTGAGGTTTCTGTAAGTTTCTCTTCTTTCATCTGTAAGTTTTAAATGCTATATGAAGTATGGTTGTAAAGACTTCCAATTTTTGGTCCCCGGCTGAACTTACCATTTGACACTAGATTTCGTGCTGTATCTTATATGGATTTGGAATCTGGCTTCCTATCACTTGAGAACTTCAAAACCGCACTTTCAAATATCCAGAGGCAGCCAAAGCAGGAATGTATAAAAGGTCAGGAAATTTAAGTACCTTTTCTGTGATATTGTGTGAATATTGTTTTCCACATGCCAATCCAAGTTTGGAATAAGACATCTTAAGTTGTGTATGTAAGCAAAGAAGTTTAAAATAATTCTTCTACTAGCACTGATCATTTCTAGGTATTCGTTTTTTCCTATTGGAAACATGATATTGAATTCACATTCAACTCTTTCAAGCAGACTGCTCCATATTAGAACTATATATTCTGGTGTCCATGAAAAGAATGGAAGTTAAAGAGCAAAACTCATACAACTTTAATTCCACGATGAAAGGTAAATTTCAGAAACTTATTGTGCTAGTTTTTAGTTACAACTATAAGTTGGTTAATTGTTACATGTCTGTCATATGTTGCAGAGTACAAAACCATCCATGATTCATTCAAGACATCTGACTATTATGCAAAGAATGTTTGCTTACGGGTGTGTATAGCTTTCTCCAAAACTGAATCTAACTGAAAAATGAAATATTGTCTTTGATCTTAAGGTGTTGTCCTCACAGTTTGTCTAACAGTATGTTTTGATTGTATTTTTGCTCTAACTTCTGCAGGCATTTGAGCACCTTCTAAAACGGGAACTAATTTGTTTCACAGACAACAGAGGATATAATCAATCTATCGAATTTCGTGCAGTGAAGCTTCTAGTTTCTTCTGTTGAACTACATCAGGGACTAAAATCATATCGTTCATGTCCTGTAAGTTATTCCTGGATAACGTGTGTATGTTTCTGCACATGCATATGTAATTTCATGCTATTTCAAGTGTTTCTCATTTTTTTTCAGAACGATCCAATTAACCAACAGTGGTTCTATTGAGGAAACCTTTTTTGGCAGTTCTGCCATTTTGTCCAACGTTCGAAAATTTCCTTTTAACCTTCTAGCGCCTACATTTCATGTATATGTTAAAGCTGTTGATCATGGAATCATTTTGATTGTTTTGACAGTCTATTCTTCTTAAATTAATGGAACATTAAGATCAGAATGGCCGAAGGAGTAACATCATTCAGAGACGATTATGTTCTTCACGTATTTGAAAATACGAACTTCACATTCTACTTCGCTGTTTTCTTTGGAAGAAGAAAATCATGTTCTTCTATTGCTGATCAAGAAAGATTGCTCTCTTCACAATCGGTATCTACAATGGATTGTGTTTTACTTCATTTATTCTTAATCATGCTTCAAATTTGATTGTAACAATATTGTTTATCCTTCATTTTTTTGTTTCATATTTCTTTGATGAGTTGTCTTGATAAGAGTCGATTTTTCATGGTAGTGTTACTTAATTCTGCAATTATACAATTCCAACCTGAAGTATGGTTGTAAAGAATAGAGGTCTGAATAGATAAATACATACTTGTTCCTAACTTCAAAACTTGAACTAATAAAAAATATCAAAATGACCTTAGTTATTAAAATTAAAAAAATGAAGATAATCTTAATAAATAAATAAAAACCATAAAAGCTATTACAAATAATTTAAAATTTAAGACAAGTTGAGATTAGTCCAATGCTTTGCCCTTCGTACCTACACAAGATGTTGTGGTTTTGAGTCCATCGCCCTTCCCCAAATATCGAAATATTGTAATATTTAAAAAAAAAAAAAAAAAAAATTAAGAATGAAGATAATTTAATTTTTTTTATTTTGTTTTAAAATATTAAAAAATTACATCTATAAATGAAGATAATTTAATGAGCAAATCGAAGCCAACCTCCCTGAGGTTTGATCTTTGATAATCATAAATAACTTTATGTTTAATTGACAATAACTTCCCATGCTATTAGTTAAAGTTAGTCAAACTTAACAGAGATAAGGGGATTTTCATCATTTCAAGCTTTTTTATTTATTAAAAAAAATAGATGCCATTCATTTTGGCTACATTTTTTATTTTTTATTTTTGAAAAATCTAAAAATCTTGAATCTTAAGAAAAATCTGGAAATACATCAATGGAAGAAGAAAATATTGCTAGATTAGATTTAGATAAGCCAGATTTTTTTTTTTTTTTTTTGAAAAATCTAAAAAACTTGAAGATGAAGAAAAATTCAGGAATCCATATGAAAAAAGAAAAAATTATCTGAAAAAAATGTTGTTGGATTGAATTTTGATGATCCAGATTATTAATTTTTTAGAATTTAGAATTTGAAGAAAAATATAGAGATACAACCTATGTCTCCACCTTTTTTTTTTTTTTTTTTTTTTTTTAATTTGTAATTTTCAATTTTTTTATAGAGGAGATCCAAATTTGTTTTCACATATATATATATATATATATATATATATATATATATATATATATATATATATATATAATCAAATTTTTTTTTTTTATTCATGGGCATTTAGGTATTTGTAGCGGTCAAATCCGGTCAAATCCGGTCAACGATTAAATTTGACTAGCTTTGGCTAACGGTAGAAGAGGTCATTGTCAATTAATGATAAAGTTGTTTTTGGTTGTCAAAGGCCAAACCTCACTGAGGTTTGGCTGCAATTTGCTCTAATTTAATATTTTAAAAGCTGTTTGTAATTTACATTCCATTGAAGAGATTATCTTCAATTAATTTACTTTAATTGATTTATATATATATATATATATATATATATATATATATATATAAATATAAAGTATTTTTGTTTTAAATTTTAATAACTATGGGTAATTTGGTCTTTTAATAGTTTAATTTTAAAAACAAGGAGATTTTAGTAGATAAATATATACCTGCTCTTTTACTAAACTTTAGAAGTTCTCAATGTATTTACCCTTATATAAAATCTATTTTCTTGTTTCCATTGTTGAAATCAGTTTGGAGATGTGCTGTCGAGGGATTAACCATTAGGTCACCTCCCACCTTAGCTTCAGCAGTCAAGTTGCCCTCGTATTGTTGGCTTTAAAATAATCACGTTTGATGTATATACACCAATTTTAAGAGGAATTTGCAAAAAGAGCTATTTATTCATGTTTTGATCGTGGTTGTGACTGGCTATTGTCCGGTACTTGTCGCGATGTGCTTCGCAATGACCACATCGCGAGTTGTCGTATTTACCGAAAATTGGAAACCTTTTTTCCAAAACAGAAATTATAAATCTTAGAGAGAGAAGTCATTTCCAACCCAAGAGAGTTCCCAAGTGATTTCTAGTCATCTCCAACTCTCCAAGCGGAATCCTACTCTTTGTAGTCCACGAGCACTCCTCGATGGTAAGGTTTGGTATGTTCAAGTTAGCTTTTGTTGTAGCTTCGCTTAGACCTAAAAATCTTTGATTTCTTTGTTTACTTTCATATCAACTTTTTGTTAGATAGTCATTGTGAGTTATTGATTAATTAGTTATTCGGAGATGCCGAATTGAGCGAGCAAGGAAATTGGATTAGGAAGTCATAACTGAGATTAAGGGTTTAAAAGACGAAAGGCGAAAGGCGAAAGGCAAGGTTGCCGCCTCAATTTGAAAATGATAAAAAATGAAATAATTAAAAAAAAAATACTAAATAGAAAAATATCCATAATTCACATGTTCGGATAAGGAGATTCTAGCTCGGGGATCTGGTCCTAAGAAGGGTAACTCCAAACACAAAGGTGAAAGCAGTTGGCTCTTTAGCAGACAAATGGGAAGGACCTTACCAAGTGGTCGGGATAGCAGGGCATGGAGCTTATCGCCTTACCCGATCAAAAAGGGGAGAGCTACCCCGACCATGCAATATCCAATACTTGAATATGTTCTACCACCCATGAAGGGAGTAATTACTCATTATTTAAACATTATGCATTAAGATTAGCTTAGCGTTGTTATTTTTTTTTATCTTTCTAATCAGCTGTCGCTTTTAGCATATTAAATAGAAGTTATCAATATAAATCCCCATCAAGGGAGAGTTTCTTTGAGGAAAATCCAAGCAAAAGTGTTCAAAATTCTATCTCTGTCACACGGAGGTAAAACCCGAGTACCCAAGATTGCCAAACGACTAAGGGCTCTCGGGGGGGCAAGTGAGAGGGCCAAAAGCAAAGTCAAAGAGACAATGCATACTCGTTGAAACTAACTAGGTGCAAAAGAAGCATTGTTAGAGCGCCATCAGGTATCTGGATATCTGATGGGATGCACTAAAGTTGAACGAGATAAACATAATACTCATTGATCTCGAGTGGCGGTTAATAAAATAACCAGAAATGAGACCAACCAATGAGGTATAAGACATCCCCGTTGCAACGAATCTTGGGCAACAGACTATTGGGAAACGTCTCAGTGACTTAGTTGCCAGATAAAAGACAAGAGTCTATAAAACAAATACCATGAAAATGGTCCCAAAGAACACTACTTGGTAAAAGTCAAGACTGGTCATGAACTGCCCAAGCAAACAATGCCAAAGATTATTCATTTGGCCAAATTAAATTCAATTAATTAATAAGATAACTGATCAGGTCAAAGATGATCGTTTAAGTAAGATAACTGGTCAAGTCATATATGGTCAGTTAATAATATAACTAACCAGGATAGAGAAGACTAGTCAACAAAACAACTGATCAGACCACATGCAATCAGTGATGTAACTGATCAGATCAAAGATATTCAGTTAAACAAAACAACTGACCAAATCATAGATGATCTGTTTGCGAAAATGAATGGATCAAAGATAGTCCGTAAAAGCCAAGAGATACACAGGAACAAAATTAACTATCTTATTGATCAGACTTACTGTATGGTTAGTCTAAATGAGTAGCGAAAGCCTCATACTAATCCAATGTTAGATTAAATCAGTCAGGAAAAGATTACTCAACTTAACATTAAAAGAGACTGAAAAGGATAACAATTGTATTCATCAAAAATTTACAATACATCAATGGGTACAAAATGGAGGGGTAACCAAGAGAGGTACAAACACGATCAAACCTTTGAGCCAGAAGGACCCCCGGGACAAAAGCTACTCGGAGGATCATCACCATAACCTTTCGTCAGATCTCCAAAATCTGACCATACGATATCATTAGGGTCGTCAGTCATAAAGGCAGAGTAATCCCTGTCAGGTAGAGGCCCAACATTAACTTCCTCGCCTAAGATATCAACCTTCTCATCGGTATGAAAGGTCACGAGCGAAGACTGAGAGGGAAACTCCAGATGCATGGCATGAAGTTGCTTCCCAATTGACAAATAGTAGGCTCTCCACCTCATTATCTGATTCTTGATGATCTCCAGAGATTCAGTCTTATACTGCTCGATCTTGGTATCCCACTTACGCCGTATAAACTCGAAGGTCCTCTCTTTGCTGCCAAAAAAACATACGAGCAATGCAAAGTCCACGCTCAAATTCCCTCAGCATAATAGCATCAAATGTCGGACATCTCTGGAACCAGTCAACGGATTGAACCTCATAAGCGACCTTGGCTTCCTGAGAAAGCATCTTCAGACTAACCTGCTGCTGATTCAAGTTGAATAGCTAAGCTACATATATATGACATATAGAAATATGATATCTCGGATTGATTTTATTGTCATCATTTAATCTCTAGATAAGCATTTAGTATTGCCTAGCATTAATTGCATTTTGAATATTTCATAATATTCACTTAGGTTGTTGATCTATTCATTGAGAATTAAGTCTTATGACTAAGTTGCTTAGTGCGCAAGCAAGTGGGTTTAGGTTCACTATTAAGGGCCCGCAGGGTAATAGTTGTGGGTTAGTGACCGAGAATAGTTGAGGTCAACCTAGGTTGTAAACATCATTACAAGTAGTGGATTTGAGGACCGTGTGTGGCTATCATAATAGCTTGTGGTTTTTCCTTGTTGAAGGTTTCCACGTAAAAAATCAAGTGTTCTTTAATTTCCACACTTTACACTTGATTTATATTGTTGTGTGTTTGGGTTTATTTTTGAATATTGACTAATCCAAAAAATTGGTAACTAGCCGGATTAACAACCAATTCACCCTCTCTAGGTTGTTTAGACACGCATATAATATTTGTTTCAGTATGTATAGGTGAAGATGTTTTCTATTTCAAACAAGTTAACAATCATATGAATCGTTTTTACATTAGTTTTTTGGGTTTGACTACCTTGATCCTAAAATATTACATTTTAGATTTAATCAAAGCAATTTGTTAAGGCCAGCTTAATTTGTTCGAGGAAACAAATTATTGTTGCTTCTTATTAGAAGGGCCAAATCGAATTAACAAGCACATTACAAGATGACCTGAATTTATTTATTATAAATGGCTAATATTAATTTGAAACAAGGGAGATAATTTCATCAATCAATCCTTCCAAATCTATGGATTTTCAACATGTGAAGAAACAAAGGGCTTTAGAGGTATCTCCGAACTTTGTAAGTGAGCTTCAAGCATTTGTATCACCATAGTCATGGAAGGCCTATCTGTTGGATTCCACTGAATGCACCACAGTCCCACAATTGCTAGCTTCTTTGCAATTTCCTCATCTCCATCTTCCTCGATTTTTAAACTGATCTCTCTTTCTTGGCTCACTCTCTCCATTTTCTTTTGAATGTTTCACAATATTAATAATGGATGGTGAGATTTAGAGAAAGAAGAGTTTGTAGTGGGCATGTGGTTTCATTAACATCTGTAATGGTGATAATGGTGTCAATATAAGAAATATCTTGGACATGATAGTAATTTTGGGTGCAAGAGGGTTTTGTTGTTTAGGCACCGATTGGATGTCGGTCGCACTTGGCACAATCAACCACAACAAGTACAATCTGAAATACAGCGACATTTTTCTTATTTAATTGATAAATATAATACTCATAATCTCAAATAGCCGTCTGTTGTGAAAGAAGAAATGCATGCCCAACCATTTTATTAGGTATCCCACAACTCAAATCCCACTGTTGTGACAGAAAAGTAGACTTGGCATACGATTTTCTTTTTGTGGATCAAATTCCTTGCCCTCCCCACAATTAAATTGCACATGACTAGTTGATAGAAAATACACATTTTTCAAGTACATGACTTGTGGAGAAGGACTTCTGCAAAAAGATTGCTAACTAAAGGCCTGCATGTAGATATGGATGAGTTACAAGTACTAAGTGATTATAAACAAACTATTAACTTGTAGATTTGGTGACTGACTCTAAGGGTCAGTGGTTTTTTTTCCCTAGTTTGGGTGATGCTTCCCAACATTCTCTTCTTCGTTTAGGGCTAACAAAAATATCAGGGGCAATCTATTTGTTAACAGCAAAAAATGGCTCAAAAAATCAAGGGAGAACTTTCCTCGATACGTCGCAGCAGGACCCGAACCGGATCAGGTCACGCCTAGATCGTCAACGTATGATTCGGTCTCGATGCAACCAGGCCCAGCACGACCCCCTCATTTGCCTTCAAAATCTACCCTCTAGATGCCAGTCCCCAATACAGCCGAGACTGCCCCGGTGCTATGGCGATGGGATCTAGCGTGACATTACTCCGCCCAACAGTCATGACCCCCGAAAGACATCGGGACTCACCGGCGCTACCGGGGGAAGCCATTGCTACGGGACGTCTCGACCCACCAGGTCAAACCAAGAAAGGGACACCTGAGCTTTCTAAGTCCCCTGTTGTCACAAGATTACCCTAAACATATAAGAACCATCTAAAACCCTCCCCAAAGTAACCAAGTGAACCCGTGAAGATCTAATGCAAGCCCTAACAGAAGGACCAACTCAAATAAGGAAGGATCACAATAGAGGACAAGGGGTGAGCATTAATTTCGTCCAGTTGACAATGGAAAGGAAAGATAAAGAATCAAGGGCCTTGATGGCACCGCATCAACCAGCATCAACAGCCCAATGGTGGTTCAACTCAGCCCTACAAAGGGTCAACCCCAATCATCACCAAAGAAGGAACCTAAGTTCCGTCAAACAGAGAGGATGTAAAAAACACATAGGCAAAAAAGGGAAATTATGGGAAGAAGCGCCTGACAGTGACAGTGTGACAGACGCTGCCACTGTCCCCTAACAGACCTAAAGTGTGAAAGCGACTTATGTGGCCAGCTCAAACTGCTCCGGCCAACAATAATCAAGAAAGCGCCATATAGCAGCCTACAGGGCACCCGTGTGTACATTAGAGCAAAGGTAGGATCATCCTGGCCATCCATGGCATATGTACCGCCCATGTTCGATAAGAATCAACAGTGGAGATCTCCCAATAGTTATCCCGCCTAAAAAGGAGGTCTCCTACCTACCCACCAAACCGCCAAGTCAACCCTAGGGCCCAACTGGAGGAATCTCGACTCTCCAAGGCGTATGCCACCATGGGCCCAAGATAAAAAAGCGGTAAAGATCATGCCAATGACTCCCACGAAGGAGGATCCTCCTCACCTACCACATCTTTGGCACTCTATAAATACCCCTACTCTAGATGAGTGGAGGGTTGGACTCTGGCTAGACTTTTAAAAGTAAAAGAGAGAACTTTTCTACTATAGAACGACTAGTCTCCGTTTGGAGACCAAATGAGGGAAATTGTACTACTATAGAACGACTGGTTTCCTAGGTAGAAACCGCCCTTGTAAGAGCAAGAAGGTTGTATCCCCTCCCCCTTTCACCAAAATTGTAACCAAACCATGATAAATGAGAAGTATCACATTTCATTCGTTCGTACAAGAGTCCATGTATCATTTGCTTAGTATTTTGTGGGTTGCATCTGACCCCGGTTGCGACTGGTACCAGTATTCTTAGGAACCGATCCTGGCTAGCCGTTGGTACATCCCGGTCCATATAAGGCCAAATCCCCGCTACCCTCACTCTCACGCCTCTATCCTGGTACCCTTACCATGGTAGAACCGCGACCCGACTATACCAGCCCACGCTTGGGTCCCTTCGACCACGGAGCATCACTCCGTCCGGTTCAAGTGTTATCTGGGAACTGCCACCCGATTTTTAGGATAACACTATTTTTTAATTATATTTTGTAAATAAATTTCCAACTTCGCAAAAACCTAGCCACAATAGCATATTCTGTCAAAATTTGAACAGTGTGACAGAATGACTATTTATGTCACAGTGTTCGTCTATAATTGTCATTTTGAACCGAATTTCTCATCTAATAGTCATTTTGATAGGTGACAAACTAGAGTAATTTTTCCTATAAAAAAAAAACAAATGAGCCCAACGTGAAAGTCTTAATAAAAGCCTAATAAAGACTGTTGCACCAATCCTAGGCCCAGATCTGAGGAGCCAACCGGGTCAGAAACGTTTTCGGGTCGGGTTAAATGGCAGGCTCTGCTTGTACAACGTTGCCAAAAAAAAAACTCACCGTCTCAGAGGTAAAACCCCTCGGCGGCTGGCTCCCTCCATCGCAAAACCCCAACTCTCGAAAGCAGCGCCGCAGAACCACCGACTATGATCCTCTCTTCAAAACCCATAACCCACTTGCCTCTTCTCTCTCCACAGCCTCTAGAATCACTTTTCACCATCTCCATTCACTAACAATCCCAACTTGCCAAAGTTTTTATTTTTTTATTTTTTTATTTATGTATTATTAACCCAAATGATACTCTATGCAAGAGTTTCAAGAGCTCTGTCCACGCATTCCCATCACTATCGCTCTCTCGAGAAGGTACGTTTTTTGTTCCCGTCCTGTTTTTACTCTCACCATAGCTGTCCATCGATCGATAACAACCCTGAAACTTATTATAAAGATCTTATTTTCAACACAATTGAGGCAAGTCCGTGGGCTTTTTGTAATAATAGATGGGTTTCGGATAGTTTTCAAGATGTAATTTCTGACCCCGAGTTGCTTGCTCGAGTTCTTGATAGTATTAGAGAGAAACCCAGGATTGCTTTGCGATTTTTTAGATGGGTCGAAACTCAGCCGGATATCAAACGATCTGAGTTTGTGTTTTGTACGATTTTGGAGATTCTCGTGGAGAATGGTTTGTTGAGGTCTGCGTATTGGGTGGTGGATAATGTTGTTTGTGTTGATATGCATGAGGTTGTGGACATTTTGATAGGGGGGCGTATGAGTTCGGGTGTTTTGGTTAGGATTCTCGATGTTTTGTTGTTGGTGTATACCAAGAGATCAATGGTTGAGCAATGTGTGTTTGTTTTTGATAAGATGGTGAGAAATGGATTGTTGCCTGATGTGAAGAACTGTAATAGGGTTCTTAGAGTACTTAGAGACAATAATTTTGTAGTCAAAGCTAGGGAAATTTTTAGAATGATGGGTGAGTATGGGATTAAGCCGACTATTGTTACATATAATACTATGTTGGACTCATATTGTAAGGAAGGTGATCTGCAAGAAGCGTCGGTTCTCTTATCAGAGCTGGAAAGGAGTGGTTGTACTCCAGATGATGTTACGTGCAATGTTTTGATTAATGCGTTTTCGAAAATGGGGGAAATGCAGCAGGCTAGGGGACTTATTAAAGTGATGTTGAGCTCAGGATTGAAAGTTTCGGCATATACATATAACCCTTTGATATGTTTGTACTGTCACAAAGGACTGCTTGATGAGGCATCAAGCATTGGAGAAGAGATGGTAGCCGGAGGAGTTGCTCCTACGCTGTCAACACATAACGCGTTAATGTATGGCCTTTGCAAGTGGGGAAGAGTAAGTGATGCTAGAGAGAGGTTTTCCGATATGTTGAGTAAGAATATTACTCCAGATATTGTTTCATTCAACACTCTATTATATGGTTATTGTAGATTGGGAAACATAGGGCAGGCCTTTCTCTTGTTTGATGATTTAAAACATAGGAATCTCATTCCTACTGTTGTCACATATAATACACTTATTGATGGACTTTGCCGACTGGGGGACTTGGAGATTGCTCAGCAGCTCAAAGATGATATGATCAATCAAGGGATTCTGCCTGATGTTATTACTTACACGATTCTGGTAAATGGGTCTTGCAAAATGGGAAATCTAGCAATGGCTAAATTTTTTTTTAATGATATGTTGCATAGGGGATTGGAGCCAGATCACTACATGTACACAACACGAATAGTGGGTGAACTGAAACTTGGTGACACATCTGAGGCATTCCGTCTACAAGAAGAAATGAAAATGAAGGGATTTCCTCCAGATCTGATCATCTATAATGTTTATGTTCATGGGCTTTGTAATCTGGGCAATTTGGGAGAAGCAGTTGCATCGGTGTGGAAGATCAAAGACGGTCTTGTTCCAGACCAGGTAACATATACCAGCATCATTCATGCTCACTTGCAATATGGTTACCTAAAGAAAGGCAGAGATTTTTACGATGAGATGTTGAGCAAAGGCTTATTCCCCTCTGTTGTGACTTACACTGTATTGATTCATGCTCATGCGGCTGAGGGAAAGCTAGAGTGGGCACTTATGTATTTCTCGAATATGCAAGATAAGGGTATTCTTCCAAATGTTATCACCTACAATGCACTGATGAATGGTCTTTGTAAAGAAAGGAGAATAGATGAAGCTTATAAATTTTTTGTTGAGATGAAAGAAAAAGGAATACTTCCTAATAAGTATACCTACACGATATTAATAAGTGAGAATTGTAACAGAGGCAATTGGCAAGAGGCTTTGAGATTGTATAAAGAATTGCTCGATAGAGAAATTCAGCCAGATTATTGTACACATAGCGCACTGTTTAAGAAACTAGACAAGGATTATAAAGTTCATGCGGTTCAATACCTTGAGAGTTTAATTCTAGATACTGTAGAAACACCGAATGCCAAGACTCAATAAAGCCTTTGACAGAGTTGGGGATTCTCTCAAGTGATTAATGAGAAGGTGCCATACTTGTTTCTTGAGGGATTCATCTCATCCAACTGTATAGTTGCTCCAATTACCACCATGTAAATTCACTTGGAGAATTCAACAAGTAAGAATTATGATCTTCTATAGTTCAACATAGGATCCTATATATATGCTTGATGGATTGTAATGATTTTGAATTATTGCTGGATATGACAGGGTGAAACTTCGGCAACTTACCAGATCAAGAAGCATTGATTATCTCCTTTTTTATTCAAATTTCAAAGCTGGCTGCAAGCAAGTAATTCCTGAGACTGCCCTCAGATTGGGTTGTCATGCATGCTGCTGGACAAATTACACTGCAAATAGTGAATAACAGGTATACAGATGAAATTTAAGCTTGTGTCAAATGTTTCAAAGAAACTTCTGACATATAAAATATTTATTAATTCTCTTAAATTTTTTCGAGGGAGAAGGGTTTCTTTGTTGTGTGATGGTAACAGGTACTCTTTATAATCAGGGAATAGTTTTGATGTAGGGTCCATTTTCTTTGCTATTTACAACATAACGGTTAGTGAAGATTTTACATTCAGTTAACACTTTCAATTGCTGACCCCCTTGACCGTTTAATTTCATGGGGAGCGAATAAAACATATCTTCATTTTATTTATTTTTTATTTTTTCCTCTTATGTGGTCAAGGAAACATGTGGGAGCAGGTAGGTGAAAAGTCATTCTATATAGTTTTTAATTATGGTGAAAAAACCAAATTTTATGGTTCAATTAAGTTTAATTTCCATTTCTCCATTGTGTGTGTATATCTTTTTCTTCATTATTCATGTAATTGTCTTATTTTGCGCACTACAAAGTCCTCCTGTTATATCTCATTTCTAAATTCTAAAACACCCTGTCTCTATAGGGGATATGACAAAACTTTCCATTCCTAGAGTTTCAAAAGGAGAAAATATATAAAGAAAGAGGCGATGTTGCGTCTGAAATAACTATGAACTATACCATTAACCTTTAATTGTTGAATTAAATCTCGGCAGGGTTTTATAGAATGCTAGTTGGTTAAAACTATTGCAATAAGTAGGTGTTACTATAGTGACTAGTCATCACTGCCGATCGAAACTGAATATACGCACTTGTATAGGCAGTTTTCAGCTGAATTGTTAAAGAAGACTCTTGGTGAAAAAAGTCTGATCATAAAAAGAAAATTTTATATTTGTTTAGGACATCAAATGTAGCTAGATTTTGATCGACATAAATTAAATTGTAACTCCCTTGGATAAGAATCTTTTTTTTTTTTTTAACATACTCCTAGGAATTAGCATATAAGTTTACATAAATCTGATGAATGGTGATTCATTGGTTTACATCGACAGAATGCCATTCTTAATGTTGTCTTAAAATTGAGGTTTGATTTCATTATACAATCTTTTGATCCTTAAAGATATAGAAAAAGTATTCAGTGCTGCAGTTTGCTCCAACAAGATTTGGGGTTTGATTCCTAAGAGCCATCTACTTGGCAAACATGCTACGAGTTACCCGTTTTCCAAAGATTGTAGGGTTTGGCATTACTGGGGGTGAATTTTTGGAACTGTTTTCTGTCGATTTATTATTTAAAGAGGAGGCAGCTCTCTCATGCAAGCATAGTTCCTGAGTTTGTGCCCAACAGTAGCTATCTTGATTCTATTTTATTCTATTAATCTGTCTCCTTCTTCCTTGTTGCTATTAACTGTTTCATATTTTGTTAACATGTTCAGGAAACTCCAAGTTCCATAAGATTCTGCACTGGAAATTTCTTTGGATATGCCTTTTAGTAGTATATTCTGCTTCATCTTTTGATTCAATTTGCTTCTTAAATTATAATCCGATAGTCGTACATGGACGAATATAACTGCTATGTGGATGAAGTAGATTTGTATGTTCAGTCGTTGGTTGGAGCAAACCACAAGCTTGACCATTCTGTTAATCTCGCATGAGTGTGCTCGTTAAATTAATTGGTGAGATCTTTTACTAGTCAGTAGTCATGTAAGAGGTCTAGATTTCGAATTCTATTGACAAGTCACACCAACGTTTCGATTATATATATATATATATAAATGAAACTTATTATTTGCTTGAAATTGTGATGTCCAAAAGTAGTGGAAAATGAGGTTCATGGCCAGTTTGGTATTGCTTTTGAAAAGTTAAAATCAGATTATTTTATAATTTTGACATAAAATGATGTTTGTTAAAACTTCCAAAAGTGATTAATTGATAATCTGACAAGTTTTAACAATGATTTTGAGAAGTAGGTAGGGGGTTATTTTTTAAAAGTGATTATGGAATAATCTATTTTAGCATTTAATGCATATTTTAAAATATCATTATTATCCTTATGAAATCAAGTTAAAATCATTTATATACCTTATTTCACCACAAAATTAAATATTCTATTTAAATATTGATTTGATTTATAAAATATTTAAAAAATATTTTATTGTTCTTATATAATTTTTTTTTTCAATTTAAATATTCTAATTAAATATTGATTTAATATATATAATTAATGAAAAAAAAATGAACTCACGTATATTTTAGTCATTGTAACTAATCTCAGCACTTTAGCAATAAAATTACCAAACATATGTATATTGCTTTTGAGGTATACAGTAGTTTTAAAAATACAATTAACCAAACATCTGCTGATTAACTTCATAGCTGATTATTTTTTCAGCACAGCTAACAGTGATTATTATAAAAGTTACAGCAATACCAAACTGGCTCTCAATCAACTTAAAAGATGTAATGTTTCAACATAAACCGTTAATAACAATAATGGTTCTTAGTGAAAATCGAAATAGCTTAGCAGTTTGAAATGGTAACTCAACTTTGAGGTAATATCAAGTGTGCTTTGTGTTGTTTGAAAGTAAAATATAATAATAAAGAAAGCAGAAGAAGATCTTCTGCTTGTCTCACAAGTTGCAACCTTGAATTCATCCACACAGTTTTTAATTTTCTTTCAAACCAAACATCTTATTTTTAGTAGAAATCTAGAACTGTAAATAATTAAATATAGTCTTGTTCAACTCTACCAAGTAAAATGACTGGTTAATAATACCCTTATAAATTTCTCACATCAAATTATCTTAAAATATAATATAAATTTTCTCAATTCCTTGAATTAATCAGTGTATAACATACAAATATAATCAACCCTAAATTCTTTCAACAACAAAATTTTTTTTTTACTAAAAGTGAGACTCTTTAATATCACTTTCTAGTTTCAATATACAAACTCAATAGAATAATGAGTCAGTCACGTGTTATATAGATTATGCGTTTTTGAGAAGTTGAGGACCAAATAAGTTAATACGTATTTGTCAAGTAAAAAAGTAATATTTCTTGAAAACTTAAGGATCAAATTATAAATTCCTATTGTTTTAGAAGAAAAATGAAAGTTGAAAACTTCAAGAGGTCATCCATCTTAATATAAACTAGAATGTTAATATGAGTTACCGTGTTGTGTTGTGTTTGTATCAATCCAAACATGGCCTTATAATTATTCGCTCAACTTAAAAACGATCCGTTAAGTTTATTGTATCGCATGTTAAAATTCAAACACAACCCATTAAATAAACAAGTTACTCGATAAAACCCTTATAGCTCGTTAATTTATAAAAATCATGTCAATTACATGATAAAATACAATTCGATTAAGTGGAAATAGTGTGAAATAACACTATTTTTATGTTGACTTTTAAGAGTAATACTAGTTTAATAAGTTAAGTTTAAATGGCATCAATAGTGTCATGTTTGCCATTTTAAGGTTTTTTTTTTTTTTTTTTTTTTTTCCAAAAACCTCCATTGATGGAGGACCAATGGAGATAGGACAGATCTCCACGTTCAACCTCCATTGGAGGTTGACGAAGAAGATGAAATTTTTTTTTGAAAATATTCAAATCTACACTTTATATTCTATTAAAACTTAAGTTATTAAGTTGGTGAGAGTCTTTAAACTCCCTCTTTAAAAAGTGCTATTAAATTTTGGGAGCCGATATTGACACCCATAAATATGATAAGCACACCCATATTTTAATAAAAATTTTAATTACAAAAATATCTCAATAGGAATTTACCAATAAGGACAAATTAGTTTATTTAAAAATAAACAAAATACTATTTACACCCATATATTCAACTATATCACTTTATTAAAATAAAAAAATAAAATTTAAAAAACCAAAACCTAATTCAACCTTAATTATATATATATATATATTTTAAAGAACGAGAAGAACAGAAGCCCAACGGAGCCAAAATCTCCCATTATCATATAATAAAGTAATGGAACAAGAATTTTCAAAGGACTCCAATCATACAGAGGTACGTATTGATACTGTAAATTATCTACTTTTTTTGTGTACTCAGTATTTGATTGTTTCTGAAAACCAAATGCTCTTTGTATTGTCCTGCAGTAATTTTTTCAACTTCAGCTTGATATTTTATTAAATTACTTTTTTTTTTTCATTATTTATGTCTCATGGCTAGTCCCAAATGGTAAAGGCAACAACGCTGCTACACAAGGCGATGGAAAATGAAACCTGCAACAAAAAACGGAGATCCAAACCAAGATGAGGACCTCAACTTCTCAACACATATATTTATTTGTGATGGCATATTTTATTATATTACTTATATTTACGAATCATGATTATTGAGTTACTTTAATTGGCTAGTTTCTAAAGGAACATGATCTTTCCTAGTATCTCTCTACTTGCTTTTTGCCATCATGAAGATGCTTATGCTTATATTACATATTTGTTTTTTGCTTGTGATGAAGTTGTCTGATTTAATGTCTGCTGCTTCTTGGGAGGGTCTTCAACATTCTTAGAGAGAATAACCCTGAACTAGTTGAAGACAGGCGCAGAACTGCTATGAGACCTTCACAGGTTCTTCGTGAGGGGACAAAGAAAACAATGTTTGTGAATTTCATGGATCTCTGCAAGACGTATGTTCTAGTCCTTACCTTACTCTTTTTTTTGTAATGAGATGCTAGTACTTTTCATAGCTACACGCTCAAACATTCTTGTTCATATAATAAATATAATAAACATGAGGTAAATACGCAGCCTAAAATTGGCCTAAAATAAAGATTCGCGAAGTTTAAGAATTTAAGAATTTCCAAGACCATGTTTTCGAGTCTAGAGAACTTAAAAATTTATCATTTGTAAAATTGAGTGTGTTAATAACTTATAAGGGTTTATAAATAAATTGTATTAAAATGAAAACATTCATTCAAATAAGGGTACTATTGGTATTAAGATGGGTGTTTATAGTAATGTTTTAATTTTAAATTTTAGACATGGGTGTACTTATAAATATGGGTACGCTTATCATATTTATGGGTGTCAATATCCGTACCCTTAAATTTTTGAACCATTTGATTAATTCATTTACCTATTTAATTTTTTTAATTCAAACCACCTACTGACTGCACGTCTACACCCATTCAAGAAATATTTTAAAAGTCAAAATTTTATCCTATATTTAATCGTATTGAATGGGTTAATGGGTTAGAAAGGGTTCAACCCAAATATGACTCATTTCCTTAACCGATTTAACGTATTTACCCGTTTAATGACTCGAACCTAATAAAGTTTAACCCAGACCTCAAAATTTCATTTCACTGTATCGTGCGACAATTGCCACCCCAAAATATAACCAAGGCGTTTAAGCACAAATTCCTTAGTTTTAGGAAGTTAATGGTGGTGTATGGTGGCGGTGGCACCCATTTTCTGTCTTAACTTGAGCAAACAAAAGATGGTGATAATTGTTAAGAGATGGAATCTTGAAAACAAAGTAAAATGAAAGTATCAAGAGACAAGAAAAACCTCTCTTTTCTATCACACTCATATTTTCTATGCAATCATTTATATTATAAGACAGAATGCAGTGACTTTCAGGATTTTCTTTGGTTTCTAGAAAACAAGACTGATGGAACTACAAACTTAACCTGTACGAAAATTGTTCATGCCCAAATTCTAGGAGCATACAAGCCAATCAAAAAAAAAAAACCCATCTCCAAATCTTGGTACTTTTCACAAACCAAAAAATGAATGCCAAAATAAAACTTAAACCATTTTTGTTTCTTTGTCAATTGGAGATGAAATCGAAGATGCTTAAGTGACAAGGCAGTCTTGATTTATTCAATACTAAGAGAAATAGGTTCCTGAAATTGTATTGAACAATCCGCCAAGACTAAGTTATAAAAGCACTTAAATCTATTCCAATGTTTCAAACTTTCCACTTCTAAAAAGCAGAAAAAAGAGAGAGAGAGAAGCGCTTTAATGGCTGTTTCTGCTTTGTCTTATATAATTTCCTCCTATCCTGTTAGATGTTCTTGTACTGGAAGTAACCATGATCCTAATAAGCAAAAGCTGAGATATGTAGGGAATTCTACTAAACCTGCCAAGGTTGATTTGCTGAGCCAAACTGCTGGAGTGGCTAGCACTCTTGTGGCTTCTGTTGCTGATCAAAAGTTGTACATGAACAAAGTTCAGGTTCGGCAAAATATTCCGACAAAGAAGCAGTTTGTGGATCCTTATCGACAGGGACTTATCATCGAAGGAGGAGTTGGATACAGACAGACGGTCGTGATTCGATCGTATGAAGTTGGTGCTGATAAAACTGCAACACTTGAAAGCATTCTCAATCTTTTGCAGGTAATTATCGACTCTTAACAATAAATTTATTTAAATTTATTGTTATGTATTCTTAAAGGTATATATATATATATATATGTATATGTAGGAAACAGCATTAAATCATGTATGGATGTCTGGGCTTCTGAGCAACGGTTTTGGGGCAACACATGGAATGATGAAGAACAATCTCATTTGGGTTGTCTCAAGAATGCAACTCCAAGTCGATCACTATCCAATCTGGTAAGTCCTCCTAAATGCATTTCTACACTGTTTATTTTTATAGATCATCATTTGACAACTAATATATTTACAGGGGAGAGATAGTGGAAATCGACACATGGGTTGGTGCTTCAGGTAAAAATGGCATGAGGAGAGACTGGTTAATCAGAAGCCAAGCTACAGGTCACATTTTTGCTCGTGCAACAAGCACATGGGTGATGATGAATGAGCAAACTAGGAGACTCTCAAAGATGCCAGAAGAGGTTAGAGCTGAGATTTCACCTTGGTTTATACAGAAACAAGCAATCAAAGAAGATGTTGCAGAGAGAATCAACAAGTTGGACAATAAAGCAAAGTATGCAATCTCTGGCTTGAAGGTTGGTAATCATATATTATATATATATATATCAAAACTCATGCCAGGGATATAGAGAAAGAGAAGCTTTATAATTGACTCATGCAAACTTCTGCTCTTTTGTAGCCTACAAGGAGTGATTTGGATATGAACCACCATGTCAACAATGTCAAGTATGTACGATGGATGCTTGAGGTAAAATGCTTATTTTTGCTAAACGAATTTTAAAATATATATTTTTAAAAACGCGATAACCTTTTTTTTAATCTTAAAACTTTCATTTGTTTCATCTACAGAATATTCCTGACCAAGTTGTGCAGTCTCATCAACTCTCCGGTATTATCCTAGAATACAGAAGAGAGTGTTCTAGTTCAAGTATAGTTCAATCGCTATGCGAACCTGAAGAGGATGGAATCTTGAAAAATGGAGTGAAACAGGACAGCAGCTTAACCCTCCTCAACGAATTTTCTTTTCCATCCGAGATTATGGAGGGTGGTGGCATTATCGGATCTTTCGAAAAGGAACCTGTAAGATATACACATCTGCTACAGATCGAAGGGGAGTCCGTAAATGAAGAGATTGTTAGAGGGAAAACAACCTGGAAGAAGAAACTGCCTTCTGTGCCATTTTCCAGTTAGAAACTAGTAATAAAAACCTGCAAGTGAATCCTGTCTGAGAGAAAACCCTCAAACCAAAAATGAAATGTCTCTGGAATAATTTTGAGTAAAAGGGCATTTCTGGCTTTGCACTATTTTCCCAGAAATTTTCAGAATTCTGCTGTTGGATTATTGGGAAATTAAGCTGAATCAAGAGCCAAAAATAAGGTCATGGAGTCCTAGAAATTAAGGTGCAAGAAGTACAGAAGAAGAGTCGAGCATTTATGGGAAAATAAATACAGATTGATGGTGGTACTGGCGATGATGAGAAATGCCTCTCATTACTAGTGATAACCTGTAAAAATGTGATTTGGTGTTTGTATCATAGAAATTATTTGAATAATTAAGTAAATGTAAATGTAAATGTATATGTTCTCGACATATTGTCGACATATATTGTAAAGAATCATCCTTGTATTTGTTCTATCATTAATACAATTTCAAGAGATTCACTTGTATTTGGTTCTTCTTCAATCTCCATAACTATGCATATCAAGCAAAGTTGAAAAGGGCACTGGATAAATTAAAAATTAAATAATGGATGATAATAAAATACATGGGAATTCGCTCGAACGACTTAGTAAAAAAAAAAAAAAAAAAAAAAAAGCCGCCAATTTTGATGATACTGGCAAACTACACTCGAAGCTGTTAAAAGTAATTCACAATACCTAACAAGAAGGAATTTATATTCTCTGCTCAAGAAAATAACTGTGATCCGTTAACCTAAGGGGAATTAGCATTTACAACAACTTATGAGAATGCTGAATGGTATTTACAACACCGGTGAATACCCATAAGAGCACTAAGAAATCAAAGAATAATTTACCGCATCACCAAAATCATCGTCTCTTTCTGCCCAAACTTTTGTAGGACCATACAGTCAAGAATGTTATAAGGGTAACTCCGGCAGACGTCCAAAAGATTACCATCCATAACGGCATTGATTTAGGATACAGCCCTGGTAGCAATTACAAAATCCATTATTATTGTTGGAGCAACTCCCCGACAAAACTTAAAACATGACTGAAGCATCAGTTTGGCGATACCATGAAAATTGGCCAACTGAGATAAAATTTAAATCAACTCTTTTTGATAATAAAGAGATAGAACATACCATGTCCAAACTTGATACAAATGAGAAGTTCAATGATGCAAATAGCTAGGGAAAGCCAGCAAAATGCTCCAACTTTTTTCACCGAATTTCTGAAGAATCAACGATGAATGATATTAGATCAATAGCAAAATAAACAAAATCATTTCACTATTAACAGCATCCACAATTCACATGAATATAAGTGTAAGAGAGAGAGAGAAAGAGAGAGAGAGTACCGGTCTTGGAGATATGTATTGTACTCACGAATTGTAGGTATTGCAATAAGCCACCACAAGATCAACCTATAAATTATCACAGGGTTTCGAGGAGGAATCCATAGACAAAACTTTAGGAAGAATGTGTTGAGCTCAACAGTCAAGAAGATAATGCAAAGAGTGAGAACTTGAATGAACCGCCATGGACCAAGCAAGGGGTGCCACTCATCTTTGTCCCATTGGGCTGGTGTAAATTGTCCCAACGTTCGTTTGAACTGACAAAAGTAAACCAAAGTCATTATCATCATTCATCAATCAAGTGGAAGACTATATCCACATTAAATGAAAGTGCTAGGGTGGGTCAAACAATTTTTTTTTTTCAACTTTCATGGAGATTGGTTCAGAAGATAATGCGAGTACAAGCCCTTTGGATTTACACTAGTCCAAGTAAAAGTTTGCATGAAAACAGACAAGTTACATAATTAAGAAGTTCATAACATACTTTCCCAAAAATATTAGGCTGGCGGCTTATACCAACCCACTCGTATGTTTTCCCATCAAAGTACCTAACTGTATGCATTCCAGCCCAGATACCTGCAAAGTTTTCCAAAAGGAACTCGTCATAAATTGTAGCAATTGAAAACTTGCAATCAAAAACTTTAGCACTAAATACACAAATCAATCCTACCTTGTCAAAATACAAATAACAAATCGTAAGTAAAAAATACCAGCAAGCGGATAATCAAACATGCAACTTACGTAATCAAGTAACTGTCAATTAAAAGTAAATATACATAATTCTTATTATGAGCTACAGCGATCTCACCAAACCAATTGCAGATCAGAATGTCCAGAATAATACTGTCCCACCAGCACTCATTGAAGTTTGCTAACATGTGGCGGAAAGTAAACTGAAAAATGCCAACACATGCTTGAGCTAATACAAATACCACAGGCTTAAAAGGACGTATAATGCAGATAAGCCATCCCAGGCATTAAGAAAAGAACAAAACAAGCTATGAACTTAAGGCGAACAAACTTACCTCCATCAACTCAAATCCAATAGATAAAACCCATAGAAGTGGCTGATTACGGATCAATATAGCCTTGCCCCACCATCCAAAGATATGAGCAACAACAAATTCATCAAAAAGTGTTTCCTACAGAGAGCTTAACAAATCAGAAATCTGTTGTCTGTACGTTGCAGTAATAAAGCACACCAACACCAACAAAAACATGCATAAAAAAGAAAACCAAGATAGACAGGCAGTGAAAGAAGAATTCATACATAAACATTCTTAAACCTGCTTGTGGGGTTTTCGGGCAGATAAATGCGACAATCAGCACCATATGATCTTTCTGGAAGTTCTGCATGAATACACACAAATAATTATCGTTAATTTCATATATGCAATTAATGAGCCAAATTAATATGAGAATTTACAGTTCTGCAAATACCAACAAAATACTAGAAATTTAGAGATGAAAGTGAAGATGGAAAATGCCATATTAGCAGAGCTAAGCTCCAAAGCATTACCAACACCAAGATCAGGATGGAGAAACTTCATGAACTGACGGGCATCATCTCGCTTCTGGAAAAGAACAAAAGCTAATATCAGTAATCATCCATTCATCTTCAAATCGACACAATAAACATAGAAGTTCTAAAAAGAAAAATAAGTAGAGCAGAACTCATTTAGTGCTCTACAATTTCATTAATATTTCAGTTATGTCTTGTCTGTATGTATAGGAGAGGGGGAAAGAGATGGATAGGTAAACTCAGGTGCGCTAAAGCCTAGACTTCAATTAGATTGAGATTTTGAAAAAACCAACCAAAAAATAAAAACATATAAAATAGTACAGGGTAAAGAAAGAAGAAAAAAGGCCTTCGACAGCAATACCCTGAAGTTCAATCTTACATACAAGTGCACACAAACAAACTCTCTCATTGATTATTAGATTGTGATTTTAAGAAAACCAACCAAAAAAAATAAACATATAGAGATAACTCTAAATAGTACAGGGAAAGGAAAGAAGAAAAAATGCCTTCGAAAGTAATAACCCAAAGTTCAATCTTACATACAAGTGCATGTCACACAAACATAATAATAATATAATTGTGCACATGCATGCAACCAACCTGGAAAAGTAAAAATGTGAGTGCCACAAGGTAAACGACAGCCATTCCATGTACTAAACGCCAAATTGCAGGATGTGGTCTGATAAGGACCCTGTAAACAAATATCAATTTTCCATAGTTAAGAGCACGTAACTAACAGCACAAAAATTTAGAGTCCCTAGCATTACTTATCGAGGCAATCAAAATGATAAACTCAATCATCTCATAATTCTAACTCTAAAACAAGTCCTTCGAAGTAAGTACTCCCTACCAAAATTTCCATCCAACACAAATATATCAAAACAAATTTTGGATTGAATTTAAGAATCCAAAAACTTACGTAGATGGGGCCTGCAACAAGCAGTAAGCAAGAAAAACTGCAATCATCGCCCATACACCCCTACAACAAACAATACAAATGAGCCTTCTACACATTTTACCCGGTACAAAAGCATTTACTAGAATTATTATTCAAAGAACATCACTAAAATAAACCTTTTCACAGACGTAACAAGATCTCCAGAAGCGCAGCTTTCAGGATCAAGGGCTCCACTTGCCCAACTGAATATCACATCCAAACTTAAGAATAAGAAAATAGTTATCAACAAATAGAAAGCAAAATGATGTTAATGAGGCTACGTATGGTGCAACTAGATTAAAAGATATACCTTCTAAAAATTTGTACAGTTACTAAGATAATATGCAAACTTTGTCGGTAGTCTTATTTATAAGCTTATAGATATCAATTCATTGCTTAACTCTCTATATATGTTCTTTGCAAATAAAGCAAATTATTCATTTAAAAATATGCACGTCATGTCTAGGATTTTGGAGTGGTCATCTCCAAGATCCCATATGCATGTTGAGACACAACCCTCATACCCATGTCAAAATCATTTATTCTCTAATCTATTAGAGGGCCATTGCTATTAACGAAACAAGATATTTTGCTAAAATCCACAATTGAAATTATTTTGAAGAATGTCACCAGCAACACTCATTAGGAAACTGGGGAATGAGGATAGCTGAATCATCATAACAACTGGCACATTTAAGTGGAAGAATAAACTTCAAGCAGGAGATTAAGTTTCCCTAGATCATGTGTATAAGAAAGTGGAAAGATATCTATAAATTACAACCAATCCATTATTAATAAATAAATATGTATACTCAGACCAATATATTTATATATGACTAACAAAGCAAGCATTTTATCAGCATCACACTTACATCAGAAAACATGCACCAATAAGCAAGAAGGAAATAGTACGAGGTTGGTAAGCCCATGCCATCCATGGGTCTAATTCATCAACCACACTTATTAAATTGACATCACCGTTTTCTTCACCACGATGATCCTTTGTCCTCAGTCTCCTGTGACCATTAGGCTCGGTGAGCCCCATATTTAAAAGGCAAAGTGATCACTGCAATCATCAAAGGTAAATCAGAACCGGTAATTTTCTTATCAACAGAAGCACTTCCAAACTTGCCAACCCTTACCAAAAAAGAAAGAGGTGCTTACATAACAGTATAATAGTGAAAACTTTTATTTTCTACAAAAGCAACGTAGGAGGTGCAGATTGAAAAAATCTGCAAATATTGGTAAATATAACATCACTCGCATTATGATATAAAGAAATTTATCAAATCTAGCAACAATAATTCAATTCAATGATCAAAGTTGCAAAAGCATTCGCAACACAAGCAAAACACATCATGCATACAATCAATCACATTTGTACTCCAAATATGAAGAGGACAAGAAGCAAAATGTTCTAGTCTAAATACAAGAACTTCCTATACCTGTGCAATACATCATAAAATAATGCAGAATAACCAAAAATCAATAGTCATATATCCATGCAATACAGTTTACCAAAGGTATGGGTAGAATACTGCCTGAACTATAGCTTAATTAGCAGTATGTTGATATGAAACAGTCATACAAGTAAATTAAAAAAAGTGAAACTAAAGACACAGTTCAAGTCTCGTTAAATAATGGATCGCCACATTGCCTCTAATAGATAATTATTTTATGCACGAAATCCATCAGCCCAAACAGGCCCACTGCCAAAAATAACATCTATCAAAGTAATAAAAAGATGTTATTTGATGAGAATCTAAAACTGAACCAATACAGTCACTTGAGCTGAGGATAGAGCTTGAAGCTTCACCCCACAGCACTATATGAGACTTTAGGTTTTCTCCTTCACAATCACAGATGTTACTTTGAAGACATCAATCCCCACAAGACTCAGAAATGCAACCAATGTAATTGTATCGACACATCTCAGTGGAGATTACTTCTAGTACACCTCAATTATTAATCTTACTAACCACAAAACCAGACCAGCTCATCTTACAGAAAGGGTTGGATTTGGACCCTACAGATTGACCAACAAGGGCAACCGTTACTCCATACCAGTCATATGACATGACAGTCCACTACCATATAACCTCCCAACAATGGAAGAGATAATATGTCACCATAACCTATCCATCACAATCTATACTCCAGAATTATTCTTCAAATTAATAGAATTGAAAACCATCTCTCATTTAACGTAAACAATTTCAACCAACATAGATCAATATAAAGGACCAACAATCTTTAATGCATGTAAATGATAATTTATGTAGCCTGCTACCTCTTGTAAAAAAGATGAAAAGTGTCAAATGGTAAAAAAATAAAAATAAATAAATAAATAAAATAATAAATAAAATTACTTATGTAACCTATACTAGTTGTGACAAAGAGCATCAAAATAGAACCTTAAAAAAAAAAAAAAAACAGTGACTAGAGAAGACCTACATGAAGTTATTAAAACCCCACATGCCCCCTATAGCTTTACCAACCTGGGGCTGGAATTGCTATGGCTTTATAATGACAAAATGAAACCCACATAACTTTAAATGTGCAAAACCAACCTTAGAACACACGAGACCACACAACACCTAACTCAAAATTCCTACACGACTGCATATAGACACTCAAATAAATGTATAAAATTTATGTAAAACACAAACTAAAACCAACCCAATTCCCTTTGTCAACCTAGATTACTGCAGAGAATGAAGCAATCCAACAAAATAAATGAATTAAACATTACATGCAGATCACAAAAGTAGTCAAGTATGCTTTGATCATCTAACTAACAAAACTATAAACACCAAACAAGTTAAATAAAATATCAGTTAACAGACTAACAAGCACATCACTGAAGCTAAATGTAATAAAATTGAAAAATATATATATATAAAAACTGAACTCAAATCAGTACTTGATTCAAAAAAAAAAAAAAAAGAAGACATTCATTGCATGTAAGCAGAACCCAGAAAAGAAAAAAGCTTAAATTCCCGGTGTTAAAAAAAACACCAAAGAAAAGAAACGTTTTTTTTTTTTTTTGTCTTTTTATTTTTTCTGAACGCTAAGCAATTAAAAGCGAAATTGCTATTTATTTCAAAAAAAAAAAAAAAAGGCGAAATTCCTGTTAAAGTTAAAAGAAAACAATTACGTACACGGAACCGATTCAGAAATGGAGACGACGACAAGGACACACCGTCGTCGAGAAGCCAATACATACATAAGCGTAAACAATACGTACATGCGTAGAAATACATCATTCAAACAAATAATATACACAAACAGAAAAAAAAATAATAACAATAAATTTAATAAAAGCGAGAGAAAAGAGAGAGATAAAAAAGGTGGCTTGAAAAGGCAAATGAAGTATTTCCACTTACGTAGCACAGAGCGAGGCTGACAGACAAAAGGAGATGAGCCCTAGCCGTACGATTGGAGGGACGAGAAGATCGTGTCCGTCGGATCAATCCAAAGCAACCGCTTCGTCGTTCAATACAAATCAATAATAATAATAATAATCCTGGATTGGAGAGATTGAGAAGAACAAATAGAGAAAGTGAGAGTTAACAAAAAGTTTAGAAAAAGAGAGAAAGATAGGGTCTGGTTTATTTTTTGGCTTTGGTTGTGGTATGTGCTTTTAATGGAGGTCTTTAATACACAGCACAACAAATCTGAATCAAACACTAAAAGTGATTTATGATGATGATGATTATTAGTAGTAGTTGTTTTTCGAGAGAGAGCGAGAGTTGCGGCAGTGACTGAACAGAGACACTAGAGCAAGCTTTTTTGTTTTTCTGATCCTCTTCTCTCTCTCTCTCTCTCTGTGTAATTGAAAAAATAAAAAAAAAACAGGTTGAGCGGCGAAAAGGCGATGATGCGCGAGAGAGAGAGAGAGAGTGAATTGGTACGACGGTCAAAGAGAGATTTGAAGATGTTTTTTTTTTTTTTTTTAAATTTATTTATATATGGGGGATATTATTGTGGATTTTCGAAATTGCCCCTCTGGATATTCTTGATTTGTTCTAATCTTTAATTGGGGATAAATACTATATAAGTCCCTCAAATTTGAGATAAGTGCAGATAAAGAGCAATTATGCATTTGTTTTTATTTGAAGTTTTATATAAATTCTAAGTTTTTTTTTTTTTTACAATAAGAACTCGAACCCGCAATCTCATGGTGCAGTCGTGAGGAGTATACTACTAAACCAACCTCATGGTCCTCATCTCGTCAGTAATTATGCATTTATTTTTGAACTATTACAATATTTCAATATTAGAGGAGGGATATAATTCGAACCAACAACCTTTTGAATGTAGGTGTGAGAAGCTTACCATTAAATCAACCTCATATTATTAATTATACAATTATTTAATAACACCTTATCTTCTTAGATTTTAAAGTAGATTTTTGTTGACTAAAAAAAAAATTGCTAGTAGTTATTAAAATTTAAACTTTAAGCCTCCTTTCCACTGTTAGATATTGTATTTGGTTTAACTATATATATATATTAATAAAATCATTTTATATCTTTTTAAATTCATTTTTTATTTTTTAAATTGTTATAATATTTCGATATTAGGAAAGAACTCATGAGTCATGAAATCTAAATTTATATCTTCCATTACAAATATTGAAAACACTCATTTCATCGACATATTAAAACTATGGGAGATCTGAGTGAATAAATATATACTTATTCTCTAATTGGACTTTTGTAAAATTTACGGGGCTTTCGGTGTATTTACCTCAATCTTGTGATTATTGATTTGATTAATTTTTTAAAGGTGATTATTGATTTGATTAGATGCTTTGCTGTGATTGTGATTGGACATTTACTGATTTTGTCCACACTACTTGGGAATAAGAGAAAGGTTTAAAGTAAAGATTTACAACTTTTTCAAGTTTATCATTTAGGAATCAAAGAATTCTAACTTTTAACTTTTGTTTTTTTCTTTTTTTAAAATTTTCATTGTATTATCTTCCTTCAATTTCATGTTTACGTACTTTTCTTTTTAATGTTTATTTCTTTCTTTTTTATTAACTAACCTAAAATGCATTTATGATAATTTCAATTTCTCATTTTTATTCTTTGATATATATTTTGAAATATCATATACGGAGGCAACGATTCGAATATATAACATTATAAGACTGAATAAGTATTTTTACTATCAAACCACATTGGACAATAGTATATCAAAGATAAAATGTGAAGATATAGTCGATTAAAAGATATATCATTCTTGTACTGAAAATCTAATATTTTTGAACGATTTGTTCATGCCACATAGTGAAATAAAGGTAGATTCTTTAACAAAATACCATGAGCCCAAGATTATGTTAATAAATTTGATTACATTTCAACTTTCATCACTCGTTGACGATACTATTAAATTCAATACATTTTTCGTTTTAGAAACTCACTTCAAATAATATGACAAGTGATTTCTAATCAATATATCATCTCATAATTTATAAGATAATTGTAAATCACTTATTATGTAATTTCAAGATCTAAATTTTCTCATTTTTGATTATATACTTTCAGTTGCTTTTTCATTATATATCATCTCTATAACTTTACAATGCCAACAGAGGCGTAGCTCAGCTGGTTGATGGACAAGTTTAGGGCTTAGGCAAATGATTCCTAAGTCAGCGGCTCGAATCCTATCAATGGCGAAAGCTTTCTAAAAAATACCTAGTCCCGAATTAATAGATCTCTATAACTTTACAAAACTAAACTAGAGAATTAAATTTAGAGACAGTGATATCTAGAGCCACTGATTTGGTGAAGCGGTTCCTAAATGGCCATTAATTTTTCAAAATAGCTCAAATTAGCCATTTCATTGAAAGAATGTATCAATTGTTACCACGTTGGCCATTAATTGTTTGAAGTCCGTTTGCTTATATCATAACCTGTTAAAATCGAGGTTAAAATAGTAAAACAAGAAGGGGCAATATTGTAAAATCATCAAGTCACCACTAGCGTTTTTATTCATTGTGATTGGTTGAACTGTTAGCTGGTGTATTTTTATTTCAATGGTGTAAAATTTACATTCACTCGATTAGAGCCACTTATAGGATTTTTTTTTTCTCAATATAAAATTATACTCTGTTGCAATTATACAGCATGTTACATCGGGTTCATTTATTCCATGGTGTATTATTTGTTTTCACTCAAGTAGAGCCACTGAGAAGATTTTTTTTTTCTCTCAATGTGAAATCATACTCCATCGCAATTATACAGCATGTTATATTGATTATTTGAGCACATCATGTAGTATGTTGGGTTGGAGCTATAAAAATTATTAACCAATTAGAGACGCATAGAGGGCATAAAGGACAACACAATACGTTAAATTGGATACATTCATTTAATGAGCCTCATCAGCTAAAGGATGCTTCCACGTACTTACAACTATACAAGGCAAATATATAGCTATCACCACAGGTAGATAGTCTGCACTCTGTAGTGGTGCTCGCTTGCATATCTCTCGAGTGAAATATTGTGCATCCATCCATTAGAACAATATACTTCAACCAACCCTGACCCTCAAAGAAGTTTTTATGATCAATTATTCAGTCAAAGGTCAGAAGCGACGCGCAATCCGAGAGTGAGGTGTGTTCATCACTCTTTTTCCTTAAAACTGTATCTTTTGGCAAGGAAATAAATTTTTTTCGTCCATGTTGGGTTCTTTGATTTTTCGATATGAATCCAACGGTATAAAGAACGTAAAATTCTGGGCGGTATTTTGAAAGTTATGATCAATTATTCAATCAAAGGTCAAAAGTGACGTGCAATCGGCGAGTCAGGTGTGTTCATCGCTCTTTTTTCTTAAAACTGTATCTTTTGGCAAGGAAATAATTTTTTTTTGTCCATGTTGGGTTCTTTGATTTTTCAATACGAATCCAACGGTATAAAGAATGTAAAATTTTGGGCGGTATTTTGCAAGTTATGATCAATTATTCAGTCAAAGGTCAGAAGCGACGTGAATCCGCGAGTGAGCTGTGTTCATCGCTCATTTTCACACTTTTCCAAATCGAATTTTGGAATATTTTCTAAATAAAAAGTGTTTGTTTGCATGTCTAATTTCTTGTGTCAAAATTTGAGCAAATAACGTTGAGTATTTTTAGAGATGTGCACTAGAATGTGGACATAGGTCAGATTTGAATAGTTTGTAGAGATGGAAATAATGGCATTTTTAGGACTCCACTCACCAATTAATGGTGTATAGTGCTATTTTATTCTTTAGGAGTGCCATGTCATAGATAACGGTAACTTTCCGTTAGATTTAATTAAATGGCTGCCAATGAACAATGTTTCGTCAAAATGGTGATTTTTGAAACAATTTAAATAGTCGATGGCCTTTTTGGGACTCCATCCACCAATTAATGGTGTCTAGTGCTATTTTCTCTTAAATTTATGTAATTGTGTAATACTTTAAAAAATATATATCGGATTTATACTCAAATATTGGATAGGAACCAATAATTAAATTTACAACTCATAAGGCATTTTATCATTTATGGGTTTTGGCTATAAATTTCCATTCAACAACCGTTACAAACAAAAGCAATAAATACAACAACTTGATTTTTGATTTTTTATTTTGGTTGAGAAAATTATTAAGTATTACTATTAATTATTAATATTCTCTAGTTAAAAATTAAATATGAAAAGGAAGGCCATTAAATAATTTTGTTGTAAGCATTAATGCAAATAAATAAATAATATTTATTATGGTTTTGTAGTACAAGAAAGGTCAAAATTCTTTTTCTCTTCCAAATTGGACCAAATTAAAAAGGCTAAAAGGGACAAGTCGAAAAGGATAGTGGGCGACAGAAGAGAATAAAAGACTAGTAGGGGTACCAAAAAGTTTTTTTTCTTAAATTTTTTTATTTTTTTTTATTTTTTTACTTTTATTTGATTAATAATAAATAAAAAATATATAAAGACTAGGAATATTTTTAAGTGATAAATGATGAGGTGGATGGGACCACAAACAGGCCGTCAAGCACCCAAGCCTTGGACCAAGCAGCCCAAGAAGACCCAATTTTATTTTATATTTTGGTATCTTTTTTTTTACTAGAAAATGAAGATCTTTGAGTTTGGTGGGATTATACTATTATAGTAGATAATATAATGAAAAGTAAATTCATTTTTACTTCTTTTTAAACTAATTCTACGAAGAATATCCATCACCGATACAATCATTATTTAACCATTAAAAATTATTATTAGTTTTGTGTAAATTGAAAGAAATAAATTAAATATTATAACTCATAAATATTTTAACAAACATTTAAAAAAATAAACTTTGTACTAGTGCTAATATAAATCGGAATCCCATTAAATATTTCAAATTAAAAGTACTTGAACGAGAACGGTACTTGAATGGGTAACTTCCGGAAAAGTTACCATGTTTTACCTTTTTTAAATATATTAAACCTTGTTGAGAAAATATTCCATACCAGTCAAGGTAGGCCATGCAGAGGTTTTAATAAAGGCAACAAGAAATAGCCCACAAGCCACCTTCGCCAACAAAAGTTGAAGAGATAAATGACAACCAAAAACATACTTCCATTAACATAGAGACAATTTTTGTCAAACTCATAAAATTTCATTCTTCTCCATTAAATTTTTTGTCTATATAAAGTTTATATTAAAATGTTACATTTTTTTAATTGTTATTTAAACATTCATATATGGTGTTTAGAAGTTTTTTTTATTTATTTATTTTTTTTTATTGGAAAAGAAAAAAACAAAAACTACTCTTAAACAAACGTGGTCGCATTTGACTTCAATATCATTTGTTCTAAATCTGAGGGTTTGTCATTTACTCATCTTCTCTATCCTTGGATTAATAGTAAATTGGAGTCGCTAATTTAATTATTTCAGTCAAATTTTTAAGTTTATTTAAGCTAAATTAAACAAAATTATATCATGTGTGTTTTATGGTATTTATTGGAGTTTTTGTTTTTGAAGTGTGTATATATATATATTATGGGTCTGACTATACCAACTTAAATTTCTAACTTAATTTTTTAACTTCAATATCTCAATAATTCATGTGTTCATGTCATTGAAGTCAAAAAAATAAAATAAAAAATAAAATAAAATAAATTAAAAATTTAAGTTAATATAACATGACCCTTTTATTATTGTCAAAATATCTTTAAAGTACTTCCGCATGTCTAGTGTTCACTTGAATGATAATAAAGCACTTTATCACTAAATGGTGCTTTTTTGAAGAAAAATAATAATAATAATAATAATAATAAGAAAATTGTTTTAAAGAGAGAAATGTTTGAGGTGTTTATTTTTTAAAAGAAAACTTTATGAATAATTACACTTTTTTTCATGGGACAATTTCATTGTCATCATTGAAGTATGACAACTTTTTATTTTTTTTATTATTTCAAATATTTATAGTTATGTGTTTTAATTGAATAGCATATGAATAAGAAGATGGACTACAATGTTCCAATTAAGTTTTTCTCAATTAATAAATACCATTCGAAAATGTATATTTTATTTAAGATTTTTTTCATTATTCTTACAGAAAACACACTTTTGTACAAAAATACTTATAAAAAAGGAATTAATATCATTTAGGTTCTTTATTTTTTTGAATTATCCAATTTTCACTCACTTATTCATTTTTCACTAGATTGATCCCTATGTTTTTAAAAATCACTCAATTTGATCCTTCTAACTAGAATTTTGATGGTCAACTGTCATAAAATACAAAATGACATTTTTACCCTTAATTTAAAATCAAAAATAAAATAAAAAGAGAACCTTTTATTTATAATTATATATTATTTTTTATTTTATTTTTAAAAAGGGAAAGAAATATAAAAATTATTTTCTTTTATTCAAACCCAAACCTAAATTCGAACCTACCACAACCCAAATTCGAAATCAACCACCACACCAAACCCATACTCGAACCCAGCCACCAAACCCATGCTTGAAATCAACCACCATACCAAACCCAAACCTAAATTCGAAATCAATCACAACCATATCCACCATACAACAACCTAAAACCTAAATTGAAACCTAGAAATCGAAGCAACCCAGAAATGAAACCCGAAAATTTATCAAAAAAAAAAAAAAAAAGTGAAACCCATAAATGAATTGAAACCCAGATCTAGAGAACCTAGAAAACCCCACCCCTCTCACCACGAAATCAAACCCAGCCACCCAACCCCACCATCGAAACCAATCTCCAGCCACCAAACCACCACCATCAACCCAGAAAACCCTTGAAACCCTAAAAAAAAAAAAAACCCTTCAAATCACCACCACCACCATCATCGAAACCAAACCCACCAAACCCTCCACATCCCAACACCAAAACCAAACCCAGAAAACCCAGCACAACCCCTAAACCCATCAAGAAAAACCTACCTACTAGGTCGCCGTCGCCACCGCCATTCCTAAATCCAACCACTGCCGGTGACCAAACAAAGTTTGATTTTTGTTGGAGATCATCAATGAAGAATTGATTTCCAGCCACCACCGAGAACTGATTTTTGCTGGGATTGGTTTTAGGTTTCTAGAGAGAGATATATTTTATATTTTATTATTTATTTATTATTTATTTTTAATTTTGTAATTGTTCTTTTGTTTATAATTTTTTAATTTGTATTTATATATTAATTTAATTTTTATTATATATATATTTCTATTTATTTGTGTGTTAACATGTGGCATATCATCGTTTAAAGACAAAAATACCCTTAGAACTGTTTAATTTGACTAATTGTTGACTCACAGAAGGATGAAATTAAGTGGTTTTTGAAAATATAGGGACCAATCCAGTGAAATATAAATAAGTGAGTAAAATATAAATAATTCAAAAAAAAAAACATAGGGACCCAAATGATAATATCCCTATAAAAAAAACAATATTGTTAAACATGAACATTGATTCCAATTAAGTTGGTATCTTTGATATACACCATACTGATATTACCAATTTGGGTTGGTGCCCTTCTCTCTAGGGAACAGTACCCACATCACATGCAGTTCTGATTAATGTTTATCTGTAGGGTTCCAACCTGAAAAATGAAATGAAAAAAATAAATAAATAAAACTGAAATAGTTTGTTGGTCCAGCTAGAAGAATGAAATATTGAGTTGTTTCTATGTCCAACAGTGTCCAATAATTATGGCACCCAGGGGATCCACACTGGGGTTCTTCAAGGCTTAGTGGTGGTAGAGGTTGTGGCGGTGTCTATGTCTATGTCTATGTCTGTGTCCGGCTCCACCTGACCTGGGCCCCGTGTATTCACCCAATGAGCCACATGGCAAGATCTTCATGGGAGGTGCACCATGAATCGAGTGCATGGGAGGACTGGGTCAGGTCCCTTTTGTGTCCAGCTGATCAGGTGGTTGCTGCTTTGATACATTTGCCATGTCAACCACTACTAATAATTCTATTAATTAGTTCTTTCAAAAATAAAATTTATATGGGATTTCGGTGCTTATAATATAATCAATTGGTTTATAAAGATCATCCAATAATAAATATTAAAAATGCAAATATACGTCTGAAGAAAATTGAATACCACATAAAATAGATAGATAAAAAGTTATAAAAACTTTCCCAATACTATTATCGAATGTTAATATAGAGATGATGTAACAAAAAAAATTAGAGAATATGGAGTTGAGTTTCTAATTCTATAAACTCTCATAGAAATGCTGATTAGGATTTCTAACTTTTTCCATCAATAAAAGAATTTCCAATGCAAATATGTATTTTTAAGTTTTATAATAAAACAATTATTTAACTCTTTCTCCACTATTATTTTACAATTAAATGAGCTATAATATTATAGGTGGAAAAAGTTAGAAATCCTAGTCGGCATTTCTAGGAGAGTTTCTGGAATTAGAAACTCAACTCCATATTCTATAACTTTTTTTTTTTTTTTGCTACATCATCTCCGTATTAAAGTTCGATAATTACATTGGAGAGAGCTTTTCTAACTTTTTGTCTATCTATCCTATACGGCACTCAATTTTCTCCAAATACATATTTGCATTGGAGATGCTCTAATATTAGAGTTCATTTAATATTAAAATAAAATAGGAGAGATTGTGAAATAATTGTTTGAGTAATTGGCACAGATACCCCCTCGACTCTACAATCGGGTTTTGCCAATAAATGAGAGTTTGAGGGGTTTAATGCCTAAAACAAATTAGGGGGCAACATGCGAATTAACGTATACTTCAAGGGACGTTTGTGACAATAACTCTAATCATTTTATTATGATTGGTCATAAAATGGATACATATTAGATTTTAGATAATTGCGTTGGAGATGTGAATATACATTTATCTAATTTTGTTTCTAAATTTGGTCCATAATGAATAGAAATGCTGACGTGACACTATTTATAAACTCAAAAATACATATTTGTATAAGAACATTTCCAATGCAGCAATGGATTGTGAAAAAATTATATGTTAAATAAGACAAATATACATTGTATTTAAATATGTCTCTCAAATGTAGTTGTTGCTATGCAATGCCAAGCTGATGTGGTAAAAAAAATAATAGACATTGTCAAGTTGAACGTCTGCTTTCAGAGGCTCTATTAGACAACTATATTGTAGGCCAACTCAACATTAATTTGGAGATAAATATAAAAAATTGTTAAGAAAATTGTTTGATTAAAAAAAAAAAAAATTTAAAAATAATAAGACATGTTATTAATAAATTAATATTTAAACAGTGGCATTATAGATAGATTTTTTATTTGGTTGTCTATCAAGCAGACTTCTCTGCTTAAAAATAATAATAATCTCAATGATACTGTATTAAAAAAAAAATGTAAAATATTTCATTTTGGATTTACATTTATCCACAAAAATGATTAATTACATTTTACTTAGAAAAAAAAATAAAAATCAATTGTTAGTTTGTTCTATATTTTCTCTCCACTACATTGTTAGGATTGTTTAAATTTAATTTAATTCAATTAAATCAATCAATTCATAGCAAACAAATTAGTTTTAATTTATCACGACGACTTTAATTGATCGGTTTGGATTTTACATTTTGGTTTTACATCCATCCACAAAAATGTTTAATTGCATTTTACTTATATATATATATAAATTTGATGTATTTTTTTCCTTAGGTCAGTCCAATTTTATTAATATATATATATATATATATATATATATATGAGTGAGTCTCTTAGAAGAGATTTTTTATTTTAATTTCAGTAAGAACCTTAATGAAATCGTATCAATTTTTATTAATTTTGATCTGAATTTTTTTGTAGAAGATAAGTTTATTGAAATCTACCTATAAATAAAATTTGAGAATTTTTTTTAAGCACTAGAAATATTTTTCTTGATTTTTCTTATATTTCGACCATTTTTCCGGTGCCTTTATATTTAACAAAATCGGGATAAATAGTTCTAGTGCTCATAGGTACATTTCATTGAACTTATCATCGATAAAAAAAAAAATCAGATCAAAATTTAGAAAAATCGATGTTATTTCATCAAGATCCATACCGAAATTAAAATAAGAGATCTCTTATGAGAGACTCACTAATATATATATATATATATGAGAAAATAGGCTTTTTTAACCAAAAATTAAGGGCCTTGATTGTTTTTGGCATGAATTAGTAAAGTGATTGTATTTGTCAAAAAATCCATTGTAGAGACATAATTGTCCCTATTTTTTTTTTCAAAATCTCTTTTCTCTCCTTTTCTCTCTCATTTTCACCAGATTTTTTTTTTTCTCTTTCTCTCTTTCTCCTTTCTCTGATCTCACGCCTCCTTCTTCTTTCTCTCTTTCTTCTCTCTTTCTCTCCTCCTCTCTCCTCCTCTTTCCTTCTTCTTTCACGCCTTCTTTTTCTTCTTCTTCTTCTTCTTCTTCTTCTTCTCCTCTTTCTCTTTCTCTTTCTCTTTTTTTTTCTTTCCAGATTTTTAAAAAAAATCAGATTTATTAAAAGCAAAAATTTTTAGATCGGACGGCCGGCGTCCGATCGTCGGTCGTCCGATCTTCCCTCCTTCTTCTTCTCTTTCTCTCCTCTCTTCTCTTTCTCTTTGACGTTTTTTCCATATATTTTTTTTAAATTTCAGTTTTTTTTTTATTTTGAATTTTTTTTCAGATTTTGTTTTTCTTTAAAATTATTTCCAGATTTTTAAAAAAAATTTCAGGTTTTTTTATTTTGAAAAAATTCCATATTTTTTCAAAAAATTTCAGATTATGTTTGTTAAAAAAAATTTCCAAATTAAAAAAAAAAAAAAAAAAAATTTCCAGATTATTTAAAAAAATTGAGTTTTTTTTTTTTTTTTGAAAAGTTTTCAGATTTAAAAAAGGTTTGCATTTGAAATTGTGAATGTGGTTGTGGTTGTGAATGTAGTTGATTTTAATGGTGGTTGTAATTGTGAATGTTTGGATTTGACTAAATACACCGGGGAAAAACAACTAAACACACTAGGCAAAAAACAACTAAACACACCAGGCCAAAACGACTAAACACACAAGGAAAAAAATGACTAAACACACCAGGCAAAAACGACTAAACACACCAGGCTAAAATGACTAAACACACCAGGCAAAAAGAAATTAAACACACCAGGCAAAAACGACTAAACACACCAAGCAAAATTTCTGAATGAAGGGCATTTTTGTCCGAAAAGTGGATTTTTTGACAAAAACAATCAAAATACTAATTCAGGCTAAAAACAATAAGCCTCCTTAATTTTTGGCTAGTTTCCATTTTCACCCATATATATATAGAGTAATGTTATATTGTCCAAATTTGGAGCCCAAATGATATGGCATCACTAAATCCCAATAATTTCAATTATCCAAATCTAATACGGAGAAATCAAGGATGCCACATCATTTTGGCAACAAACTTGGATTGCAAAAAAAAAATAAAAAAAATCAATCAATTTATCGTGAAGAAATCGATTTTAATTTGTTATGACGATATTAATTGATGGATTTGGATTTTTTATTAGAAAAACCAACACGATCCATTCAATTAGTAGACTATGTCAAGCATATAACAATTAAAAGACATTATAATCAAAAGCTGTTTGGATGCTTGGAATCTCAAGCCAAACCCTATTTACAACTAAAAAACAAGAAAGAAAATGTCACCATTAGCAAAGAAATTGGGGTTTAGTAGGGTTGGGTAGTCTAGGCAAACCCACCACCCAAAATTAAATTGTGAGCAAAAGTAGCAGAGTCCACTTTGCTTGAACTGACCAAACCATTCAAATTCAATCAATTTCTTTTTCTTTTTTCTTTTTACTTTATATCCTACAAGTCTACAACAACACTTGCCTCCACTAGCCCACTATTTGCCCTTCTACACACAAAAATTTCCAACATAAACATGACACCCTCCTTCAACTTTATTATTTTGGCTTTGTATGTAACTTGTCATGGGACTCACTATCACAACAAACTAACACAGTGTGACCCAAATAGGCCCTATCTCTCCCTTTAACATTCACAACATTGCACATAATCCACACATTTAAACCTCAAAAATAAAATCATAAGGGTCCCTCTAACCCTAGTGTCCATTTCCAAGTTCTCGAATCCAGTGGTCGATTCCATCAATCCAATCCAACCGTGGCTCGACACATCGGCCAATGGTACAGCGTAACGATCGGGACATGTCAAATTTAATCGTCGTGGCACGGTCGGGAGTCACATTTTAATTTTTGTGTCACTTTGAGCACAAGTCCTAGTCCTATAGTTGTAATGTGCAAGTTTAAGTGAGTTACAACTTACAAACAAGTACAAGAGTGAAAGGATGATGGAAATTCCAGACAATAACACATAATGGGGCATTGATTTCTGGCCTCAAATTCCTCTCTAATACTTAGCAAATCTTTGAATTAAAGAAGCCCAAGATATTTATTTATTTATTTATTTATTTATTTATTTTTCAATTGAAGAATGAATAATATGGACAAGAGAGGAGCATACTTTTCCCAGCCTGTCTCTTAGCCATTTGTTCAGATTCCACTCTTTTCAAAATTATTTTTTACCTAATCGATTTGGACTAACCCCCAACAAGCACCAAAATCGATGTTACATCAATGTGTAAAATATGATTTATTTATTTATTATTATTATTATTTTTTTTTTAAATAATGGTCACATGACTAGAAACATATGGTCAATAAGGGGTTTTTATTTTAGGTCAATTTTTTGTGGTTAGATTCAGAGAAGATATTTTTTATTAATTTTTTTTTGGGTAGATGACAAAAAAGAAAAAAGAAAAAAAAAAGAAGCCCTTGGAAAAGAAATAGACATATAAAAAAAAAAAGTGACTGTAGTTACATCTACCAATTTAATAGTTTACATTCACATGTTACAAAGTCAACTTGAGTCACGGATTTGTACCGACTCTTCTCTCTCTCTCTTTTTTCCTTATCTCTTTTTCTCTTTTTAGATTGGATTGGATTTTTACTTTGAAGTGTTTTGAATTTTGATCTGATTTGGATAAGGACTGTTTTAATACATCTAACTTTTAATTAAACTCAAGCTATGGATATAAATTTAATTAAGTATTCGGTTGTTATAATTCTTGTTGTATAACGGTTCTCAATTCAACAAATCTCACACACATCAAAATTCCTAAATTAATCGAGATGAGGTTGGTTCTTTTTCCAAAAAAAACCCTCGAATTTATGTAATACTTAAAAAAAAAAATAAAAAAAAATCAAAGTTTCCAAATTGATTTATTTATTGTAACAAATAAAAAGTTATAATGAACAGATGAACTGAGGTTATATTTAAAAATGCTTGGTCCGATCAAAAGTTTTTATTTTTTATTTTTTATTTTTTTACAGTCAAATATTCCTTTTTAAATTTTCTCAAAGAAGAATCTTATGGACGTTATTATCTGTAAATACTGTTTTATATAGACAAATAAAATTCTTTAATTATTTAATAGTGCTTTTGACAGTAAATACACACCCAAAAGAAAAAATAAAATTACAAAACAACCTTTTGAATACCTAAAAACATTTTTTAACAATATTAGAAATATTCCTCTTTATAGTATCTATCATAACTCATTATTGAAAAAAAAAAAAAAAAAATCTGGGCCCATGTTATCTTGATACAATGATACCCCTTTTATTTGAAAAATTTTGTTCAATGATTATTGAATGTAATTATGAAAAAAAAATTGGACAAGATGAGATTGATTTAGTGGTAAACCCCTCACATCTACACCACGAAGTTGCGGGTTCAAGTCCTCCCTCCTCCTTAAAAAACCCCGAATTTATATAATATTGTAGTACTTAAAAAAAAAAAAAATTATGAAAAATATGTTTGTTATATATAAGTTTGTAATATGTTATTGCACTTGCACATCTCCCTCGTAGCTAAGTGTTGTGCATTCCAATTGTGATAGGAGGTTCCAATCCCACCATACGGTGTTTAATATCGATAAGTCCCAAAAGACATTCGGTATAAAATCTTAAAAAAAAAATAAATAAAAAAGGTTAATGGTGGCATTTGGAAATGGCCAACTTCAGCCTATGGTCCAAATGAAAGCCATAACCTTGGGCGATACTCCATCCACATATGCCCAAAAATGGTAAGAGAACATTTAATTTGTGTTCATATACAAATCTTTGAATATGAAAACAAAATAGAATCATACGTTTGTTTACCTTACATGAAATTGTATCAAAATTTTGGTCATTAATTTTTTGAAAACTATTTCCATATCACCAATCAGACAACGCTTGTTTGCGTTTCCCTGCAAATAATAGTTTGTACATGCAGTCATATATGGAACAAGAAGAAAAAGAGGCTGTTCACTCTTTAATCTTTATACAGTTTTTAACACTTTTAAGGCACAAAATTCCATCACATTACAACAATGTATATAGGCCCCTCCAGATGATGTTTATATACACAGTAAAAATATATATATATCAAGTCTGAGCTAAGATCTCATTTTGTATAAAGTATTGACATACCATGAAGCAACTCCCAGTTCGTTTGCTGTTGATATGTACAGTGCCGGTCACTATTGATCACCTGCCCCAAAAGCAAAATGGAGGAGGACCATATGTATCAATCCTGGTCCATTGACTTCTTACGTTCATATGTCTAGAGGCTGGTGATAGAAAAACAATATTGATTCCAAATTCTAGCCCAAACCTGCAACATTGATTTAATTGTTTATGCTCAAACACAAGGATATACCGATTGAAAGTCTCGATTCTGGCAACCAGAATTTTTCCTCTTCAAGAAGTAGGTACCATAAGCTAATGCACATTGCTTTCTAAAAAAGCACTCATGGTAAACTTGAGCAAGTTAGTCTAGAAATGCTCCCTCTTGCTTTTCTTCAACATCATTGACATGTGATTGCTTTTCTTCAACATCATTGACATGTGATTGATATATTCAAGGCCTGTTTGGGTCTCGCCCATTAGCCACATCAGAGCCTCTGCTGCAGCGTCTTTTTCTGCACTCTTCTTGTTGCTGCAAGGCTGCCCCATAATTTGCATTCCATTGAATTCCACCATAGCTTGGAATTGGTTGCTCATCGATTGTTTTGTTTTGTAGGTTGGTGCAGCATATCCTGCCCTGGTGAGCAATGTCTGGAGCTGACTCTTAGAATTATCACCACCAGGTCCGCTTTCAGTCCTAGAAATCAAAGCTGGTGACACCTGGCTTTCAGTCCTTGAAACTGGCTGTGTTGCAGTAACTAACGGCTTGGAGGGCTGAAGCACCTGGCGACCAAACACAAATCTGCCCTCACAATGATCCTCCGAAACCAGCAATTGTACAGCAGATAGGAGGTCATGATGAGTGTGCATGTCCATTCTGGGATTGAGTAACTGCACATCACCAGTCAATGAAATTAAACAAGCTAAGACAATATAAATTATCCAGAGACACGCAGACAACTCATTTACAAATTAACTTCAATGTGTACGTATGATAAAGATTTTGCTTACTTTATTCTGAATCAATCCATCAAGTTCTCTCCTTACGCGTACATACATATCAGCAACAGCGGGGTTCATAAAGAATTCCAAATATCCTCCCATCATTTTCAAGTGGCCGTCCTGTTATGGCATCATAGCAGCCCAGATAATCATTACAGAATTAAATAATAAGCTCACACAGCGCTTTGGCAAATGAGATATTAAGTTATTACACAGAAATGGAATGCTTACCACGTCTCCTTGTGAGATGCTTCCGCCAAATAGGAGCAGCACCGAATCACAGACAGCTGTTGAGTCCCTAAGGAAAACAGAGTTTACTTTCATCTTCTCGTTGAAAACCAGCCATGGATATGGAATTTCAGATTCCCGAGCATTAACTGAATTCTAGGGAAATGAAATGAACATGAAATTAAAAATGAAGCAAAGAAGACAGGAGACCTCAGTAGATAGTTTAGTACGAAAATGAAACAATAAATTGGATGGGGAGACTTACAGAGTATAGAAGCACTTGGCCATCCTCCATAGTTTTCAGAGAAAATGACTTCAAATTGTGCTGCATATGCATTTAAATTAGGACTCGTGAAATTAGACAAGTACACAAATCATAAATCCTTGTCATGGAAAAGGAAAAATAAAATAAAATTTAAGCTCCCAAGTACTGAAACCACGATCAAAGCTATCCATAATTTTCATTTTTCATTACCACTAATCCTAAATCAATTTTCCATTTTGATAACTATAAGTGGCCTCTTTATAGTGTAAAATGACTCCATGAGATGTACAAAGGACACCAAACATCAACGAGATTATATATCAAGTAGATCCCAGGAAGAAAAAGAGAGATAAGAACCTTCTGAGACATGAAAAATCAACAAACTCACCACGACAGAGCAAATTCCAGGATAAAGACCATAACAGATAACTGCTCGGATGAGTACAGAGATGTTTTTTGGTCTCTCGTTTCTTTTCTGATGTTCATCATGGTTCGATGCATTGAATATGGTTGTGTTGCAATCAATGAGACCAGCGTCCTTGAGCAAAGAGAAAAATTCTTTTCGAAGAGAATCAATAGCTTTCAATGATTGCGCTGAAAGAAAGTTATCCCAACAGTATTCGTTCCCAGCAAGGTCTCTTTCAGCTTCTCTCCATCCCTCGTAGGCCCGGACAAGTGCAAGGTGATCACTATAATCCCAGGAAAACTGAGATTTTGCAGCCTCTGCAAGCTACAAAGAAAGAAAAGATACACTGAATGCACTTCATAATTTTTTAGCATTATAAGCAAACATTTTACATAACATTTACTATGATTTCATTATGTAAATAGCCAAAATATACTTCCAACAAAAGAAGTTATAATTATACAGCAGCCTCTCTCCCTTTCACTACTGACTTTTAAGGAGCACAAAATGATGGGAAAATGAATTTGCTTAGGTAATTTTCCTTATGCAGTTAAACAAGGCTTATCCTTAGTTGCATGATTCAACAGGCAACTAGATGTTACCAGTCATGTAGAAGCAAATATATTACAAAGTTAATGGCCCAGTTGCTTCAAGATTTCCCATAACCATAACAGATATATAACTAGGAGCAGCAAATTTGGAATCATCCATGCCTCAGAATTTAAATGTAAAACCTTTATGCTTCCAAAACCATGCTAACAATACATAGTTCCCATTTCAGCAGAATTCCAAAATTTTTAATGCAAGATTTAAAGAGAGCTTCCAAAGGAGGTAATTGTACAGTTCTAGAACAAGGAAGCTCGTTAGACAGAATGCAGAAGAGTATTTAATAGCTCTGGTACACTGGAAAGTTGAAACAAAAGAGTGGTACTAATCCTGATTGATGCAATTTGGTCAAAAGCCTCAAGTAACAAAGCCTTGGGAATAACACTCGTGCAGTTACTGTGTTAAAATGATTTTATATTTTCAAATAGGATTTCCTAGAAAAAAACCATCAAAGAAAGATTAATGATTCATATAAATCACTTAATGGGAAAAAACCCAAGTGAATTAGTGAGCGCGTAATCCTGTTGGATAAAGAAAGGAGAAAGTGAAAGGGGCAAGGTGGAGATGAACAGAACCACTCATCAAGCCATTGCTCACCTTAATCCCTTATATAAGAAGAAGGGGTACCATAAACTAGGGGGTACTTGATTTGCACCTGACCATGGTAGGCATCTAAATAATCCTCTACCCCAGTACCCCTTAATCTAAAAGTACAGATGAGAAGATCACTCACATCTTTCTTGTCCAACGGTGCTAAGAAAGGATCTCTAACACTAAGGCCAGCGACAATAGTTAATACTGGATCCAGGCAATTGAAGATAGCACCTAATATGAGCATCTTTCCAAGCTTAGGCTCCATTGGAAGCATGGTCAGATATTGTCCTGTCAAATAAAAATGAGGCTTCAGTGAGTATAAATACTGTTGAAAAGAAAAGTCATCAAGTACTTCTATTATAATTGCAAACAGAACTAGATAAGGAAAAACAATATAATTTTCCCTACCTAGAACTGTCAGATCTTCATTCTGGTCCAAGGCTCCAATGATTTTTAAATATTCAATAGCATTTTGAACCTACCGATAAAGATTAATAAAATAAAGTGAAATGAGGAAGACATGCAAAAAGTTCACTAAATGACTTCTCCACGGGAAACAAGTCACAATAAGACATATCACATATCCACATAAAAAATAAGAATACAAAAAATTAGATTAACACTTACTGCTAGTAACTCAGGTGACTGCAGAGCCCTAGATAAGAACTCAGAAATACTCCCAAGTTTTAAGCTTTTGATTTGCAAACAGAGAGACTGCAGAGGTGTCCGCAGAATTTCTGGAAGCTGATATTCTGCAAAAGCAGCATGTACACATCTAGGATAGAGATGGTAACATTCTCCTGGTTGAACACGGCCAGCCCTTCCTCTTCTCTAAATAATACATAAAACAAGACAGACAAAATCTATTTAGCTAATTTGATGGATGAAGCCTTAAAACAGATGAACACTTCAGATTTATTTATATTAAAACTGGCTCTATCGAACAACATGTGCACATATACTCAGATAGAGATGGACAATGCCATGAACATTCAATCGAGAACCAAAATTGATCTCGCTCTTGACAGCATGTCAATATAAATAGCATGATATGAATATTGCACCTATATCTGGTTAAACACTCCTTTTTTGTAAGAAACATATAGGAACACAATATATATTCCTCTCTATTCTTTCACTTTATATTATTAAGGGAAAATTGCACAAACATCCCATGAGTTTAATCAATATTACAGTCAGTTGCAACTTTTGTCAAAATTGCACGAACTTCCCCTGCTTTTCATTAGCTAAGTGTTAATTGACTAAAATTAATTAACTAACAATTTTTTTTAGTTAATTGACAGTTCTTGTTCTTGATCATTTTAAAAAAAATAAAAATTAAAAGACTTGTACGTACTTCATTTCAATTTTCCATTAATCTGTCTCTAGTCTCTACAATCCTCCCATGGAAAAGAATTTTATTTTTCTTAAAAAAAAAAGTTTTTTTTATAAATAAAATAATTGTTAGTTAATTAATTTATTATAATAAAATCTCAAAAATAATTCAAGGGTAATTTAGACATTTTAAATTTTATAGTTAGTCAAACTGTCAATTAACACTTGGTTAACAAAAAGCAGTGGAAGTATGTACAATTTTGGCAAAAGTTGCAGCCGAGTGCAATATTGATTAAACTCATGGGATGTTTGTGCAATTTTCTCTTTTATTAATTACAAAACTAGAGCAACTTAATCAATCAAAATTGAAAAGGAGAGGAAGTGAAAACACAGGTCAAGACACCGCCATGTAAGAATCTAGTTGTTTAAATAGAAAAAAATTCAAAATACTTTTTATTTACTAGTTCTCAAATTTGTTAAAATTAAAAATGTCATTATCAGGAGCTAGACTAGGACAAAACAATTTGGTGACTGGCAAGCAGGCACCGGCTAAATCAAATAACTTGATAGATACATAATAAATTATGGAATGTAAATGACTACCGATAGTATCCAAGTTCCTATCTCAAGCTGAGATCAATATTACTCAAGCCACTTAAAAGTCTAAGGTAGAGTACAATTATTTGATCAGATCATTCAGGTAAAGTTGTCACTTATCTGTTAATAAAGGCAGATTCAGTCCTTTAAGTACACAAAATTTACTCGTCATTCCTAATTATAACTTATATATATGGAGCTTACTGCAAACTAATTTCAAAATTGATCTGATTTTCTAAACACATTTCTTTTGTTATGTGCTATTAAATAACTAAGACATCACCTTGAAGTTGCAAATGCTCTACCGCTTCTATAATTCATGTCAGCCATAAAATTTAACATGATCAAACTAATATCACTCACTTCAGGTATACTCACAATGAGTTTTAAAGCACAATGTCTTCTCATAGTTCATGAGATCACAATTTTAAATAATAATAATAGTGAATGCCAGAAGCAAAATGTGAAAAAATAATTTTGCAAAAGTGAGAGATCAAATTTTGAACAGAATGAAGACCTTACTTGTTGAGCAGAAACCTTAGAAATCCAGGATGGAAGCAAACAAGATGTGTTATTCAGGGCATCGTAGGAAGTCTCCTTCGCCTTTCCACAGTCAATGACAAATACAACATCATTAATGGTGATACTTGTCTCAGCTATATTAGTAGTAAGCACAATTTTCCTCACTCCAGCTTCAGGCTCATCAAATATCAACCTCTGCAAGCATTTCAAATATATCTTCTAAGATTCTGTCCTTTTTATTTTTTCTCTTAGCGAGAGGGGGTAGGGGAGCAAAAGAAAAAAAAACATCTATTCTATTAGAAATGAACAGAAGCATATGTAAAAGCAACTGAAAATATGTTCCCACATGACTAAAAAACCCAATTAAAAATTGAACAATTAACAAATAAGTAACAACTTTACCTGCTCTGAACTAGCCATAGAACCATGGCAAGTAAGCAACAAAACTCGACTTGGATCTCCTAAAATTGGATGAGCTAGTAGCTTATCCTTCAGAGAATTTATATCATCCCACCCAGTCATAAAGACTAAAACAGCACCGGGCCTTTCTTCCTCACATATATGACATAAAATATATTCTATGAGATTAAAACCAATACAATCAGGATTCCAACACGACAAAGACTCCTGTGTCTGAGGGCTATACTCCTTGAAGTTGGCTTCTTTAAGTGCATCCTGATTACATAATTCCCAAAAATTAAAAATAAAATGAGGAACTTGTAATGCATTTAATACACCAGTAAAAGCTATATATATCTTTGCATACCTCCACAGCAAAAGCAATTAGGCTCTTCCTCTTTCTTGGTGCTTGTTTGGTCATTTTCCACATTTTTTCTTGACCATAATCATCAATTTGATTATAAGTGGTCAATCTATATCCCGACATTTCCAAAATATTTTCCAGAAAATGGGTTCTAACTGGGTGTGTGAAACCCTAAATTAGACCAGAAGACAAGTAGTCAATTATATAAGACTTGTCATTTTGACGAAACTTAAAAAAAAAAAAAGAGAGATATACATGTTAATTCTATAGATATCTCTGATGAACAAACTTTTACTGATTAAAAGTAAAAACCTAATCGAAGATGTAAAATTGCCACTCATGACAATTAAACTTTACCGGGATGTTGATTATTGTAGCCCCACCAAAGTAGGATGAGAAAAGCTCTGCATCTACAGTTGCACTCATCAGTATCAGCCTTAATTCTGGCCGATGAGGGAGAAGATCTTTAAGGACAATAAGCAGAAAATCTGGCATAAACGTGTGCCACTGTGAGAAATCAGAATTCATCATCCCAAAAATAAAACCTCAAATTAGTCGACACTTTACCCTCATTCATTCCACGTTCATGAATCTCATCAACGATCACATGAGTTACACCTTTCAAATTTCTGTCAACCAGCAATCTTCTCAACAAGATGCCTGTGGTGCAAAAGAGAAGGTGGGTATCCCTCCCTTTCATACCTTCCAGCCGAACTTTGTAACCAACCTTTTCAAGAACACCATAAACAGAAAGAAATTTACTTCTCAAAACCCTTTATTAACAAATATAACGACTGTGACAGGTATCTTAAACAACACTATTCCAGACATAAACTCACACATTCACCCAGTTTCTCCCCTCTCTCTGAAGCAACTCTCTCAGAAACAGTCATAGCAGATATTCGTCTTGGTTGTGTACATATAATGTTACAAGCAGCGCCACGAGCAGATTCTGTTTCAGATTCTAATATGAACTGAGGAACTTGAGTGGTCTTGCCACAGCCAGTTTCGCCCGATATGATAACAACCTGTGAAACATAAATTCCATGCATTGTTAAAGAAACAATGAAGAAGAACTGGGTCATCTAAAATACAAAGGCTCCATGGGATCTTGGTGTGAAAGCTATTAAAAAAAAAAAAAGTTTCTAACACACCTGATTCTGTGAAATGGTTGTCAATAGTGTGTCCTTCTCCTTATAAGCAGGAAGACTTCTTCGAAATTCAAGCATCTTTTTACCATCTGGAGATGCCTACAACAAACAAAAGATTATGATAATTCAGGCTATTAATACTTCAGTATTCACATTGACACAAAACATCCAGAATATACGCATGATTTAGAAACTTAAAAATATGTTCAATGTCATAATCTTAAATAGCAGAAAAATGATATGAATTGTCAATAGCTATCTACAGAAACCTCCACTAGTGTTCGAAGTCATACTTAGGTCTTTAAGTAAGGAGAACAGATTGCCCTAGTATCAGCAGCAGACATCTTATAGCTAATTAGATGATAAGCACAGGTAAGTTCCAAATCAAATCTACAAAAAAAACAAATGGGCTTTGGTTGGGATTTCATGGCCTAAGAATAGACTGGTGAATCAGACAGCAACCCCAACCAAATGAAAATGTCACGTGAATAAGGTTAAACATAAAACTCCCTAACCCAACCCATATCTAGCTTATTACCTACAGAACTAGATATGGCTAGGACACCAAATGTAACAACAATTGTCCTCCAAAATGAATCTGCAGTTAAGGAGACAACCATTTCAAAAGGAGTTTTGAAGAAGCATAAGTTCAATAGGCAAATATCAAACAAGCAAAGTTGTAACCCAGGACCTTAAAACAACTGTCTGTTCCAATTAGCTTCATAATAGATCGAAATCATTTTATGTTTAACAGCACATGCATGGACCAACCAAGTCAGAAAATTGGAAGGCATAAAGGATTGCCTGTGGTTTATAAATTTACACCTTACTTTGAAAGAAGTCTTCCTACCCATTTCTTTGTTCATAGGTAAAATTTTTTATCTAAAATTCACATCCCCAGAGTCCTTTTTTGCCAGACAGTCCGCATAAGAACCATAATTACTGCAGAAATAAAATTCTAAGAGAGTTTTTCTTCAAATACGAGTGCTGACAAACAGTAATCCCTTTAGAGTAAAAATTAAGCAAAAGGCTGCTTAAAACATAGAGCCCAAGGGGACTTGCTGAAGGCCCAAGGTTCTCACTTGTTTAACCATCAAAATTCATTTGACATTTTTAAAATTCTTAATTATAAGAAAACAATAATAATACCTATACAGCTATACCTGATAACACAAAAATCAAAGAGATGGACCACCAAAACCATCTTGATGTAGGACAATTCAGGAGAATTGTTATTTCAGACTTCGGTATGATTTATTTTTTAATTAGTGTTTGGGATTTGATCTATTTCAATTAGACTTGTTCAGGATGTTTTTATCTTTTTAGGAAAGATCGTTTAGGTTGTTTCTATTTTTTTAGGAATGTCGTATTGGAGTCGTGTTAGGATTAGTTTATTATAAATAGTCTTATTATTTCAAATTATTATTAATGAAAATGTTCCTTGGGAGCAAATTCTTGTCGTGGATTTGACACTAATCGTGGATTGGACTAACCTATCGCCTTCACTTTGTCACATCTTCTATTCTGGTTACATATTTCTTGCAGGAAGGCACCCTTCAGCTCTATCTCTCCCTCCCTATCTTCTTTTTTTTGATAGGCAAGAGAAACCCTTAAGCTTTCTCTCTTAATATGACCTATCACCTGTGTCTCCATGGATTTACCTAGAGTCAAACCCAATAGTCAACTAATTATACAACAAATTCCACCTCAATCACCACAACTACCTAGCATTTTTCTGATTATGTTCTTCCATTCCAAAAATACCCTTCTTTTATAAAAATTGACTTTTTTTTTTAAGGATTTACTAGATCGGGCTACTATATACTCTCTGCACGGATATCGTCAAGAGGTACCAAAATTCCACAATTAGGACAACATATTTGTAACATCAAGTAACCTACATTTATTGAAATAGGTATAAATAGATTGCATTTTCCCTGTAAGAAAAGATTTTATTTTATTTTTGTAAAAAAAAAAAGGTTTTCAAAGAACCTGCATAGGAACAAGATTGGAGTAAGTAATATATTTGGCCGGTAAGCTATGAATGAAAATTGAGATCTCTATTTGAGGATAGATAAAAACGTTTATCTATGCTGTATTTTGGTGGGCCAACGAAAACCAGCTCAAAAGTATTAAGTAACAATTTTAAAAGCACGAAAATACAGCCACATTCTTACCAGCAGATATTTCAAAATATCTCTTACATGTTTTATAGAAGTTGTTCAGAATATGAAACATGATAGCAAAAAGCATGCATCACAATTCATGCCAAGGCCCTGCCTTATGCTTCCACAATTAGGACAACATATTTGCAACGTCAAAACCTAGTAACCTACATTTATTGAAATAGGTATAAATAGATTGCATTTTCCCTATAAGAAAAGATTCTTTTTTTTTTTTAAAATGATTTTCAAAGAACCAGCATAGGAACAAGATTGCAGTAACTAATATATTTGGCCGGTAAGCTAAGAATGAAAATTGAGATCTCTATTTGAGGATAGATAAAAACGTTTATCCTTGGCACCTTGCTTTATTTTGGTGGGCCAATGAAAACCAGCTCAAAAGTATTAAGTAACTATTTTTAAAAGCAAGAAAATACGGCCACATTCTTACCAGCAGATATTTCAAAATATCTCTTACATGTTTTACAGAAGTTGTTCAGAATATGAAACATGATAACAAAAAGCATGCATCACGATTCACGCCAAGGCCCTGCCTTATGCTTTGACCCCTAACACAAAGGCCTACTCTCATAATCCAAGCCTAGAAAAATGCAGGCATATACTTGTCTCACTTAGACAATTTGGTATATATAAAATATAAGTTTGTAACAATCCTGAGCGAAATAAAAAACGGGAAGAAGAAGTAGCCTAACCTAGGTTGTAACTTGTATGCAATATTTTCTGCAGCGTAAACTAAGGGTAACAGAAGTCCCCAAATAATGCTTCCTTTTAAATTAGGAAACTAAAACTAAAAAAAGTAAATGCATTGGGATACCAGTAGAAAAAAGAAACAGTTCCAGAATTGTACAGGTAAGATGAACCTGCCAAGTTTGTAGCTGATCACGCATTTGTAAACTTCTCCGCCGCAGAATTTTCTCCATGACAGACTTACTTGATGCCAGTGGCTCCGGTTGATCAAAGAGACCTTCCTCAGTAGCAAGACTACTATCGCTGGTTATCCTAGAAAAGGAAGAATCTGGAAAGCTTCGCTTAATTCTCAACTTTTGTGAATGGTAATCTCCAAGATACGAATCGACTTGTCTTAGCAAACCAGGAGGTAAAGTCACCTGTCAATGCTTGAAAGCTTCAAGAGTGCCTTAGCAGCATGCATGTAAGAAAACTAAAGACTTCAACATTTCAAGATATGGATAGGGTGAAAGAAACCAATAATAGTGGGGAAAAAAATAGAAGAAAGAATTTCCATTTAAAATAAATTTTGGGCTCTACTCTGGTGCATGCTAGTAATATATTTAAAGATAAAAGGAAAAAAATTGTGAAAGATTACATAAGTACCTCTCTCTGTGGACGCCTATCATCCAAATCAAATCTGTAATTTGGCAGCGGAACCTTACTAAAGACAACAACTTTGGCATACAGATGGCTGCAAAAGGTAATTTTGAATCAGAATCCTAACTCAAAGTGAAAGTCGGTTAACTGATCAAGGTATATACTCTAGTGAAAACAGAAGATACCTATACAAACCCATGCTGCTAGCCAGAGCTGCTATTTGCTCGTAATCACATCTATCTTTTTTCTCCCTTGAGATCAACTCTTGCTTCTCCTTGTTGCGTAAAAGCTTAGTCAACTTCCGACTCCACTCCTCCATGTTATCTGAGGGGAAAGAACCCTACCAACATAGTAAAAATAGACAACAACTATGAATAATACATGCCTGCACGAATATTTAATATAAAAATTTGCAACATTGACAATCTCCGCCCTGAGTTTCTTTTAGAAGCTTCGACAAAACAATGCACAGCTACAACAAAATCAAACCCTACTCATAATCCTAAAGGTCGCTTCATTCCACCGAGCAACTGAGTTCCTTTCAGAATCTTCGAGAAAACAACAATCGAAACCTACACCATAATCCTAAAAGTTGCCATGTTCAAACCTATCAACTGGTTCCTACTTTTTTCACAAACAGAAATGTACACAGGTATATGTATATATAAAACCAAAAATAACAATTTAAAGTCCATCAAAATTCTATCAATCCAACAATAATCACAATAAAATTTTAGAAAAACAAAACAGTTTCAAAAGCAATGCGACTCACTCACCGGTTGCAACGACGACGTGTCCAACTCCCGATCAGACCCTTCCTCGGAGACACCGTCGTCATAAGCTGAATCGAACTGCAAATTCTTGTTATTAGTAACAGTATCATTGTTTTCATTATTATAATTATTGTAACTATGGTTCAGTTGAGGGTGGTGAGAGTGAGGAAGAGAAGAGACTTTAGGGTTTAAAACTGAATTCAGGCTGTTATTGGAAGAGGCGGGATTGGGCGCGGTGAAGACGGAGCGTAGGCGGTGGTGCGGAGGGATGTAGACGGCGCCGTACGAGGACGGTGGCCGATCCTTCATTGTGGTTACGAAGGAGAGCGAGTGTTGTTCGGGTTTTGAGTTCAGTTTTAGGGTTTTTGAGTGAGAATTTGGAGAGAGAAGGAAGTGAGAGTGTGGAGAGAGGAGGAGGAGGAAAGAAAGAGTATGAGAAGCGAGCATGCAAGGCTGATGCGATGAGATGCGACGTCGTCTTCGATGTAATCACCGGTTTCTGGAAATGGCCGTTTTTTTGCGTTAAGAGTGTTTCGGTGGCGGACGTTAGAGTTAAAACAATGAGCGTTATGTTCACGCGTGTATTGTTCAAATACTGTAAATAGTTTGGTTTGAATTTTTTTCCAAAACAAAATTAACCCTCAAATCAATCAGATTAAGTTCATGTGATCGAAGATTCGAAGGTATATATCACAGTATCACACGTCTCAGAGCATCTCGCCATCTCCTATGTATAACACTGAATTTTAACTTGGGAGAATATATTTACACTAAATTTTTTTCCACTCTAATGTTTTATTAATTTCACACCAAAAAGCATCTTTAAATAATATTCTTCCAATAAATCTTTAAATTATTATAAAATTTTAAATTGGTTAAATGTATAATTAATAAGTAAATTAATTAAATTAAATATGAAAATCAATATTGGTGTCATTTTGTTGAGATCTTTCTAACAATGTATTTTTTTTTAATATATATCGTTATAATTAAGTATGGGTGGCTTAAATTAAAAATTTTAAATTTTTTTAAAAGATTATGATATTTATAATAAAATAAAATAAAAAAACAAAAGGGTTTGGTATAGCTACATGCTACACCAATTTTTTTCTTCTATGAAGTTGAGATTTAGGTGCTGTTTTGAACCATTTTTAAAAATGGTTTTTTGTTTTTAAAAATAAAAAACAACTTTAATATTGTTTGTTTAGACGTTAAATAAAATTGTTTTTGAAAACAAAAAACAAATTTTTAAAATGTATAACTAAAAAGTTAAAAACAATTTTTTTATTGTTTTTTACTATTTTAAAAAACATCATTTCAAAACAAATCAATTTTTCCCTCCAAACAATTACTTTACCTATTTTAAAAATAACAACCAAACATTTTCACATCGTTTTCCATCTCAAAAAACTAATAAAAAACACTACCAAACATATCACATTTTTAAAAACATCATTTTTAAAACATGATTTCCATTATATTTTTTTTTTTTCAAAAACACTATTTTAAAAACAATACAAAACACGGCCTTAGTGACTTCATTGGACTTGGTTTTACACCAAATTGGTGTTTTGGTGTGTTGCTTGGAGTTTCTCTCATCACTCCATCAACCTTACCAAAAGACTTGCAAACTATAATGACAATCTATGAGATCTCGAGAAGGTACTCAGATAGAAGAGTCCTCCAACTGGTACCTGCCAACATTACCAATAATGAGCTACTTGATTAGCCTTTCTAGGGACAAAACACACACCAACTGAGACAAAACTTTGAAACAGAAATTTAATATCATCAAGAATCAATCCTACATCTCAATAAAACTTCTTCCTTCATTTATCCAATTCATGATTACCTACGCATCAGATCTTAGGAACCACAACTGTCAAACCTATTTGTACGGCCAAAAGGAGACCCCGATAAAATTGCAATTGCCCCAGCCACTTAGGGGCTTATAAGTTGCTACAATTCGTTGAATACCAGAGACTTTCACCAAACCCTCTTAATCACAACGTTCCCAACATTATCAATAGATGCATCTATATTAATTTTGTAAATACTTGTTCTAGGAGGTTTCCATTCTATGACAAGCCAAGGCTGCAGCTAGGATCCCTTCTTGAAATCCAAATTAGCTTTCACAAAATCAGCCACAAAAGCTTGAGACCAATCCACAACTTCACTCAAATTTATCCCAGGTATCCCATGAAGCACACGGTTCCTATTGTACCAAATTCTCCATAGGACCACACAAAACAAACCCACCATATCACCATCCCACTTGTTGAAACAGACCAACAAAAAATCAAACAAATTAACACCATCCACACACTTCACACCCTTTGCCAGCAACCAGGTGTCGCGAACAGCCTTCAAACACTATCACACTTGTACAACGGGCACCTTGTATCCACTGACATCCCCTTCCTTTCCAAGTTCATCATGGCTAGAATCTAGTTGTTACATGCCTTCCAAATAAATATTTTGATCTTCAAAGGTATGTCAACCCTTCACAAAAACTTCCATCGAGAAACTGCTCCATTTAGGCTTGAGGAAATAGGGGAATCACTCAAATCACAACCCATCTGATACCCACTCTTAACTGTGTAGTTCTCAGTTTGCTTGTAATGCCAAAATAAAGTATCTGGACTCCGAGCCACACCGACCGGAATGCTCAATATCACATTCGCGTCATCCTTAATAAAATTTACCTTTTTGAGCTCCACATCCCATCCTCCAAACGACCCAAAATGTCCATTCACAGTGGCTCTCTCCCTAAAAACCGGAGTTGTAATGACCCTAAAAGTTGTCTCTCGCTAAATCCATTGATCTTTATAGATCAATATTGTAGACCCATTCCCCACCCTCCATCGTGTTCCTATATTCATAAGCCCTCTCCCCCAAACTAGGCTTTTCCACAAAAAACGAACTAGAGTCTCGACAATTTGTCTTCATTATTTGTATCAAAGGCGTTCGATACAAATTTTTCATTTCGAAAAACATAAAACACATTCTTAAAATCATAAAAGGAAACCCTACATATCCTAAATAGGATACAAAAATTCCTAATAACAACCATTGTCATCAAACGCCATTACATTTCATCAAATCATTTTCATTTTTTTCCTTTCAATCTGCAAATTCAGATACCAAAGATGGTAGTAATTTCAGCAAATTTAGAACTCAGAATTTTCAAGTAGAATAATATAAGAACATAGAAATACATAGATTCTTGCCTTCAATAACCCCGCCTTTTCCCGGGTTACGGTTTGTGAAAACTTCACTATCTCACAAAGTATTATTCAAGCACTCTACTCCATCGGAGGTGGGGAATTAACAAATCAAAAAGGTTATCTAATATTTTAAAGTCTTCTCAGCATCAAATAGCTAACCAAAAATAATGGAAAAAGAGAGAAGTACACATCTATGGCAGCCCAAGAGGCACGAATTGTCTCGAGCTTTGGCTGGTTTAGTAGGTGTAGCCCTTGACAAACATTCCTTTCTTGGCATCATCGCTTTCGCCTGCACCCGAGTATTTTCCAAGCTGAGCTGAGGAATTTGCCTTTGCACGTTCCAAAAGCGCCTTCTGTCCAGCTACAATGTTCTCAGGGTGACCTTGCCATGTCTTGAGCACACTGTTCTGGAGTGCACGTGCATATGAGAAGGACACGTGCCATGGGTTGGGAGATTGGTTCATTGCATTCAAATTGAGAGTTGCTTCCATTTCAGATTGTCCTCCGGACAAAAACTGAGAAGTAAACAGATCACATTACCATTAGTGATAGGATTTTGCTAGGGATCAAACTCATAAACAAAATAATCACATTCAACAGAAAAATTAATGATGTTGATTGAACATGGACAAGAACCCAAAGCTTTGAACTTTCGAACTAAAATCAAATGCAAAATCATAAGTTTATCAAATAAGGTTTCAGGTGTTCATACCATGATTCCTGGAACAGCAGGGGGGACTCTCCTCTTAAGCATAGTTAGTGTATATTTAGCGACAGTCTCTGGTGAAGCCTTCTCCTTATGTTCAGCTCCTGGTGTTACCATGCTGGGCTTAAGTAGGATTCCCTCGAAAACGACATTGTTTTCAGCCAAGTAGAAAAAGACTTCAGACCAAACTTTCTCTGCCACTTCAAGGGTCCTTTCGATTGGGTGGTCACCATCAAGAAGAATCTCAGGTTCTACTATGGGCACAAGACCATTATCCTGCATATCAAATAAAGAAAACATTCAATATATTGAATTATTGATAAGTACATATATAGTTTTAAGATTCAGAATCTCTATGCATAGTTTTATTCAACACTTTTAAGGCAGTATCAGCATAAATTATTAATGCCAATCTGACGTGGAAGCCGATTGAAAGAGGGGAAAATTTTATGAAGGAAACCGGAAGTTTCTATTTCTCTGTAACATTTCAATAATATCTCCAAATCACAAATCCAAAAGCTGCTAGAAAATGGTTGAGCCAACTAGCTAAATACTCAGCTAACAAACCATTTTGCCCAAAACACAGCTTTTAGAAACAGACAAACAACAACTAAAACAAAGCAAACAAAGCAAACAAAACAATTTTAAAAGCTAAAACATCAGTATTATATTCTAATAAAAGAAAATAGTACTATGCTCTTGCATCACAATCGTTACTGAAAACTTGATTAGTGGGAACAGTAGGTGGAAAAGGAGCACGCTAAATTCTATTTTACACACGGAACCAAGCAGTCTGATCTGATAAATGACAATAAGTTGAAGTTATTATGACAATATAACTACGAATAACCTCAAGAATATATATATTTTAAATGTCTAGCAATAATCTTAACAAGGAAACATTGATAAACTTCATGTGATTCATGCCTAAGAATATTTTAGGCTCCACAAGGGTAGTATGTAAAGTCGAGACAATTCATTTGCATCTCATATAGACAGCAAAACTTTGGCCAAAATCTTAGATTCATTGCCTCACAACATAAGTTGCCATTACATGGTGATGACAAATACATAAAAATAATAATAATAAAATAAAAAGACCCTAAGTTTCTTTGCTAACAATCCAGTGAAAGCTTGATTAAAAGGTCTTTCAGATTGAATGTATACCTGAGAAATGGCAGCATAACGTGCAAGTCCCCATGCAGCTTCCTTAACAGCCAGAGCAGAAGGACCGCAAGGGATGCTAACAACCGTCCTCCTATAAAATTTCCAATAATTAGATGCTACAACTCATAAAAAATTGAAGATAGTCAACAGATAAATGCTTAACCAAAGTACCAAACACAAATTTCCAGGTAAACTTCATAAGGCAAACGTTGATAAAGACTACAAATGACTCACCACTTGGCAAATCGAGCACCTTGCTTGTAGTATTCAGCAGATCTTGATGCCAATCCATCCAAGCCTTGGCACCAAGATTCGTTGTTTGATCCTGGTAGGGGAACCAAACCCTGAAACATGAAAAAGAAAACTCAATAAACATCCGCGAAGCAACAAATGAAAAATCTCAATTAAGAAACTAAACAACCTACTATAAAACTTGTACATTCCATTGGCAACATACCTTGTCAACCTTAATACCAGGCACGATATTCTGATCACGCAAGCAGTCCACGAACTTCTTCCCATCTGTAGTTGATTGGTAAAGTGTCTCCTCAAAAAGAATGGCACCAGAAATATACTCACCAAGCCCAGGAGTGGTCAGCAAAAGTTGTCTGTAAGCCTGTCTGTTGGTCTCAGTATTGTCCAATCCAATAGATGCCAACCTCTTCCCACATGTTGCATTCGATTCATCAATGGCGAGAATACCACGACCAGGAGATGCAACAGTTTTCTACACCGCACAACAACAACAAAAGCCCACAAGCACAATATCAGCACAGGTTGTAAATCCACTACAAGTTGCTTTACTAATACGAGCTTGAACTAGCAATCTCCTTTATCATCCATTTATTTCTCTAAAAAAAGGTTATATTTTCACATATATTTGATTTATCATTTGTGACAAAAATGAACTAAATATCTTGCCAAAAAAAAAAAAACAACTACACGAGACAATCACTGCTTCAGTATAATTTTGTACAATTATTCTCAGCTAATTTTTAAGTTTCGAATCCACGAAAACAAAATTTGAAACTTTCAAACTTGTAAAGTTAATATGAAACCTTTCAAATCAACGTAGATCTTGCACCAGAGAAGCACTATAAGTCTATAACTAAGTAACAATAAAGTCAAATAATTGTTACAAGAAAAATTAAGATCCAATTTTTTTTCGAAATATAAAAAATATCAACCAATAAAAAAACATGCACAGAGAATTATGAATAAAACTAGTAATTATAAAAATAATCATGATAAAAAAAAAAAAAGTGAGTGATCGGATGTGGAGAGGGAGAGGGAGAGAGAGAGAACTAACGGCGGTTTTAACAAGTTCGTCGGTATAGGAACCGGCGCGGATCGGGAGGGAGACTCGGCGAGTAACGGAGTGAGTTGAGGAGGATCCGGTGCGTTGACCAAAGGACTGGTGTCCGATCCACTGAGACGACGTCGCATTAAGCTTCGTGAAGCTCGCACAGGCCATGGCTGCTTCTGGCTTCTGGCTTTTGGTGATAACTACGAGGAAGTAAACGGAAAAAAAAAAAAACGTTTCGAGGTCTGGTGTGGTGAATCGTGATAGAAGGATTTCGAGTTTCGGATTCTCTGTCACGCTTTTGGTTTGTTTTTATATAAGGAAGCGAAAGTGAAATAAGACATTGTTTTTCTTGGAGAGTCCGCGCAGGAATGGTTTAGTGACAATAGGACAAGCAACATGCGAGACTACCAAACAGTCCTTAGTAGCTAATTATGAATTTATGATTACCAGATTACCCTCTACAATGACTGTTTTGTCCTTTTCATTTATAGATATTTTTCCATATATATATATATATTTAGATTTACAGGGACCTCTATTGAGATTTATCTAAATCCAACTTAATTAAAATTAGTACTACAATAACAATACACATCACCTTATAGCACATGTGGTTAAGCACCCCCTTTCCATCCTGATGGTCAGGGATTTGAATCCCACCATGTGCATTTTAGAAGCATTTGTGGGAAGTTTTCTCCCGTTTATGGGAGTAGATATTTGGACTGCAACAAAGAGTGAGCGGACAAATGCAGATTGATCATGTGAATTTACAAATATAACCTTCCAAATAGTGAAATAATCATTTTCCCCCTATAGTTTGCTATATTAAACACTTTGCCCCCTTTAGTTTCAGTAATAGTCATTTTCCCCCCTGAAAACCAAAATATTAGACATTTTACCCCCTTTAGTTTCAGTAATGGCCAATTTTCCCCCTGAAAACCTAAATATTAGACATTTTACCCCCTAACCGTTAGGTAGTCCGTTAATTAACAACTTTAACCGTCAAAAAATCAATTAAATGAGCTTATTACCCTTGAACAATTTAGTTATGCCCTCTAATGACACCACTAATTGTTTTTAAAGAAAAAAAAATCAGAAAAAAAAAATTAAAACTAATAAAAGTATTTTAAAAAAACATAATTGAAAATAAAAAATTATAAAATTTAATTAAACTTTAATAAAAAAATTTAGTATTTCAAAAAAATTATTAATGTTTTTTACATTATTTTTACATTAATTAAAAATTTTAATTATTTTTACATTTCATTCTTTATATTAATGGTTTTTAAATGAAATTATTATTTTTACATTTCATTCTTTATATTTATGTTTTTAAAATAAATTTTTTATTTGTACATTTAATTCTTTATATTTATTTTTGTTTAAATAATTTTTTTATTAAAGTTTAATTAAATTTAATAATTTTTTATTTTCAATTATGTTTTTTTTAAAATACTTTTATTAGTTTTATTTTTTTTTTCTGATTTTTTTCTTTAAAAACAATTAGTGGTGTCATTAGGGGGCATAACTAATATGTTCAAGGGTAATAAGGTCATTTAATTGATTTTTTGACAGTCAAAGTTGTTGACTAATGGACTTCCTAACGGTTAGGGGCAAAAGGTCTAATATTTTTGTTTTTAGGGGGGAATTGACCATTACTGAAACTAGAGGGGGTAAAATTTCTAATATTTTAGTTTTTAGGGGGGGAAATAGCCATTACTAAAACTAGAGGGGGCAAAGTGTCTAATATGGTAAACTAGGGGGGAAATGATTATATCCCTTCCAAATATGCAAATTTAATAATGACTAGGGGTTATTTTGGTCTCTTACGAAGTGGTTGATGGTACCCAAACCCAATGAGAGTGTTTGGTGTTTCGAGAGTTTGAAGAAGCCAAGGAAAAAGCATAGAGAGGGAGTAGTTGTAGGTGATTTTGGACTATCTCTCTCACATCACCCACCTAACCCTAACAATTGACAACCAGCACCTTTGAGATACACTCCCCTTTTCTTTTCATTGAATCACTTTTGTACTCTTGCATCATAACAAATATATTTTATTGTCACGGTTTCCATTTGGTCAATTATCATTTTCGTTTTGCATATCTTAATGTCATTACATTTACAAGGAATTCTCATGATTTGCAGATGTTTCCACTTTATTTTCATACGAATCTAAAACATAAAAGTAATTATCAAAGTTTTGGTAATTAAGCAAATTGTTCTAAATTTCTAATCATTTATCTAGTTATTAAGGTCACAGACACCAGTAGTTTGTTTAGGTTGCCTTAGTCAAATGTAAATCATACAAACCGATTTTTGCAATCGATAATATTTACTATAATAATTATGGACTGTTCAAATTATTTACTCAAATTTATGTCAAAATGATGTGACATATGATTTATAACATAAAATAATTAGCAGAAAAATTGATAAATGGTCTTTGCAAATGGGGCACACATTGGGGTAACAAGCAAGGTTCTCATTTTGGGAGAGGAGAAAATAGAGTACTTTTTAGTATAATTAAATGGGAAAATTAAAGCAAAATTCGTCATTTACAACAATTATAGAAATTAAGAGAAGGTGTTAATCGTCATACCTTTGTCACTATCCTTGATTCCAAATATCCAATTTTTTTTTTTTTTTTTGTTAGAAATGTATCGAATGTGGATTGATCGATCTAAAATCTACTAATATCATTTGCAATGATTTTTAGATGGCTCTTAGGGGGTCTTCTAATGCTAGAACTCACACGTTTTTCATCGGGATCTAGCAAGATCAATCAACTATAGGAGAGGTCTCTCTAGTGGTGGCCACGGTTCGGTTTCGGTTTGGTGGCCACCCAAAACCGAAACCGAAACCGAAACCGGAAATTCGGTTTGGTACACGGTTTCAAACCGGCGGTTTTACGGTTTCGGTTTTGGTTTCAGTTTAAAAACCGTCGGTTTTGGGGTCGCTTTCGGTTTGGTTTTCGGTTTTGAGCGGTTTTTTAATATATTTTTTTCAAAAAAAAGTGCCACGTGGCAGCTTTTGATTGGTCGAATTATTTATTTATTTTTTGTTCAAACCGGCGGTTAAACCGCCAGTTTTGTCAAGTTTTTGGAGGACCCAAACCGAAACCGAAACCGAAACCGTACGGACCGGTTTTCAAACCACCGGTTTTGGTTTTCGGTTTTCGGTTTTCGGTTTTCGATCCGGTTTGGTCCGTACGGTTCCGGTTAAACCGCGGACAAAACCGACGGTTCAACTGGAACCGTGGCCACCACTAGGTCTCTCCACACTTTGTGACTTAGTGAGACTTTAACCCCTTATCATGTAAGTAAGAAAAGTATTCCACCACTTCGTTAAGAGCGGTTATGATGTGCTACATGTATACATTTTTTTGACATAGGTGTAGCAAATACTTTAATAGACAACTTAAAAGAGCTGAATCGGAAAAGTTAGAAACAGAGAGGAGCTCTATTGGTGTCAACGGTTGAGAGTTGACCGGTTATCGTAACACCAAGTTTTTTCATACCAAGGCTTCCGGTCGTCGTCGAAAAAATGAGATTCGTTCTATGATGGCAGCTGATGGTTCAGTGGTAGATGATGCAGATGGTATTGCTCTGGTGGTTTCTAGTTATTATACAGAACTTTTCCAGTCTTCGTCTCCTCCAGCCGAGGATATTCAGAAGGCTACTCACTAAGTACTCAGTTTGTTCAATACAAAATATCTCAACCTATGCAGCAACTTCTTGATGTGATTTTACTGAAAAAGAAGTGAAGTTTGCGCTTTTTGATATGTGCCCTATGAAGACCCCAGGTCCGGACAGCTTTCATGCAATTTTCTTTCAACGTCAGTGGGATACAGTACGGAAGGATGTGTCTAAGGCATGTCTTTCCATATTAAATACAGGTGCGCCAATGAAAGAGGTAAATTCTACTCATGTTGTGCCCATCCTTAAGAAGATCGAAGTCTTCTGAAACGATGGCTGATTACAGACCTACTAGTCTGTGAAAAGTTATCTACAAAATTGTTTCTAAGTCGCTGGCTAATCGATTGAAGCCTTTTCTTCCAGAGATTATTACTAAGAAGCAAAGTTCTTTTGTTCCTCGAAGGCTCATTACGGATAATATTATTGTTGCTTTTGAACCTTTGAATACTGTTCATAGAAGAACCATAGGTAAAATGGGTCTTATGGCTCTCAAGTTGGATATGAGCAACGCTTACAACAGCGTGGAATGTAGTTTTTTGGCAGAGGTTATGCAGAAACTTGGTTTTTCAAATAAATGGTTCGATCTTGTTCATGAGTGCTTATCATCGGTTTCTTTCTCTTTTATAATCAACGGTTCACCAATGGGTTATGTGATTACTCAACGGAGTATTTGTCAGGGGTGCCCGCTTTCCCTTTTTATATATTTTTATATTTTTTTATATTTTGCACTGAAGTCTGAAGCTTTCTCTAGTTTACTTGAAGCGACAGATTTTGATGGTCGTATTAAAGGTGTTAAGTGTTCTCGACGACATTGTCCTTAGTCGCTTATTATTTGCAGATGACAATGTGACTTTCTTAACCCCAAGGGGTGGTGCCATTGGTCACTAAGGTGAGCCATAAGCTCGGACGTCCTGGGTTCGATCCCTGACAGTCACGTTTCTCTTAGGGCAACTGGAGGTTTACCAAGCTGTTAACTTCATGGTCTCGTGAGATTAGTTGAGGGATTCAAATCAGCTGTCAAATTTTGATATCTCAATTTGTGTCTAACCAACCAAATTTGTGTCTAACCAACCAAATTGGGACATGTATACACATTTATAGCATATTTAATTATTTTTTTTCAACTTCTTCCATAAATGTGTATACATGTCCCAATTTGGTTGGTTGGACACAAATTGGGACATCAAAATTTGACAGTTGATTTGAGTCCTTAGTTGAGGTGCGCATAAGCTGACCCGGACACTCACAGATACCAAAAACAAAAATGACTTTCTGTGAAGCTACTGTCAGGTCAGATAATAAATTTTAATAATTCAATTGTTACTTTTAGCCCAAATTGTGCAATGATGCTTATTTATCTCTATTAGTTGTGTTTTGTTGAAACAGTTAAATGATAATTCTGTTTTTTAAAAAAATTCGTTCATAAAATAAGAATAAATATTCATAGGGTCATGTTTCAGTACAATATCAGTTTCAATGCATCAGATTGTGATGGATTAATAATACATGGGAAGTAAGACTATCTCCGATGCATATGTCAATGCCAATACCAATACTAAATTTAGCACAAAATATAGTGAAATGTTATATTTGACACATCATTTTAACATTGTACTCCAATGTAAAATTATATTTGATATGCTATTTTTTATTTTTTAATTATTTAAAATTATAAAAGTCAACAAATACAACCAATGCATTGAATATTTTGTTAGAATTGTTTCAATCTTAATTTTTCCTACCAAATTTGTTAAATTTTTATTCTTTAAAATTAAAAAGTCAACAAATACGGCTGCATTGTATTGGAGCATGTTTTTTTTTTTTTACTTTGTGCTAAATTATAGCATTGACACAATTAGCATTGCATTGGAGATGCTCTAATAATAGGTAATATTAAAATGAGAATACTATCTACCTTTCCCATTTGCTTTTCTCATTTTCCTTTCCCATTTATTACTTGCCACGTATACACTCTTTAATTTAATAAAAAATATTTTTACCCTTATTTTAAATTAAATTACGTGTGCCAATATTACCAGTTTGGCACCCACAAAACTTATTTAAGCCCCAATATTTGTATTAAAATTTTATATTATCAAAATACCCTTATATAAAATTACTAATTTGTACATATTTAAAATACTTATTTAAGCACCCATTTTATAAAAAATATCCCATAGAATAATTTATAAAGCTCACCTATTGACCTATTTCCATCAAGCTTGAAAAATTAAAAGGTTTTTTTTGGTAGACAATCTCACAAATTATTGTCCTAAGTACCTTGAGTGAAGTATTTACCGGACATAATTCTTAAAAAAAAATAATAATAAAAAATAAAAAAAAAATTTCAACTCTCATACTATTAGTACTTGTTCATATTGTTAAATAATAACCGGCTATGACGAGATGAGGTTGTTCCAATAGTAAAATCCCTCAAACTTGTATCACGAGGTTACGGGTTCGAGTCTTTCCCTCTCCCTAAAAAAACCACGTTTTATGTAATAGTATAATATTTCAAATAATAATAATAATAATAATAATAATAATAATAACTGGCTAAAGATACTCACAAAATTTACAAGATACAAAATGAATACTGAAATTTGAAGAACAAATATTTTAAGTTGTACAAAAGAAATCAAAAGAATCAAAGTGCTAAAATAATGGTAAGAAATTTGAAACTAGATAGGGTATAAACAAAGATTTTATAAATACGTGAATTCAATTCTTAAGGGTTATTTTTTAGTATTTAATGAGTGATTTATGATTATAGTGAAAACATTTTTTATATGGTAAGTCAGTTCCTCTGGTTGCTGAGATTTGTGACTGGGCTGCTGGTTTCTTGGTAGATTTTCGGAACAGTAGCATGGGGGATGGTCGCCAGCCTCAAGTATATAATGTCGCAACCTGTTCTGCGGTGGCAGGTGCCTCATGTGGATTCCTTTAAGATCAATACGGACGCTGCCATTTGCTCTCAGTCCAGGACATCGGGTATTGGTGTGGTTATTCGGGATAGCAACGGTTTTGTTAAGGTGTCCTACTACCTTCAGGTTAAGGCTTCTTTTCAGCCTCAAGTTGCTGAGGCCTGTTGGAGATAATTCTAAACCGATGAACGCGGAAACGTCGTGTCTAATATACGTCTATAACTCATAGCAATTAATAACGTAAATAAGCAGAAAAATAGATGAGAGAGAATAAACAATCACAACACAAGATATACGTGGAAAACCCAAATCGGGTAAAAAACCACGGGCCGTCAGGATGACAGAGAAAGTTCCACTATATGATAAACTGTTACAACCATATACTTTAGGATTAACTCTCTCATCTCAACCCCAAACCCCACTCACAAGATCCTCACCGAGTACCCCCCACAATATCCCCTAGGTCTCCCCTGAATATCATCCACGGATCTCTAACTTGATCCACCGATATTCCCTTGGATCCCTCCCCGGATATTCCATTAGATCTCCCTGGATCTCACCACACTCTCTCTGATGTTACATGGTATTCTTTTTGCTCCACATCCTTTTTTTATCTAATAACATAAATATTATGACTATTTATACTAGTTACATGGAGTTTAAGATAAAAGGAAATCCTACTCCTAAACGTACAAGACTTACTTGTTTCACATAAATACTATTTCCTTTTATGACAAGTCTTCTTGTAAAGAGCATTCATTTTCCTTCAAGCACAAGAACTTCCCAAAAGAACACTTTCCATTTCCATTGAAGATTTCCCGTTCTACGCATGCTTATGATTGACTACGATTTGGGTCACGGTTGTGCACCCGCTTCCTAAACCGTTACAAGTCACCTTAAATGACATCGCTCAGAAAACCATGATCCATACGCTGAAACGATCTTCAGTTTTCAGTTTTTCTGGTTTTCAAACCTCCCTCAAACAACACCATTCCATCTTCCAAACGTATCCCACGTCTCCAGTAAGCTCCACATCAGTTGAGTCTTGTTTGGTTCACATTTGGTTCGCTTAGGAATACAAGTCAAAACCTAACAAGGCCTTGGGCATTCTCAAGGGCTTGGAATTAGCTATTTCCAAAGGCCTTTTGCCTGCTGTGTTGGAGTCAAATGCGTTAAATGTGGTTAACGCAATTCTTTCGAAGGAGGTCCCTTGCTCTAAGGTTGGTGTTATTATTCATAACATTCTTGGTTTGTTTGAATATGAAACTTTTCTTAAATACTTTATGGTTATGATTTAACTATGGTTGAGTTATTGTATGGATTATGGTTAAATTATGGTTAAGTTATGATGTAACTATGGTTATGTTAGTTTAGTTCAAATTGAATTGATTGTACTATTTAGTTTCTTTTAGATTGCTTTGGTATGTGTTAGATTTACTTTTAGATTTTTCAGATATTGTTGGAGGCTATGCCAGTCCTTATGTCTGTAAATCACGTTTGGTAAAGTGCCAGTTCATTGTAGCACATCGACCGTTGGATGACAATGTGTCAATGCGATCTAATGGTAGCACATTGCTCTGTATTTTGTATATAAACCCCCCTTTGGGCATTGTAAATTGTAAGAGAGAAAAACATGGAATGGGATGTATGGTTAATGGAAAGAGAAATGTTTCTGTAAATATTTTGTAAACTCTCTTCTATTGTTTTTATTTTCATGTTTATGGTTATTTATGTTTATATGTGGTTTTTATGGTATGGTTATGGTTATTTATGGATGGTTTATGATCCGATATCTTTAGCAGAAGTATCAGAATATGGATGGTTATGGATTTATGGTTTTTATGGTTTTATGTTATTTCAAAATGGTATTTCATGGATTTAAATTTAAATTTTTTATTTTTTCAATAGTTACGAGTTCTCTATTTGTTTTGTTCCCCGTTTAGCTAATAAGGTTGCTCATTGTTTAGCAAAGCTTGCTCTTGTTCATGTGGGTGAGTTTGAGTGGTTAGATGACTGTCCGATTTCTGTGGAGAGGCCCAAGTTTTTTGTAGTTCTGTTTCCTTGTATGAGAAGTTTCGTTTTTTTTTTTTTAAAAAAATATAGTGAAAACATTTTTTTTTTCAAATGTAAAATTATAGTAAAAATGTAAAATTACTCTTTTTTTTTTTTTTTTTTTGGTATTTAATGAGTGGTTTTTTTCCCCACTGATATATTTGTTGCAAAAATCGTATCAAATACTTTTTGCCTCACTAAATTGGTGTAGAAAACTTTTATTACACCCTTCTTTTTGTTAGGTCTTTTACTTGGAAAAATGGTATCATAAACACATTTTGTTTTCGATATACCACCTGCGAGTATAATTATCAAACTTTAGATACTGTCAAGCTGAATAAACGCTTTTCATCGTCAAATCATGTTGAGTGGTGGGTACTGCAACACATTTGGGGTTCCCTTTGTAACAAAATATAAATTGTCACAAATTAGCCTTTTTCTTTCCCTTATTATTTTTTTTTTTTAAGTGTTTAAAATGATCCAAATCAACCAACAACAAATTTCAAACAAACTTTGAGTGTTTCATATTTGCTTTCTATGACAAAAAAAAAAAAAAAAAAAAAAAAAAAAAAAAATTAATGGAATTTTGTATCGAGTGTTTTTAAACTTTCATAACTGAGAATATTTTTTGACATCCAAAAAGCAATTCGGATTATTAAAAATGTTATTTCCATTTATTTTGTAATGATTAATTAAATGTTCTTCGAAATCCAACTATCATTGGAAAAGGTTTTTAAGATAAAACTTTTGATACCGACCTAAAACTTTTGATACCGACCGAAAGTGTTTTTATTTATTTATTATAATATTAAAAATTACAACATGATTATCTATCCAAAAATGTTCCTTTTTGAATTTTGATAGGTACAATACTTGGTACCGATAGTTAGTACCCAAGATACTGATCCCACCAATAGGGTATTGACACGTGGCCCATTTTGGAAGAATACAAGGAGGTAAATATAAAAAGTGAAAGAAAAAATACCACGTGCCAACACCATATTGGTGGGTCAGTATCTTGGGTACTGACCGGTCAGTACCCAAGCATTATCCTTTTGATAATACAGAAAGATCTGAATGCAGCATAGATTCATAGATCATTCTTCCTTTTCCATTTCAATTTTAAAAGTTTTATCATCTTTGAAGTATTGAATTGAATCCGCTTAAGGATGGTGTAATTGGTTGTAATTTTGTGCTACCTCAATCCCCCCACATGATTATTGAACTTTATGCTAAAGACTGGTGGAAGGCTAATTTTGTTGATACCAGTGGAGTCACAACTCCTATATTAGTCTCTTGGGCTCCTCCTAATGAAAATCGGGTGAAACTCAACACTGATGGTAGCTACAACAGTGATTCAGGTGCCATAACTGCTGGGGGTGTCTTGTGAAACAATCAGAAAGGTTGGATCAAAGGTTTCGTGATGAATATAGGGCTGGGGAATGTCCTTGAAGCTGAATTATGGGGGTATGTTTGAAGGCCTAAATATGGCCTGAAATGATGGGTTCAAGAATGTTGTTGCTGAAACAGATTCCAGCAGTGTTGTTCAGCTCCTTAACACTGACACTAGTCCTAACCACCCGCTTTACAGCCTCATTCAGAGCTACAGCGAGACCATCAACGGTGATTGGAGGTGTGTTGTGTAGCATATTTACAGAGAAGGAAATTTCCTTACGGATGGTCTCGCTCATATGGGGCACAAGATGGAGATGGGGTTAAGGTTTTTTGACAAGCCCCTGCTGCGTTAAGAGACATTTTTGACACTAATGGTAGAGGAACCAACCGTGTTAGGCAGTGCTCTATGAGCAATTTGTCTTCTTCTTAGTTCTTTTTTTTTTTCCTTCCGGGCTTTGCCCTCCTCCGTACCAAAAAAAAAAAAAAAAAAAAAAGAGTCTATAAAAGTGAAATATATATATATATATATATTAAAAAAAACATTGACATTTTAGATTTTGTATGGGACAAGTGAAATTAATAGGTATCTACACATCAATTGAATAAAGTTGTTATATCATGAATTGAGATATCTAACATTATTATATGTTTCGGTTTTTTATTTTATTTTAAAGATTACAATAATTTAGGATTTAGGAGTGAAAGAGACTCAAATCCGCAATCTCATGATGTGAGTGTGATGCCATATGCCAACCTTATCTTATCTATTTATTGGCATATTGTATCCAAATTTCTAGCACCACAAGGGCAACTGCCAGCTTAAATCATGTGCACTTCGTTTTTCATGTTTGTGGAGTTTATTCTCACCGTACACATTTAATAAGGCCATCTCCGACCAATCTTCATTTCTTCAAAATGAAGACTAGATTGGCTCCAACCAATCTTCAAAATGAAGACCCCAAAACGACGATTGGTTTTGGTTCTTTAAATTTGAAGATCCAATTTTGGATTTTCATTTCACTATTTCGTTAAAATAATATTATTTTTCTTCTAATCTCCTTTTTCACATTTTTAATTAAACTCAATAAATTATATATAATTTTTAATTTATAAATGTAATAAGTATAAAAATTATACCATTAGAAATATTTTGTTCAGATCTTTCAACCGAGTATAATATTGACTATATTTTAATTAATTTTTAATTTTTAATTTTTTATTAATGAACTAATATGTATTTTAATTCAAAACAAATGTTTTCAAATCATCAATTTTTATATGTAATTAACATATATCATAATAATTAACTCAAAAATAATTCAATACGTAAAACCAAATAATAACATTAACATTCTTAAATTAAAATATTACAATGGAAAAAAAAAAGTACATTGAAAATGAAAATGAAACCAATAAAAATAACATTGAAACTTAAAAGTTAACACTAGTATTACGATAAATCATCTCCACTCCAACCATAGTAATTTGGAAACCGATCTAAACTACTAAAATTACCCAACAACCCACCTTGAAATTGCCTAGAACTATTAAGATTGCCATGGATAATGTTAGCAGATGATCTTTGTTTATTAAAATCATTATATGTAAAAATAGTTAGGTGTGACAAATTATAAAAAAGATTAGAAAATTTTAGATGTAATAAAAGTGAGCAAATTATTATCTAATAAGATAATGTAGAGAAAACAATTTTATTAAAGAAAGTTTGAAATATTATTTATAAAGTAAAATATAAATATTTTATTATTTAGAGATTGTAGAATGAAAAATGGTTGGAGTAGTAAAATTATGAAGATGAAATATTCTAGGAATATTCCATTTTTCAATCTTCAAATTGAAGAAAAAATTGAAGACCGGTTGGAAATGGCCTAATAATACAACATATATAGGGAAACCCTTCTTGTATATAGTCGGGACTTGGGAGGAGATTTACAAGTGATGCATACACGGTTTGATCTTGGCAAGTCCTAGCCGACTCGTAATCCGTAACCACTCAATGTCAAAATTTTAAGTCTCACTCTCCATCGAAACACAATGAACCTCCATCAAACCAAATCACTCAAACCCTAAAAAAAGAAAAGTTAATTGAACAACCCAACCAACCAATACCACACTTGAAAGTTGAAACAAATCCCAAACACATTTCATTCATGCAAAACAAATCACAAATAAAATCTGCCATATAACATTATAACTAAGAAGAGCTTTGGACTTTACTTCAAAAACAGCTGAGACCCACCAAATCCGAAAAGTCACATTAAAAAAATCAAAAGACACACAAAACACACCCCCACTCCCTTTCTTGAAATTCACAGTCAAACATACCAAAAAGAGGCAAAAACCACCCCCAAAGACTCACAGTAAATTAATTAAAAAAACAAAGGCCCAATTTTGGGAAAACGACACTACGTGTTTAGTGTTGTTCATGGGAAAAAGTTGGCAGCCTATAAAACAGGGACCCCAAACCTCTCTCCAGAGTCCAGAGAACGTATATTGAACAATTTCTTTGTGTTTTTTACAGAGTCTTTTTATTAAGTGTTCTGTGAATGAGTCAGTGAGTGAGTGTGAGACGCAAAATGGGTGTGTCGTTTAAGGTTGCAAGGGCTGGTACGAGGTACAGGCCGAAGCCTGGTCTTTCTGATGACAACCCAGAGAGCGACAATGGTGGTGACTCGGTTCATGGGCTTCACGAGGTATATAATATATATTTGTCTGTATTTGTATGTGTGTGTGTGTTTGATTAATGAGGGTTTTGGTGTTTTAAGGGGTTGTTGTGGTGCAAGTTTGCAGCAGGGGTTTTGGTTTTTTGGTTGTGTTTTTGTTGTTTTGGCTGATGGGTTTTTGTTTTTGTGTGAACGATTGTTTATTGTTTATTGTTTATTGTGAGTGTTTGGATGCTGGAATTGCAGTGGTCTATTGAGGGGTTTTTAATTTTTTTATCATGACCAAAATATGCTTTTAGAATTCATATTTGTGTGTTGATCAATGGGGGTTTTGGTGTTTTGGAGGTTTGTTTTGGTGCAAGTTTGTAACTGGGGTTTTGGTTTTTTAGTTGCATTTTTGTTGTTTTGGCTGCTGATGGGTTTTTGTTTTTGTGTTGTTATTATTAGTGTTTGGATGGTGAAGTTTTAATGGTCTATTGGGGTTTTTATTTGTGTTATGATGTTATCATGATCAAAATGTAGTATCAGTAATTCAGTATATACATTTTCAGGAGGGAAATGCTTTTTATTTTGGGAAAAATAGGTGAATGGCTGCTAATCTGAGCTTGAATGAATAAAATAGATTAACTAGCTCAAATTCCTCTCTTGGTTTTTCTTGTTTTTGTGGAATTTTTGATTTGTTTGATGAATGGTTTGTTAAGTTGATTACTTCTGTTTTATTCTGGATTTAATCAAGTTGGAAAATGCCGTTTATTCCGATCTAAAGTGTTTTTTTTTTAAAGGATGATGCTCTAGAATGGCATTCATGTCTTGACTATCAATCTTCTCAATGTCTTCGCACTTGGTCCTCAGTTTCACGATTACACTATTTGCAGATCCTACAATTATGTTGTATGCATTCATTAGGTTTGTAGTTGAATTGGCCTTAAAATCTGGTTCCATCAACTGAAAAGTTTGATATCATTGTTTCCGTGACTGAAATCTCACTATATGATCCATTCCATTCCTGAATTTCGCCTGTTTGTTTTTAACTGATGAAAATGGAAATTGGCTCGTTATGAGTTATTAATATAAACTTATTGTGGTTAAAAATTCTCATTTAATTGCTCTTATGCTATTATGCTGTATTATGTGAATCTACTGATGGATTCATTTTTTGTAATTTGAAATCCATTTGTTCTCTATAATCTATAACATTGTCTCATATGCTTTTCTTTAAGTTGATGCTGACCATGTAAAGACTTTTCTTATTCTTCAAGATTCTTTTATCAATTATTGAAAAATCAAGCTTCCATGTCCCTTTCTTTGAAGGTATTAGTTTTGTGGTTCCTTAAGAACTCTATTCTGAGTATATGGTTTGTACATTATGAGGTGCAGCAGATTGTTGTCTACCACAGCCACATTTTATCCCATTAGTCTTAACGTTTGATTGCGGTGATAATTAAATATCTTTTCCTTTTTTTTCTTTTCTTTTCTAAATCTTTCTTAAAAGAACATTGTACCATTCATAAATCTATAATAATAATAATAATAATAAAAATGAGAGAACTTTTATGGCTCTAGAAGTGAATTTTAAGTGTAGCGGTTGTGATGAAGGGTAATTATGACGGGAAAGGAGATAAGGTTGCTGATCAAGCAAATGAGTCGGTCAAGTCTGGAGTACAAGGTAATGTGATCCACTTCTATGTTGTAATGATGTGCTGAGAAACCCTTCATGTTTGACAGTTTGCTTTATTGCAGATCTGGAGGTCTCATTTTCACTAAATTTATTCCCAAATGGATTTTCTGTTGGGAAAGCCACTGAGGTTAGCATTTAAATGAAAGATGCTTCAATCCATTTTTTTTTCCCTCTTTTTAGATATTTTATTCTGCTAAATACAATTATGTCTTCAAATTCAATAGCAGCTGTTCACTGATGTACCAAAGCAGTTGCGTCCTTATGATAGAGCATCAGAGACAATTTTCACTGTAAGTTTGTTCATTGAACTCGGTGATTTTCACATGTGTGTTGGTAATCAGTAATCTGGAATTCAACCTTTTTTTTCCTCTTCATGTTTCACCCAACCATTTACATATATTTATTTTACTTGCTTTTAAGGAAATAACAAATGATGTACTGCTATTTATATGCTGTTACTGTACTTTCCATCTGACTGACTTCATATGCTGTAACCTTTTGATTTACTCAGTTGCCTACAAGCACTAAGCATATAGTAAGTATAAGCATTTCGGTGTCAAATATTACATATAATAGTTGCTTATCGCACTATAACGAATGATCTGTTAAAATAGTATGAAAGCAAATTGTAATAAAAATATAATTGCTTCAAACAAAGTATTTGGTGAAGAGGTATAATGGTTTGTTGTCACTGGCTCACTGCCAAGAACTCACCCTACAAGTGTTTTTTCAATTCTTTTAATGCTAAAAATTCTGATGCAGTGGAAGTGTGGAAGACAAGATCTTATGTATATATGAACTTAATTTCACTGTCTCTGGCTGTGTATTTGAGTTAATTTTGTGATATTTTCTGTAATATAGGACAAGCTGTAGAATATTTTACCTGTTTTGTCTTTTTCTTTTTCCATTTAGGCAATTGAGTATGGGTGGTTGCCTGGAGATGTTTTTGATGGCTTATCTTGCAAATACGTTAATGGAGCTCTTCTATGTGAGGTGAGTTGAAAACTATATATTTCCTAGGTGGAAGTGGTGCAATTTTTTTCCCCTAGCGTTCTTATGTCTCTGTTCCCTTGTTAGATGTTGGTTGTGATTTGTTTTTTTATTTTATTTTTTTTGTAATTCAATCGCCTTACAATTTGACAACTTCATATAGGCCAGTTCTGAATATTGTTACTATATTAATGTCTTGATGGTTCTTTGCAGATTCGAGATTATCGAAACTGTTTGTTCAATAGAGCGGGTAGTGCTTCTGCAGTAAATTCTCCAATTGTCCATAAGGTGTCCCTACAGATGTGCATGGAAAATGTCATCAAGGACATCACATCAGTATCAAATGATTCTTGGACCTACAAAGATTTACTGGTCAGAGAGCCTGTTGTAATTTAAGCACGTTACCACTCACCATGATCCTATATTCATTAATTTTTTGCGATTTCAGGAAGTTGAGTCCCGCATTTTGAAGGCTTTGCAGCCTGTTCTTCATCTGAAACCGGAACCATTGCTAGACAGATTTTGTAGGGAGCCCTTGACAAAGAAGGTACTAAGGCATGCTGAATCTGATTTTGTGATTAAATGCTCAGGGGTATCATGTTATCATGTGTATTGTTCTTGCAATTGTTTTTTTTTTTTTTTTTTTGAAGCATGCAATTGTTGTTAATATAACACAGAACTGACAAAGCTATTTGCTGAGTTTTTGAGTTCCTTTTAACTTTTCTGGAATGACAAAAGTTTAATTGCACTTTCAATGCTTATTTACTAATTTATAAACAGTGTGTTTCAATTTTTAGAATTCTTTATTTTCTTGCTAATATCCAATTCTGAATTACTTCTAATATGAAATGATTTGGGATGTAAATTGTTATCTAAAGTTTTCTACATAAAGATAGATTCTTACTTTAAGCTTAGTACATGATATGACATCCCTTAGGGTGTTTTTCTACATTTTTGTTCTTGTTGCAGCTTGATTTGGGTATCACCTGGAGCTGGAAAAGGAGAAAGACAAATGATGCAACAGCTAGCAATCCAAGGTTCAGCAACCAATGTAACAAAGGTGTTCCAAGTTCACAGCTGATGATTTCAAGCTCTGTTCCCAATTTACAAAAGAATAATATTGTTCTGGAGTCCATACCACAGCCCAATCTTTTGGCAGCAGAACCAAGCTATCAATTAGCAGAAAGGTGCAGCCAATCTGTTCCAACATATCCCAGGTTGTCCAATCTTACCTCTGTTCCTAAACAACGGTTCAATGAACGTAATCATGATCCAGGAGAACCCAGTTCATTGGTTTTTCCTGAGCAGGGCACATGTCAAATACAAGCCAATAAAAGGCCTATTCTCAAGTTGCCCAAGGAGGAACCATTGGACTTCTCTCAGCAGCATCCTTCTGTGAGTCAACCTGACAACACTCTTGCAGCTGAACTGCTGAAGAAGAACACTCTATTACATCATGAAGCAGAAAAAAATCGAAATGAAAGATTTTATGACAAAAGAGGCCTCTCACTGTTCAGAAACAATGATCAACAGGCAATTTCTGAAGTTAACCGAAAGCTGCAGGCTGGAATGCTTCCTTCAGCTGTGAAACAAGAACCTGTTGAAACAAGTGACTACCTCAGCTTAAATGTTAGAAATATCACGGATAAATACTCGGCAATACATATGAGAAGTAATCGATCTAATCTTCAGCAATTACAACTGCAGCAATCATCATCAATGTTAGGAACAAGTATCCCTCCTGCCAACACACTACGAGATCAGATGGTGTATGACAAAAATGCAAGAAAGGAAGTTGGTTCTCAGAAGAGGAAAGCTTTGCAGAATCCTCAGGTTACTGCTGGCATGAGAATTGCGCCTGTAAGTTCTCATCAGAATGAGTCTTTGCCAAGTGAAGTCTCTGTATTACCTGCAAAGCGCAAAAAGAGTTCTCACCCTAAAGTCTCAAGTACTAAATTAGGTGATTCACTTGCTGTAACCAGCAATAGAAATACAACCAGCCACCTTCAATTGCAGAATCGTACCTTACCCCAGACTTCAGAAGTTAAAGCTGACCTCTTACTGGAGAGGTTTCTGAAGGTTAAGGCGGTGGCTCAAAGGTGCAATCCAAACTATAGTCACATTTATTATGCAGAAATTTTTCATTCTGTCTTTGTTCATGGTTTGATGAATTGAAACTGACATTTTGTGCATTCAGGCATGGACTGAATAATAGGAAGGGCAAATTGGACAGGATTTTGCCAAAGAAATTACATTTTTTTAATGCCGCACGGATTGAACACCACCTCCTGGATCCTGAAGAGAATTGGAAGTCAAAAGATGCTACTACAGCGAGGATTTCCCTGTCAGAGTGCTTCCTAGACAAGAGGCTTAATGAATCTAAGACAAGGACATCAATATATGTTCACCAATCTCATGCCAACCAAGGTAAGGAAATGTTTCCTGTTTAGCTTGTTTACTTTTTAATTAATTCCAATCATGCTACCTTCATGGTTAATTTTCTGCCATTTCAGGTGTTAAGATTCCTAAGGTTGATGGCAATACTCATGTGAAACTGGTCATGTCAGAGAAATTCAACGAGGGATTTGTGGAAGCAAGTGCTCTCTATGGACATAAAGCAGGGATTGAGTCCACTAGATTTCATTTCCTACCCAATTTAAAAAGCACTGTGCGTATGGCATTTCCAATCACTAAAAAAATTACTTTTTCCGATAATTTGGTCATTCTATTTTCCTATCGAGTAACTGAGAATCCAAGTTCCAGCTCCTCTCTTTAAATCTATTCTCAATAATATGAAATAGACTATATATAAGATTGTGATCATTCTGTGTTTTCTCCATTCTCATCTAAATCATATTGCTTTCCTTGTAACTCCTTAGTTTAGTTCACAGTTCTCTTATGAGTTGCATATTTTTTAAGTTTCATTTGTCATCCTGTAATCACATATATAGCATTGGAAAAACAAATTTAAGAAAGGTCTAAAGGATGCTGATTGATGTTTGTTTGACAATCATTTCGCTGTTGGAATGCTTTGTTATTGATTAGAGTAGTTTCATAATATGGGATGATATAAATTTTTTGGTTGCTGATTATCTACGCAAATTTTAACCTGCATTAGTCATTGTTGCAGTACATTTCTAATTTAAAATAGTACCACTACATAATTTTCTGTTGCATTTAAGTTAGAAATATAATACTTTTCTTGTAGGATTTTTCATTTTCATGATATCATGCTGACATTTGTGCATCTTCATTTGCAGTATTCTGCGGATCGCTTTGCTGCTCAGTTCACTTCATTGGTAGGTTTATTACATTGGGAGTTCAATGTGATTCTGCTTGTTTACTGCATTTAATGACATTTCTTTTGTATAGATGGTGCGTGAAGGATACTGCTTAGTTTGTGATAGGATAGAATCCACACCTCTCCGCAACGATGGTTGTTCAAGCACTCAACAAGTTACTGTTACTTGTGGAGTTACTCCAGCAGCTGAAGCATTTAAGCTGCCTTCAACACCAGGGCCATCAACTTCCATGGTTACTCCAATTACTAAAAGCATTCAAGCCGTTAACTGCAGACCATTACCTTCACTGAAACTTCTCTCTGAAGGCCATTCGCGCCCCTCTGGAAATATTGAGACAACTCAACAACTTTCCGGAAGTAATTTATCGAAAATGGAACTCGACATCGCTACCCAAGTGAGTCCTCAGCAGCAGAATTGGCAGCAGAGTTTGCATAAAAATGCTCATTTACAGTTCCAGATGATGCAAAGACAGAGACAGGCACAGCAAAACCAACTTATACAGAGGATGACTATGGCGGACGGCTTAGGTGTAGCTGCAGGTATGGTTCATTATGGTGAAGGAATCCGGGGCCATGCAAATATTGGTCCTGGTTCCGTAAGTAATGTTATTAACACTGGGGGATCCATTCAAGTTCCAAGGGGAGGACAAATCCCTTGGAATCGCAATGGGAGTCAATTTAACAATATTGGCAGCAATGTACCAAGTTCAAGTGATAGTAGGCAGTTCTTTAGCGGTACATCTGATAATGAAGTCCAAGTATTGGCAACAACGAGGACAGCAGACAGCCAAGGGAGAGCCTTGATAGGTGGATATCCATTTCAGAGAAACGCCAGCAATGTGCCATTGCCAATGCAGACACCAAGTATTCAAGACATGGCATATCTCTTGTCTAACCAGCAGATTTTGCCACAGAATCAGCATATTCCGGGAACACCACCATTGCACCAGCCGAAAGTCGAAACCAGCTTACTAGACGACTACATTGGCAATACCAGCATAGTGCCAATGAACCGTTCTCCAAGTCAAGTTAGCTCTCAACTATTTGATCAATTCCCTCAAATGAACCACCTGCAAGCAAGCTCTGGATCTGGATCAGTCTTTCCGCAGATGAACAATAGGAATGTTGTCTTTAGTCTCGGAAGCCCTGTGCAGAGTTCGCGTACTCGTGGGTCAGTAGCTAGCCGCAGGACTTTGTCTGGTTTATCAAAGAAGATGGGTGCCGTTAAAATCGAAAGAGAGTAATGGAAATGAAGTTTTTGAATCGACCAGGTGGCTATAAACTTGTAGTTAGCAGGTGTTGTACTGTAAATACCCATAGATAGGGGGGAGGTGGTATACACAGAAGAAATCAGTTTCAAAGTTCCTAGCCTTATTAGTTTTTGTTGTTGGTTGCATATACAAATTGAACTAAACATGTCTGGTATGTTTTTGCCACCTTGTTTCTTTAATCCAAAGGAAATGGCTCTCTTTTAATGTGTTTTGAGACTACTTTGCCATCATCAAAAATCGCATTCAAATAATCAAACACATTTTCGTGTTCCTGTTTATTTTATTTTCATGTTTGAAGTCTCATCCTTTTAATGGTTGTCTCCGACGTAAAGGTAATATATATTTGGTCCAGAATAGAGGCGGAACCGTGTAGAGGACAGGGGGCCATAAACCCAAACCCCCTTGGTTCAGGGAAAATTTTTTTTTGTATATTTTACAGTTTAACCCTTTCAATTTCAAGTTTTTATAATTTGGCCCCCAACTTTACTGCGGCGACCGTATCTTATTGGTATTTTATTATATTTAGCACAATGCACCAGAAATATCACCAATAAAGTCTGTATATGTATATGGTATCGGTATATGTCGACCCTGCCAACAACAAGACTGATAATATAGTTTTTTCGAGGCGAGTATTCTTCACTTTGAACATATGTGTATCGTACTCTTCTTCCTTTGATTAGGTTTTCTCCAATATCTTTTTGAAGAATCTCAAAGATTATCATATATATTTAATATTTATTTGGTCTATTCAGTTCAGTTCCATTTTTGGCAAGGCAGAACCATCCATTACTCGCTTAAACTCGATTTTCACTTTTTTGAATCGGATTGATTCGTCTCAACAGAATGACTCGATTCGAACATGTATTTTCGGTTCGGTTCAGTTTATTTCGAATCGTAAAACCGTAGATGTATTATCATCACTTCAACCCTAATTTAATTGTATTCATCGTTTTAAATGGAGCGGATTGTTCTAGATATCGATTTCGGCATCCTTGCATAATTTTTTCATCCCTACCCAATCTCCAATTAAGCCCAACAAACATTTCTCTCTCACAATTCACAAATGGCTCTAGAAGCTTCCATGGGCCGAAGGCAGCACCAGAGGCCGCCGCCACCGCCATCGTATTCGTCGGCCGGAAATGGCGTTATCTTCTTGCCTACGAACGGTATGCCGGCGGCGACGGCGCACCACCGACTGAGACTGAACCCGAGCGCCGACCACAATCCGGATAGCTACGACGACCTGCAATTAGAGTTCAGTCCTCTGCTCTACAGCTCTCTGGAGCGGTACCTGCCTCCCGCCATGCTCTCCATGTCACGTGACGCCAAGCTCCTGTACATGCGCGGTATCTTGCTCCGCTACGCGCCTGACGGTGAACGGAATCGTGTATGAATCCTATGCCATCCCTCTTCCTATATATGTAACGTTCGCGTCGACTTTTCATCAAAATAATAATATATTTTTTTGTGTTTGTGATTGTATATATGTTGTTCGAATTGTGTTGTATGAGAGATGAGATGTGTTTTGCGTAGTGAATATTTTTTTTTTGTTCCGTTTGTGAGATGGAGATGTGTTGAGGTTTTTTGGTTAGGTAGGGTTTGTTTAGTTGCCGAGAAAATTGGATAGAGAAGAGTTTGAAGTGTTTGGATTCTGGGTTTGGTGATGGAATCCTCAACATTGGATTAAAAATAATTTTTTCTTTGAGAATTTTCGAAGTCCTCAGGCTGACAAGAATAATCACTTGATGCTAAAATTTGAATGTGGAATGTTGATTTTGGTGTGTGAGGTATAGTTGAATTAGGTTAAGAATACTTGAATCTGAAGAGAAGAGTGTTATGAATGTATGTAACATGCCAAAGACTGCCTATTATTGCATTTACGGTGTTTCTTTTGTTTGGTCAAACTATCATTAATTGTTTCTTGTTTCTGTGAATAGCTTCAGATGCTTAGGGAGTATAAGCAGAAGATCATATCAAATTATCAGGTATGGTAAATTTTATGGTGAATGTTTGAATTGGAGGTCTTGTACTCAGAGCTAATGTATTAAACTGTCGTTGAAACTGGTGTGCCTTTCATTGATACACGTGTTTTGGTATGATCTGCCAAATTAGGATGAGTTCCCGTGAAACTTATAATAGCATATAAATGTAAATTACCTTCAGTTTCTGTAATGTCGTCTTTATGTTTCCTCCCTTGACTGTTCCTCCTCTTTGCAGCCTCTTAATAGGGAGCTGTATACAATGCATGCTACAAACTTCTTTGTCCCCTCATTTCTTAAAGCAATTAATGATAATACAGTGGAGAGTTTTAAGAGTATAATGACTGAATCCTCTCCAGGGATTTATACATTTGAAATGCTTCAGCCACATTTCTGTGAAATGTTGTTATCTGAGGTATTTTCTCTTGTTATTTGGCATGTAATATTATATCTTTTTCCTTGTATTTTAGTTTTTATATTGTCTTATCAGGTTCTGATTGCTTAGGTAGATAACTTTGAAAGATGGGTTCATAAGAAAAAAGTCAGAATCATGCGACCAAACACAATGAATAATTATGGAGCTGTTCTTGATGACTTTGGACTAGAAAATATGCTTGACAAGTTGATGAGTGACTTTATACGTCCTATATCCAGAGGTAAATATCTCTTTCATATTGAAATGGTAATATGATGTTAAAACATTAGGTGGAAGAATGAAATTAGTAGTTATTACATAGACTCATTTTTGTGCTTTTCATTGCTTTATAGTTTTCTTTCCTGACGTTGGTGGATCCACGCTGGATTCTCATCATGGTTTTGTTGTTGAATATGGAACTCATAGGGATGTCGAACTTGGTATGTGCTTTACCACTTCAATTGCATTATTTTCTGTGAATTATAATATTGTTATTTACCCTGATTCGTCTTTTCAGAGAGATTGCATGAAATACTTTTCTTTTGTTCTTCAAACTCCTGTAATCCTCATCGCACTTTCTTTTATGTGCAATGGAATCATGACTTCTTGTAACCATCATCTGCTTTTTCACAATAGATTCATTTTCTGGATTTGCTCCTATCTGGTGTGCTTTCTCCTTGTTAATGCTTTTTTGAACGCCCTTTAATTATTAATGCTAAGTGTTATTCATAATAACTGTTTACCTTGCTTTATTATTCCTATTAATGTGTTTACCTAATATCTCTTACCATGTCTGCTTTCTCTTAAAACTCTGTGCACTGCATTTTCACCTTCAGAAGCTTTTGTGAAATCTCAACTGCTTTACCTTTGCAGGGTTTCATGTGGATGACTCTGAAGTGACCTTAAACGTTTGCTTGGGTAAGGAATTTTCTGGTGGGGAATTGTTCTTTCGCGGCGTCAGATGTGACAATCATGTGAATTCAGAAACAAAATCAGATGTATGTTAATCTTTAATAAGAACAATGCCTTTTGACAGTATTAGACCATGTGTCTTTTTGGTTTACAATCTCTTTGACTGCCCTATAATCAGTTTTAGACAAATTTCTTTCTAGTTCCTCTGAACTTCAATGTATTGAATATCTGTCATGTCGACTGTTGTTTAGGCTAATAGTCTGACGTGTAAGCTAGTCCATAACCACATTGTATCCTAATTGAGAACATTGAAGAACAGGTAGATCAGTAGATGAATTGATAAACCTTGAGTGTCCAGTTTTTCCTGTGGTTCTTCGTGATGTCAAGCTTTATTGACTTGATAATTACCTTGGAGCCAGTAAAGAGAGAAGATTGTTGCACTGTCTTTTTTCTACATACTATCATTGTAAGTATTCAATGTATTGAATATCTGTCATGTCGACTGTTGTTTAGGCTAATAGTCTGACGTGTAAGCTAGTCCATAACCACATTGTATCCTAATTGAGAACATTGAAGAACAGGTAGATCAGTAGATGAATTGATAAACCTTGAGTGTCCAGTTTTTCCTGTGGTTCTTCGTGATGTCAAGCTTTATTGACTTGATAATTACCTTGGAGCCAGTAAAGAGAGAAGATTGTTGCATTGTCTTTTTTCTACATACTATCATTGTAAGTAGTCAAAGGTTTATCTGATATTGTCTTTTTCCCCTTGTAGGAAATTTTAGATTATTCCCATGTTCCAGGACATGCAGTTCTTCACCGTGGTCGCAACCGGCATGGGGCTAGAGCCACAACATCTGGGTGGCGGGCCAACTTACTGTTATGGTGCAAAAGGTATCTTGCTGCCACATTTTCCCCACCCATTTAAAAAATGCAAGATCTCTAGCCTAGGGTTCCTGAAGACAAAGAAACACCTTGTTCAAAACAATCTCTGATTTATTAAATTGCACAAGCCAATAGTAGTTATCTAATATTAGTTCTAACTTCTAAGAAGGTTAATGGAATAATCTAAATGCAATCTGGAAGAGGTTTATTTTAGATATTTAGTTAAACTGGGGCTCTATGAAGTTGGAAGTGCTTTTGATGTAAAGTAAAAACAGTCAATTAAAGAAATTGTTAGCCACACCATTTTATTTTTGTTTTTTTAGTCAAGCAAGCGATTGGACACTATGAGCTTGTTTTGTCACATCGTATCGCACCAAATAAAAAGTAGTTTACTTTACCAAATTATCTGAAACTGTATTTGCACTGTTGGTATACTGTGATATTTTAAGTTAGAAAACAAATTGTGAACTTTGGTACGGTTATATTTTTAAAAAATAAAATAAAATTATTTGATATAAAATAATACAATGTTTAAAAGTTTGGGCTTGTCTTTTTCATTTTCTTCTTCCATTTCCTCTGAACTAATTTTCATGGATTGGCCGTTCCGTTCTTCTCATTATAGCATCCCCTCTGCATAAAATTTATGGTACCTCGTTCTTCTTGGTTTGGAACTTCTGGGGAGTCTTAAGTGATGCAGTTCCTCATCGTCCAATGCATTGTTATCGAACTCTTTCCTTGTACAACAAAAAGAAAGAAAGAAAGAAAGAAAATTTAGTGATTGGTCACCCTTGATATGTCTGGCTTTAAAATGAGTACATATATATATATATATATATATATATATATATATATATATATATATTTGTTCGGTGCAGGAGATTCTGCTTTCGGGATATAAAGTTGTTTAGCTGGTAGTATGCTGTAGTAAACCTGTATTGTACAATAAGATCCTGTCCAATCATTGAGAGCATAAAATGTGGATGAAGATATATATTGGCACTGATATGAAATATATGGTCATGTTGGTGATGCTTTCCTTTTGTACTTATTTTGATGCGCAATTCTTGGTTTTAATAACTAGGATTAAAATTAATTATTTAATGCTGTTTTGGTTTGCTTAAAATGCATTCACAATTTTCTCAGTTCGGCGTTTCGGGAGCTGAAAAAATATCAGAGAGATTTCTCAAGTTGGTGTGCGGAATGTAGACGTGAGAAGAAAGAAAAGCTGCGTCTGTCAGTTGCTGCTACGAAAGAGGTATAGTATGAGTTTCATGAAAAGGAGAAAAATTGAGAATTTTGTACTTTTCGATCTATATATAATATGATTTTGTTGGCACCTTCAGGAGCTACTAAAGAGGGAAGTAAATTCGGCTTCTTGAACTGTTTGACCTACAAATTTATCTTGCGAAGCTGTAAAATAGTTGTTATCGTCAACATATAGAAAGCAATTTTTTGTTGGTAGGGATTTGTAGTACCGGATAAAAATGTTGTACATTAAAATCTTGTCAAGTTTATAATCTATAGTTGGATCAAATATGCTTTTGGGTAATGAAAGTGATTCTCTTGCGCTCTAGTATTTCATATTTGTGCTTTGATTGGCTTTCTGTTTTTGTTTAATTGTTTGTTTTCAGGTCTGGTATGCAACTGTTTTCTTTGAAGGCAAAATTAGAATCACAATAGTGAAACATACAATCTTTGTTGTGTGTTGTGTGCAAATGATCCAATGACCCATCACAGAACATGAGGACCAATAAGGCCTTTTTCAAGCCAATTTTAAACTGAACCATGATAAGGGTCCTCTTGTTAACCTTCTATAATGGTAATTCAAAAACATTGATTGTTAGAATTGTTGTAACCTAGGCACTAGTTACTGTTGTAATCAATTGTTAGATGTTCAAGGAAGCAACCCTTATCTTGAATTGGTGGCCTAGTTTTATTTGTGCAAATAAAATGAATCATTATCAGAAAAGTTTAAAATAGTTGGTGTTGACTGTTTGATGAGATTATTACTTCAAGAGAGATTCCATATCTTCACATCACAAAGTTGATGAATTTTAGTAGGGACCAAACCATGAAATTTTGTTCAACTGGATTCGATAACAATAAGATTTGTCTCTGTTAATGTCAATTTTGGTAGTTTAGGTGTCAAACTGTCAAAAGAAAATGATTTTCTATGGGGATTTTTTTTCTTCTTCTTCAAAACTTAGAAAGTTGAGCCAATTTCTAAGAGTTAATTTCATTGATCCCCTTTAGGTATGATCTAAATACAATTAAATCCCAACTATTTCAAAACCTTTTAAACATATATCATGGATTTCACCCATTCTCTTTCAAAGCCCCATAATCTTTCTTCTAGTTAAGATTTTAACAGATTTCAAAAATCAATCTAAATGATTGTTCATGAGAAGCTATGGTAAGTGACATGGCAAGTATGAATCAGTTTGCCATATTGCTTTTGTTGATTTTTGAACTAATATTTTTGGTTATATAGCATTATTGATCTTTTACTGGATTAGTTATAGGAGCGGGTTATTTTCTTTTACTTTATAAATTTTTAAAATTTTCAAATAACCCATGGATATGATTAACAACTAACTCACTAACTATAATTTTTTATTTATTTTTTATTTTTTATTTTTAAAGAGTATAACAAGTTACAACTATTGCAATTGAACTGTCGGGATATGACAAGATCAGATAATACGGTTCGGATAATTAATCCCATAAACTGAAAGAAAACTCCCCACACACCACCACTGTGTAAGGGAGATGCACTACCACATCTCTGCCAATAGGTGATGTGCATAAATTACCTAATAGTTAATACAATATCAATTTTTTTTTTAAAGGGAAATAATACAATATCAATTATATATATCAAAATCATGTATGGATCTAGCTGTAGATTTTACCTACATTGTCACCATTTTCTTTTTTGTTTTGTAAATTGTAATTAATATTTTCTTGATCCCAGAAGAGGCAAGAATGATGTCACTTTAAGATTGCTTTTAGGTACACAAATCTTAAAATCTTAATATATATATATATATATATATATATATATATATATATATATATATATATAGCAACTCTTTCCTCTTTCGTGGCCTCCTCCTAGTACAATGAATGTGCATCGTATTTTTCTAATTAATAACTCTTCTTTTTATAATTGTTTAAGAATCTTCTAGACACACACACATAAATAAATAATGATTTCAATTCTTTATAAAAGGGTTTGCAAATTTAAACCTACACTTTGACCCTACCTATATATATATATATATATTGGTGTAACATATGATTTTTCTAATTATTATCAATATGATCAATCGAATCATGACAATCTATTATTAACGAAGGATTATGATATTATAAATTATTTGTATAGGTGTACAAAAAGTTCATCAATTTTTATTTTATTTTTAATAAAGGTTATGTTTTCTTTAACCATCACCCATCAAAGAAACCTCTAACCTATATGGATTTATGTAGCTTACAAAAATTGTAAAAGACCTCCTTTGTAAAGATGGTTTTTGACAAATTTCGAAATGGATTTTGAAGGGAAACTTTCTAATTAATTTTAGCAATTTAGAACATGTTTATGTTGAAATTTAAGATAATAACTTATAAATTTCAACAATTTACGATAGATCTGAATGACTATTTAAATCTCTCTATATCTAATTAACACATAGTATAAGGGATGCTAATTTTTTTTTTCTTCTTTCATCCTTGTTGTTGATGTGGTTGTCTTAGTCATTGTCTCAATTATAATGGACCAAAAATCTTTCTACACTCTTCCAAGATATTTTTTTTTCTTTTTTTCCACATTTCTATTATGTTTTATTGGTATCTTGGAAAGCAAAGCAAATGTGAAAGGGTGATGATAGTGACTTAAAAACAATAAATAGAAGAAATAAAAATACATAGAGTGAAGGATTGGACCACTTGGTTCAACATTTTCTCTCAACATTCTTATCTTTCTATGTTGGGTGTGTGTGAGCTTGCCTTTTTGAGTATTTTTGTAATTTTATAATCTTTCTTTTGCTTATCTTTCAAGAAGCCTACCTTGCTTGCTATATATACACTATAGAGTTTTTAGTCAAGCTAAGTGAAAAAATATAATTAAGAACTTGATATATAAAAGTAATGGGTTGTTGTACCTAATTAGGATTTGTTGTTCCTTTACTGTGATTTTTTTTTTTTGGATGGATGATCTTGAATCTTGATGTTTTTTTGATGGATAAGAATAACTCACAACAACAACAACAAAAAAAAAAAAAAAAAAAAAAAAAAAAAAAAAAAGAAGTTAAAAGTTTTGTGTCTTGTTTACAGATCACATTCCAATTTTATAAAGAACAATAAAATTTAAACGTTTTTTCTATGATGATTGAAATGTGTGTTTTCTAAGAATTAAATGGAACTTTTGTGATTTTGTCCAAATATTGCAAGTTGCAACCAAATAAAATGGGATTTTGATGCATATATATATATATTCTTTTGATTATTTAAAAAGCCATACAAAAAATGTGGTTGGTAGAGACTTGAGAAAGAAGAGCTATGAGAGAAAAAAAAAAAATAGTAAGTCTCGTCACAATTGCCGTAACTGTTAAGTGTTGGCACAATTGGGTGTCTTTTGCCAAAAGACTCGGTAAGTCTCGACAATTGTCTGAGACTTATTTTAACTTGGTCATATACTCATATCTGATTTGTTTTTCAATTAAGCCAAGAAATATTGATTTGAGATTTTAATTTCATTTAATAAATAAATTTTTTTAGTTTTTATTCTATAAAAATTTGGACAATACTAAAAGTCCAATATCTAAATTAATCAAGCTTCAAAATAATATTTATGGAGTTTTGGTTAAAAACAATGAACTAAATCATAGATCCGAACAATAAAGACGTTATTTCTCCATAAAAAATGACATTTGTAGATCGAGATTGTGAGAATGAAGAGAGCTTGAAGAGAAATGGTGAGAGAAAGACGATAGAGAAAAATGTTATATGAGGAGAAATTGGGTCTTTTAAGTCGTTGCAATACTTTAGTGATATTAATTATTGTGATAAGCCCATAAAATCAGATGAAAAAAATAAAAATAAAAGTTATTTCCACCCATTTTCACTTAAAAAAGATTCATCAAAAGAGTTGATCTTATAATCTTCCAAGTTCCAAGTATAGAGGTAAAAAAAAAAAAAAAAAAAAAATATATATATATATATATATATATATATATATATATATATATATATATATAGGTGATGTGCAAGTTTGTAAAGCACAAAACACACGATGAAATATAGAGGTTGTCTTGTTAACCCCAAGGGGTGGTGCCGTTGGTAACTGGGGCGAGCTGTAAACTCGGACGTCCTAGGTTTGATCCCTGGCAGCTACGTTTCTCTTGGAGCCACTGGAGGTTTACCTAGCTGTTAACTTCAGGGCATTGTGAGATTAGTCGAGGTGCGTGCAAGCTGGTTCGGACACTCATGGATACTAAAAAAAAAAAAACATGAAATGTTACAATCACGAGATTGTGGTGTGAACTTTAAAAAATGACGTTCAATTTTATAGATTTAGTGTTGTATCTTATAGGTTGATGTGCAAGTTCATAGAGCATAAAACTCACGACCAACTACAACACCTTTTGCCCTTGGTGGCTTGGTATCACATTTTTTTTTTTTTTTTTTGAAATAACCAAACCAAACAAGTAAAACTAGAGACACCCAGGGGCATCCGTAAGTAAGAACCTACGAATACAGGGAGGAAAATCTTCTAGCCAAACACAAACACCAGAAGAACTAAGAGCATTCTTAGCTAAATTATGAGCAACCAAATTAGAAGCTCTAGGAGCAAACCAAAGCACACAGCTCGGCAGAAACATCATAAGCCTTCTAATAGCATCAATAACAAGACCAATTTCAGAAGCATGTTCCTTCAAATCATTCACCATCCCCACCACCACAGCAGCATCCGAAACCAAGTCCAAAGGCACTAAACCAGTATCAAAAGCAAGTTGTAGCCCTATAAGAATTGCCACTGCCTCAGCCACCATTGGACTATAAGAAGCGAAAATCCGTTTCGAGCATGAAGCCATAACACAACCATCAGAGTTCCTGATCACCAGACCAATCCCTACCATCCCCCTACTGCCATCAATCACATCATCAGAGTTGAGCAAGAATTTTTCTGGATTCGGAGGAGACCAGCGAGGAGGACTCGGCAAGCTTCCTATACTGGGTGAGATGACAGGGGCAGCAGCAGCGAGCTGGTAATCGTCAATAAAACAACACGCCCATTCAAAACACCCTCCAGACTCGAAAAAGGCAGGATATGGACAATTAAGTTACGATGGTTCCAAACTTTCCAGAGGACCACACATAAAAGAGACAAGTCTTCACTTTTCAATAAACCAAAACAATCTAATATAAAATCCAAAAAAATTCTTACCTTTCCCATTACCAATCCTATCACTGAAAAGCCAAGACTGCCTAACCCCCCTAAGGGACTTACAGCTCCAAACCGCATGTAAAGAAGACTCTACATCCCATTTACAGACAGGGCAAACATCAGAAATCAGCATACCTCTGTGCTTCAGATTCTTCTTAGTAGGGATCCAATTGGAGCAGGCTTTCCAAATAAAGATTTTAATTTTAGGAGGAATCTTAGCTTGCCACAGAAATCTCCACCAATCCTCCAAAATAGACCCATTAGACATACACGGTTGTTCCAACTGCACACAACCAACCCGGTACCCACTCTTCACTGAATAAATTCCACTCTGCTCATAATGCCACATAAGAGAGTCCTTCACCTGAGAGAAACCGATTGGGAGACTCAGAATAGCCTCATAATCTTCCTTACAGAACCAACCACTAATTAATTCGGAATTCCACTTCCCAAAAGGGCTGATCAATAGATTAACCTTGGAATTGATCCCAAGCAGGGGCGGAGAGAAAGTCTTAAAAGTAGTAGCCCTAGGAATCCATTTATCCAAATAGATTGAAATCGAATTCCCATCCCCAATGCGCCATCTCAGCCCAGAAGTCAGTATCTCTTTACCCCACAATAACCCTTTCCATAAAGCAGAACTGTAAGATTTTTCTTCTACCTCCAAAAAAGTCGAGTCATGGTAGTAGCAACCCCTAATAACCTTTGCTGCCAGTGATTCCAGAAACTTGACTAGCCTCCAACCTTGCTTAGCTAACAGAGCTTTGTTGAAGATACCTAAATCCCTGAAACCTAACCCACGAAGCACTTTCGGTTTACATAAACGCGACCATTTGGACCAATGCATTTTACGAGTATCCGGGTCTCCACTCCTCCAGAACCTAGCACACAAAGGATAAATCTCCTTGATAAGCCTTTTAGGCAGTTGAAACAGACTCATCGAGTACGTGGGAATTGACTGGATTACCGCCTTGATCAGAACTTCCTTCCCACTCACATACAGAAACTTATCCTGCTAACCCTTCATGTGGTTCCAAACTCTATCAATAATATTCGCAAACAGGCTCCGTTTATTTCTTCCAATATACGTCGGCACACCAAGGTATTTCTCCAGACCATCCACCAACTGCACACCTAAAACAGCAGCCATACACACACCTTCCTCACTCCCAACTCGAGGACTCACAACCATAGCTGATTTTTCATAGTTAACTACCTGACCAGACGCTAAAGCATATTCTTTCAGCACCTTCTGAATCGCTACACAGTCAGAAATATTCTCCTTTGAGAACAGCAGACTATCGTCTCCAAAGAAAAGGTGCGTCACAACTGGCCTAAATCTACTACTTTGGTACCCAGCAATTGATCCTTCAAAGTTAGCTCTCTGAATAAGGCAGGACAACCCTTCCGCACACAAGAGAAATAGGTAGGGTGAGATAGGATCACCCTGCCTCAGACCTCTGGAAGGCTTCAAATCCCCAACCACCTCACCATTAATAATAAAAGAATATGAAACTGATTTAACACAACCCATAATCTTACCAATCCAATTTTCACTAAAACCAAGCTTGGCCATCATTTGTTCAATGAAACACCATTCCACCCGGTTATATGCCTTGGACATATCGAGCTTGATAGCCATAGAACCTTCTTTTTGTTTCCTACGCTTCAGCCTATAAAGACATTCAAAGCCCACCATGACGTTATCTATTATTAACCGACCAGGAACAAACGCACTTTGCGTTTCTGAAATAACTTCTCCCATCACTAACCGAAGTTTGTTAGCCAGAGATTTAACGATTATCTTTTGTAGGACGTTGGCCTAAAATCTGTAATCCGACTAGTATTATTAATCTTTGGGATAAGGGTAATAAGAGTGTTATTCATCGAATCTAAGGAAGCTCCCTCATTCAGATACTTTAAACAAACTGCCGTCACACTAGGGCCCACCGTATCCCAAAACCAATGGTAAAAAGCTGCCGGCAGTCCATCATTCCCAGAAGCCTTTAATGGTCCTATATCAAACACAGCTCGACGAATATCAGAACTAGAGAAATCCATCTCCAACATACTCCTCGAATGAGTTGTGAGTTTAGGTTCCACACAATTCAGGACTGAGAATTCTCCAACATTAAACATATATTCATGTTTTGATGAGGTCGTTTTGGTACTCAACAAAATACAATATTTGTGTAAAAATGTGATCTTTAGAAAATAATGTTTTTACCACTAGAAAATCCTTTTAGGATGTAAAGATTAGTAAAACGGTAAGTAAGGATTCGTCCACATGGATTAGGTTAGATTAATTAATTTGTGATAATATCTAGGTTAGTCTAATCTAGGTGCATAAAACATAAATCATATTTTTGGGGTTTTGATTGATTAAGCTATAATAAACTAGAAAAGTAAATAGCAAAAATATAAAGAGAAATTGAATAGATAGAAGTCCAACATCAACAATACTAGATAAAAGAGTGTTCTTAACAATTAATGAAAGATATTAGGGATTTAATTACACAAGTTACAATCAAAATAGAAAACAAGTAATATGTAAGGAAATCACCCATAGGCCTCATTCTTTAATGTTTGATCCTTGCTTTTCTTTGATGCTCCTAGTGCAAAGAGTGAGAGAAGAGGATGTGTCTAGATAGGTGAAGTCATATGGAGAGTGACAAAGGAAGTGGATGGAGAAGATGGGAAGAGAGAAAGGATTTAGGTGAGGTAGTCTAGTTGTTTGTTGATGAGATTGAAGAGGAGAGATGGGTGGATTAGGAATGGTGGAAGGAGGAATTTCTTGCTTCACAAGTTGTGTCAAGAGTGTATTCAAAGGAGAAAATAGGATGAATTTATAGTATTTTCAAAATAGGTCATGAGTGGATAATTACCAAAAGACCCCCTAAGTTTGCACTATTGCCATTTTGGCCCCTCTAGGGGTGCATTGTGTAATTTTCATGCCAAAACTCACCAATCAGAGTTGACACAGTGGCTGTTGCTGTGAGACTTCAATGGCGACGCACAAAAGGGCGACACTGGGGCAAAGTAATCAGGTCCAGAACAAGTCTCTGTCGCCATGGCGACATCGAATAGCAAATGGCGACATCGATTTTCGCCATAGTGTCACGGTTTGAGAGGTGGTGACAGAGGAGGCGTGATTGGAAGATCACAACTGGAGATTCGGTGATGATGACGAGTTGAATCGACGCCGAGCAGCCTTACGTTGAGCTCGCCATTCGTCTGCACCGAAAAATGGCCAGAGATAGGTCGCTTTTCGGCGACTGTAAGAAGCAAGGGTTTGTCCTTTCTGGGGTGCATTAAGCACTAATATGGGGTGCACACAGGCCTTCTCTTTCAGTTTTAGGCAAACGATTGGGCCTTGTGTTGTGGGCCACACAATTTGGGTGCATTTAGAATTGATTTGAGGCGCGTTTAGAGGCCCACACCCTCCTCCTAAACGCGCCGTTTCACTAATGCTGACGTGGCAACCATGCCTGATTTCCTTGGCGAATTACGGAACACCCCCTGATATCTTCCAATATTGCAGAAACTTCAATCTTTGCCTTATATTTTACGCTTTTGCCCCTAGTTTCTCCAAATTACTACAATGCCCTTGAACTTTGTAAATACATGAAAATACTTAATTAACAACATTAAAACATGGGGAAATGCCCGAGAATCAAGCGTAAAGAATATGAAATGAGGGTATAAAATCGTACCATATTTGGTCCGATCACGTCACACTAGGGCCCACCATATCCCAAAACCGATGGTAAAAAGCTGTCGGTAGTCCATCCTTCCTAGAAGCCTTTAACGGTCCTATATCAAACACAGCTCGGCGAATATCAGAACTAGAGAAATCCATCTCCAACATACTCCTCGAATGAGTTGTGAGTTTAGGTTCCACACAATTCAGGACTGCGTTCAAGTCCTCTTGAGGTGGGTTACTAGAAGAGAACAGGTTAGAGAAATATGTAATAATAATATTTTCCAAGTCTATCTTGTTAGTCTTCCTTATTCCATCCACACCAAACAGACCACTGATCTTATTACGGGCCCTTCTTGTCGAGGCTTTTTGGTGGAAAAACCTTGTATTCTTGTCTCATTCCCTCAACCATTGAACCCTTGCCCGCTGTCTCCAAAACCTTTCCTCCTTCCCCAGTAACTCATCGAGTTGATTCTTAACCTTTTGAACCCACCTCCACGAACCAGACCCCTAACAATTATTAGCCCTTCTTAGTTCTACCTTCTTACTATAGATATCCTCTCTTAGTTGTCGTTTGGGCTCGGAGTTCCATTTTCCCAATTTAACCGAGCTGTCCTTTATCAACTGCAGCACATTAGGAATTGAATTCTGATTCTCCGTCCCATTCCACATAGACGAAACCAACTCTTTACACCCCTCCTCGTTTGCCTAGCAATCCTAAAAAAAGAAACGCTTTCCAGCATTCCTAGTAGAGCCATCCGCACCACTATAGGCCTCCCTCACCTCCATCAAAAGTGGTCTATGATCCGACCGCCAATACTCTAAATGATGGACAACAGACCTCAGAAACAGACCTTTCCAATCACCAGACCCAGTGCAACGATCAATTCTTTTGTGAATCCTATCCTCTCCCTCTCTTTTATTACACCAAGTGTGCTTCGGCCCTAAGAAACCCAAATCATCTAACCCATAATCTTCCAAGGCTTCCTTGAAAGCAGAAATAAATTTCCAATCCCTCCGAACACCTTCACTCTTCTCAGCATCATTAAGAACTTCATTAAAATCTCCAACATAACACCAAGGTAAATTAGACAAACCTGCCAGTCGATGAAGAAGTGTCCAAGAGTGCACCCTTTGGCTGGGATCCGGGTCCCCATAGAAACCCATAAGCCTCCACATCTTCTGATTATGAGAAGTCACCTGAACGTTGATATGAAATTTTAAGAATGACCTCAAATCGACAATCACTGAATTAGACCACAATAAACATAACCCATCTGAACGTCCCACTGAATCCACCACTATTTTCCCATAGAATCCCAATTGAACCCTTAATTTCTCTAAACGAGCCTTACTCGCTTTCGTTTCTGGAAGAAACATTATATCTGGGCAGTTATCTTGCTTTAATTCCTTCAGGACTCGGAACGCTCGGTCACTACCCAAATCCCAAACGTTCCAACTGATAATTTTCATTGCGTCCGGCTGGTCGGTAGAGACCGACCTGCCGATATCTGAGTTTCTGACTCCACTATAGAACCATCTTCATTGATTGTAGTTCCTGCTTCCCTTTCCCCTTGCACCTTCGATCCTCTTTCAAAATCACCCAAAGCCGATACATCTCCACTCTTCTACTGCGCATGTGAAATCACAACTACCGGAATTGATTCCTTATACCTTTTGATTTCTGACTTTCTCTCCTCCCCAGAAATAAGACCTTCTCTTTTACCTAATTTCACCCCCAAACTCAATTGATTCTGATCACCTCTATCACCCCGTCCGACCCGCTTCCAAGTGGTGAAAGACTTGGATATTAGATTTGGCTTCCTAATATCCTTTTGGACTACCTTAGGAGGCCCAAATTCACTACACTCTCCATCATTACGAATAATAATTGGGCTACATAGGTTATCAGTATTACTAGCCACTAATGGGCCTTTGCTCGGATCATGGCCCAAATCCTCTTCAGAACCCATATTCTGATCATTAATCAAAATATCAGACTTTACACCGCTTGTACCACCTGTCTCCTCAATACTTTCTAATGTATCCATATCTTTCTCAACCTCTGGGCCATTCTTCTGAAAGTCACCAAACTTGCTTTTCCCATGCACGTCGCTCACAGCAGGATCATTAATGCTTCCTTTTATTCCTGTACACGCAACATTGGAAGCGGGAGAACCAATATTTACCTTTTCACCTACCACCCGGATTATTCCTTTCCGGTCACCGTCGGTCTCTGATTGCTTCTTCATATTCCTCCAATTATCTTGGGACCGCATGACCTCTTTCTGACCAGAAAAGCCATAGCCACCTTCACGCCAATCTCTTCTTCCCTGATCCACTCTTCCATTACCATTTCCATAGAATTGCTTCTTCGGGGGACTTGTAGTTCACATCCATGTACATAATCTGATATCTGCTTCAGTCGTAGCTTCCCGGTTGTCTCCCATAACAGAGCATTCTCCTAGGTTATGACCTAATCTATTACACTTATAACAAAAATCTAGGACTCGCTCATACCTTAAAAGCATGGTAGTAATCTTTCCATTCCCCAGCAGATCCACTCGAAGACTCCTCCTTAGTGGCTCATCCACTTTAATAACCACCCGAGCTCGAATAAACCTGCACGACCCACTCTTCCCAGCTTCTAGATCAACATTCCTCACTTCTCCTATCATATTCCCCAAGAATAAACCTATTTCCTCTGTCATACACAGCAAAGGAAGATTGTGAATTTGGACCCAAAATTCTATTTTATTGAACTCCATATTAGCAATCTCTCCAGACCCAATAGGTTCTTCAAATATGATGATTGCTCCATCAAACCTCCATGGACCACCCGACAAAATTCTCTTTCTTGCCTCTAAGCTTTTAAATTGAAACTCAAATATGTTGTCTTCAATGGCCTCAATCTCCACTCCCCCATTAACTCTCCAAATTCTTTTCAACACATCCCTAAAGGCTTCCCTGTTAACTACCTTCGAAGCCAAAACTTTCCCCACTAAACATAGAGCTAACCTTTGTTTTCCCCTATCTTTCAGATTCACATCAAGAATTGTAGCAGGCCTTTCCTTTTCTCTTATTAAGAGAGCATTACATAACGATGCTATATCATTAACATTCATGATGACCCAGCACACAGAATGGAAACCAGGACTCAGAATGGATACCCCTATAAGAAAACTTTCACCTTAGGTTAGAAGAACCTGAGAGAGAGACTTTTTTCCTTGGTATCACATTTCAGGGTATAATTTCATAGATTTAATGTTACAACCACAAGATCATTATGGTGTGAACTTGAACAAATGAAAATGAGTTGTTTATAAACAATTATAAATCACAAAACTCGTGTTAAAAGTATGTAAATTTTGTATTCAACTTTACAAATTTAGCGTTTTATTTGGTAGATTGATGAGCAAGTTCATAAAGAACGAGACTCGCGTTGAATTGTAGATTTTTTATTTAAGGGTTTAATTTCATAAATTTAATTTAAAACTATTACATTATTGTCATGTGAATTTGAATAAATGAGTAATCCTCAATGTAACTTTGTCGTAAAAAGTGTCCATTTAACTTGACAATGTGGTGAGTTTTTTTCTTGTAGGTATATAACTATGAGCATGCTTATAGCACATTTATCCACCTCATCACGTTTTGTCATATAAGTATTATTTGACCTAATTATATTGTTTTTTCTGATAAAAAATGATGATGTAGATAAGTGTGCTATAAATATGCTCACATTTTATATGTCTACTAAAGAAAAACTCGCAATGTGTTAAGTTTAAAAAAATACTTAAATAAATAAAAATGGAGAAAATCAGTGTTCAAGTTCACAAATTTAACATAACAAGCATTATTATAGTTATCGGATCGCTCTGATACCATTCGGGTGGCAGGTACCCCTGGGTGCCTCTCACATTGGTCTTTAGAGTTTTCCCCACAATGGCGGCCTAACCACGGCCTGAACAGGGTACTAACTTTCTAACCCACTAGAGACAGACAGGGACCTTAAGCCAAAAAGCCAATAAAATAAAAAACAATATATGTCAAAGCCAAGACAGAGAGACCATCAAAACTCAAAACAAAACTAGTTAAACTGAAACTAAAAGCTGATCACTAGTTTTGTTGTTAGTATAAATAAAAAAATAAAATCACAAGTTGTGTTTTATTTAGAATTGTCGGTGGATACGCGGATCTTCATGGACGGTTGAGATGAAATCAAAGTCATATAATTTCATGTTAAAATTTGTTTATTTTTTCAAATTAAAAACTTAATCAGAAGATAATTAGAATAAAAGTCACCGGAGATCGTGGAAAATCTCTGAGAAGTCAGAGTTGGTCGCTGTCTAATTAATTTAATTGTGTTCTTAAATCTTAATTTAATTCTAAATTTCTAATCTTCCACCGCCCAAACATCACCCTTTTTGTTTTTTTTAATTAAATCACATGCATGTTTGCTGGATATTCTGGTGACAATTTCATTTTTTTGAGCACTCCCTTTCTATCATTAGTCCTCTTTAAGTCTTATCATCATGAGTCTCAGAGTATTTCTAACAGCCTAGCTCGAAGACATCCTTTAGTTTAATTAAAGGAGTAGATGTATTTTTATAGTTCTAACAGCTCCTTAAATGGCTCTCTTAATTGTGTTTCGGTAGAGTTCACTCTCTTAATTAAAGTGATCTTCACCTATTTAAGATTATTTTATTTTCTTGCAAAACTCTATATATTTAAAACTTATAATTGATAAACAATATCTAATATTTAAACACAATATCTAACATTTAAATAAGGGATAATTACCCAGTGGCCATCGAATTGATGACACACTATCAAAATGGTCACTGGATTGAAAAGTTGTTCCAAAATGGCCATTATTGGCAAACTTTGTGACACTAATGGTCATTCCATCCAATTCCATCTAATTCCATCAAATGAGTGGTATTTTGGTAAATAAATGGATGCCCTTAATTTATTTTAGATGCTTTTTGGAAATCAATTTTTTCAATGAGTAACATTTTGGTAAATAAGTGGATGACATTAATTTAATTTAGATTTTTTTGGGAAATCATTTCTTTTATTTTTTGAAAAGAATAATTATATTTTGTGTGTAAATATATTTATATATATATTGCTATATATTAAAAATAATTATAACCGCTGCAACAAAAAAAAAAAAAAAAAAAAAAAAAAAAAAAAAAACACATAAATCATCTCAATAACAATAGTTTGGCCTTTCTATCTCTTAAACAAATCTGCTTTCTCGAACCTTGTAATATCTCTTTATATTTGGTATATATATATATATATATATATATATATATATATATATTTCTTTTTTAAGAAGATTAAGGTTATAAAATCTAAAAAATTTAAAAAAACAAAGAAGAGACATGTATATTGATCTAAACCATTTCTTTTGTTTTTTTTTTAAATAATAATTATATTTAGTGTGTGTAAATATATAAATATATATATATATATATATATATATATATATATATATATTTATATACACTAAATGTAATTATTCTTTTCAAAAAAAGAGAAAATTGATTTCCCAAAAACATCTAAAATAAATTAATGTCATCCACTTTTTTACCAAAATATCACTCATTGTAAAATTGATTTAAAAAAAAAATCTAAAATAATTAATGATATCCCTTTATTTACCAAACTGCCACTCATTGGATGGAATTGGATGGAATGGCCATTAGTGTCACAAAATTTGCCAATAATGGCCATTTTGGAACAACTTTCCAATCCAGTGGTCATTTTGATAGTGTGTCATCAATTTGATGGCCACCGGGGTAATTATCCCTTTAAATAATAATAAAAAATTATTAAAGTGGCCATTTAAGGGAGTATTGTTGTAGCACATACTCCATTAATGGTCCCTTGCAATAATATACACCCTTAAATAAGAGAGATTGTTGGAGATACTCTTAAGAATTCCAATTTTCTACTGATTTGTACATGAAATTTTGTTCACACGGGACGGCAAGGTATTTGTTTTATCTATTGTATTAAGATCTAATATTTTCTATATCAGGATATCAATGCATGCAATACAGTTTCTTGTTCTGCCTTTTTTCAATCATTAACGATTAACATTTACTTACACGAGAGGAGGTTGATCGAGTGGTAAAACTCTTCACATCTGCACCATAAGATTGAGGGTTCGAATTCTCTCCCTCCCTAAAAAAATCCCAAATTTATGTAAAGTGTAATACATAAAATAAATAAATAAAATAATAATAATAATAATAATAATAATTAACATTTACTTTGGAGTCATGTAATTATCACAATCCTTTGGTCATACTCATACATATGCACTTCTCTTCAATCAAATTTAATTACTTTTCTTTTTCTTTTTCTTTTTCCTTTAAAAAAAAGAAAAAAGAAAAGAGAGAAAATGGTATAGGTATTGTATTATATACAAAATTACTATAGGACATGAATTTAAATAGCAACTCAAAACAAAATTTAAATATAATAAAGTAATCTCTCTACTACAATTACAGTACTTAAGTATGAGGTTGGGCTTCTCCTTTGGTCCGATGGTAAACCCCTCACACCTGCATCACGAGGTTACGGGTTCTAGTCTAATTTATGTAATAGTGTAATAATTAAAAATATATATATTGTATTCTAAAAAAATGAATGAGTTTCATATATATATATATAGTAAAGATAATTTTTTTTTTTTTTTTTTTTTTTTTTTTTGAAAAGTATAGATAAGATTAATTAATTGCCTTTTTTTTTTAATCAAAATTAGGAGTGCTCAAATCAAAACTTAATCTCATTATTATTATGTATAAATAAAATAATAAATGTAACATGTAGAATAATTATACCTGTTCATTAATTTTAAATTCATTACCACCTATGATGCAGCATCCCTAAGAAACATATTATTTTTTTTTAAAAGAAAATAAATATGTAATTAAATATCAGTACAAGTTGTTTAAACAAAGAATTGGAGTTGAAGAAATTAAACATATGGAACAAGACGAAGCACAAGAATCAGCTTTGTATGACTAGTAGACCTGGTAATAGGTCATGTTACTACGAATTCGTGTCGTGTTAAAATTGTCTCATTCGAACTCGACCCGTTACCTTAATGGGTTTAAATTTAAAACCCAAAACCATTTGTTAAATTGATGGGTAACCCGACCAGACTCATTACAAAATGTTTTATTTGAAATTTATTAAAAAGTTGTAAATAAGTAGTACTGAAGCATGATCAAACTCATAAATTTAAGAAAAACAAAAACAAACAACTTGAAAATGAAATCTAACATGGCTTCCATAAATTTTCATTATGTTGCGATTGAGAATCTCAATCCTCACTTATGCCTACAAATATTAAATTGCTTGTGTTAGAAAATGACTACTTTTAGGGTTATGGTTAGAATATAGTAATACAATCAATTTATAGTTTTAGAGTTTTTAATTTAATTTTTTTAATTAATTATTAAAATATATCCTGAATGTAATTATAGATATATTTTTTTTATAAATTCAACAACTTTAATAAATTTATTTACTATTGAGTCAGTATAGAATATAGTAATACAATCAATTTATAGTTTTAGAGTTTTTAATTTAATTTTTTTAATTAATTATTAAAATATATCCTGAATGTAATTATAGATATATTTTTTTATAAATTCAACAACTTTAATAAATTTATTTACTATTGAGTCAGTAAATACAATTTTTTTTTTAATAAATTTCATAAACATATATATATATATATATATATAATCCTTATATTAATGGGTTATAATGAATTAATGGTTTTTCAAAGATGAACCCATCCCCGACCCATTATATTATGGGTTTTAATGGGTTGGTCCATTAATAACCTGATCCGATAAATTAGACCCATCAACTGCTATTTTTGAATGGGTTTAGGTCGTGTTAATGGGTCGTGTGAAATTTTACTAGGTCTCTCTCTCTCTCTCTCTCTCTCTCTCTCTCTCTCTCTCTCTCTATATATATATATATATATATATATATATATATATATACATATTTTCTATTGTCAGTTCGTCCTAACAATAAATATATCAGGACGAAGAATGTGGATTACTAGATTTACATACTCTGACTCAAAGTGTATGCACTTGTCAAAACTTCTATATAATCTATGGTCTACATTCTTCGTCCTGATATATTTATTGTCAGGACGAACTGACAATAGAAAGACTATATATATATATATATATATGCAAGTGGCTCTATCAACAACTCTTTCAAGTTTCAAGTGGCTTTTTATTGCTTATTTTTAGTTTATATATATAGGGTAGGGTAGTGTTAACCTGTGCCCTCACAAGAACATAAAAGTTCCTTTAAATAGGAAACTCAATCATTGTATTTATTCTAACGATACAATAAATATGGTAGTTGACTTTCTTTATATAGTAACTTTTGTGTTCTTAACCTGTGTTCTTAGGACACAAATTAACACTATATATATATATATATATACAGATTTTCTATTATCAGTTCGTCCTGACAATAAATATATCAAGATAAAGAATGTGGACTACTAAATTTACATACTTTGACTCAAAGTGTATGCACTTGTCAAAACTTCTCCATAATCTATGATCCACATTCTTTGTCCTGATATATTTATTATCAGGACGAACTGACAATAGAAAGACTATATATATATATATATATATATATATATATATATCATGCATGAGAAGAGGAATGTGAATTTGGTGATTTTATTGACCAAAACAAAAAATTAATGAAAAGAAAAGTAGGAAAAGGAACTAAAGAAAGATAGATAGTTAGAGCTATTAGACAAAAATGAAGTGCTTCTATGAAAAGGATTTTCCAATAAACAATTTTTAATTTATTAGTACTTAGAAGCAAACTTGAAAATCTCCTCCAATTTTTTTTTTTAATTTTTAATTTACAAAAACATATTAATAAAGTGTTTAAATATAAATTTACATTATCTATTTCACATAAATTCATATTTACTTATAATACATCTCTCCTTTTGAGTTATATTAATCTCGAATTATACACTCCCTTAACTCCAAATTGGAAAGTGTCATCAACTAGTCCAGCTCCGTAAGGTCTCTGACCTACCGAGGTTAATTTAACAATGTATGGGTGGTAGGAGTGAAACCAGAAATTTTAAAATGTCTCAAAAATCAAATAATACCTTTTATTTTAATGAAGGATTTTGATTGTAAGAGAGAAATTTCATTAATAAAAATAAAATATAGAGGAAAAGTTGAGATCATCTCTTAATCTTTTTACTTTTTTCTAATTTTTTTTTTAAGAGTAATTTAGTTTGAATCAAACACGAAAATACTTATCTACATAAAAGAGAGAAAAAACAGAACTTAATAGAATTTTAATTCTTTTATGAGCCCATATATATATCGAAAAATATTAATATATATATATTTCCAAAAGCTTGGCTAGCGCTATAGCCTAGCCCAGCAAGCCTTGGTTCCGCCATTAATGGGCGGCTCAAATATTTATTTTTATAAACGCTTCAATATTTACTTCTTCAATCATCAGAGAGAGAAAATTAATTTTCGGCACACAATACGTGTGGAAGAAGACGTGTACACCACCTGAGTTAAGATGAGTGTGTGAAACTCGGTAAGGTTGGTAAGGTTAGATTTTCCGATTGAGTCTCACTCATATTAAGATTTGAAAAGTTCAGTTTATATTTAATTTTTATAACATAAATGTTGCAAATGTAGAATAAGGTTTGATTATTTATTTATTTATTTTAGTTACACAAATTTGTAATGTAATTGATAGTAGGGGTATGGTGACCAAATGAAAGTGAGGCCACTATCCCTCCACCGAGTAAAATGAATAGGTGAGTTTTGTCGTTTCAAGAAAAAAATAAAAATAAATAAATAAATAAAAATACCTGACTTAAACCCTTTTTCTCATGAAAAAGATCGATATTGTTTTGCATTTTCAAATTATAAGCAACCAAACTCCACATATTTGTCTATATATATCTTGTGGGGTATGTGTCCTACAAACCTTTCCTCAACAATGGCACTTACTATTCACCTTCACTTGAATGTTCAATCACACCTATTACATTTTTTTTTTTGGATCTATAAAGGATATGTGATGCTAAATAGTATATGACAATTAAATTGAATTAAATCGTTGTAAAAGTTGTTAATAATAATTTATGTGAATTTCATGCTCCTTCTATGTAGTTTGACCTAATTATAGACGAATTCATTTAATAAGTTTTATAAAATTGAAGGAGATATTTGTTGTTTAGGGGTATACAGGATCTAATCCAATATGATCCATTGAACCCATTGGATTGGATTAGATTGTCATGATTGGATCATATTGAATCCTAAATTCTAAAATCCATTTGATCGGGTCAGATTTTGGATTTCTATATGAAAATCCGTAAAATCCGCCTGATCCATCAAAATATAAAGATTAATTTATATTGGGCCAATTTATTTTATACAGATAAACATTTAGCAAATTTTGGGTGCTATTGTATTTTGTTATGATAAAAGGGTTATATTTCAAACTTTTGGGTGATTTTATTTATGGTTGTGTTTAGAACTTATGTTTAAAGTTTATAATTTGTTACAATATTTGAACTTTAAATATACAATTATGTATTGCTTTTATTTTAATTATTAATTTGTTAATTTTATTTGAAGCATAGTATGAATAATTATTGATTTTATTAATTTTAGGAACGTTTTAACTTTTATATATTAAGAATTGCTTCATATGAATCTGATCCATTGGTTTGGATCAGATTGAATTTAAGTATTTTACAATTGGATTTAATTAGATTGGATCTAAATGTAATTTGATTGGATCAGATTGGATTCCGCTCTAAGATTGGATCGGATCAGATCAGATCTTGGATCATGAAAAATCCAATGGATTCTATTCTCTGCACACCCCTATAATGTTGTTTATTAAAGATTGTTTATGATGTATTTTTTTGTAGTCTAATACCGGTTGGGTCATGGAATTTTCTGGATCTATCGAGATTAACTACTACAAGCACGACCCTAGAAAGTAACTCTCACTACAAGCAGTGTGTTACACCCCTAATATCGGGCATGACTGGTAGGGGATTGGTTCCAGACAGGGAGTGCAGTGGAACCCAATGCGGGAGCTTGTAGGTGTGCGAGAGGGACTAGGCCACCCTGCACAAAATGGTCAAGGGCTAGAGCCGCTTCCCTGATGAGCCCAAGACAGGGCGAAACCAGTCAATCTCGAGAAATAGGCACTGAAGGTAAAGGCTGGCCCCAAGGGGTGGGGCACCGCACATGTTGAGTGTCATGACAGATAATGACCCTGTGACAAATGGTATCAGAGCTGATCGCACATCTTCAATTACGTGCGTGCATTCGCCAAGCACTTGAGCACCACAAGCAGGCAGGGTATACGCGTGCTCGCCAAGCGCTTGCGTGGAACAAGTAGGTAGGGGGTAGGAGTTGGATGTGTGTTGTCTTGGGAGGAGACGTTACCAAAGGTGTGCTTGCATGAGGGCGTGCAAGATTTCAACATGGGGAGGTTTGTTACACCTCTAATATCGGGCATGACTGACAGGGGATTGGTTCCAGACGGGGAGTGCAGTGGAGCCCAATGCGGGAGCTCACAGGTGTGTGAGAGGGACTAGGCCACCATGCACAAACTAGTCGGGGGTTGGAGCCGCTTCCCTATTGAGCCTAAGGCAGGGCGAAACCAGTCAGTCTCGAGAAATAGACATTAAAGGTGAAGGCTGGCCCCAAGGGGTGGGCATCGCACATGCTGAGTATCATGACGGATAATTACCCAATGACACAAGGAGCGTAGCTAGAAATGAAAATTCGGGTAGGCTAATCTAAAATTGATATTGGCTATAGTTAAAATTATTATTATTTTTAATAAAATAAAATAAAGTAACATTATTATTTTTTCAAAAAATAAATGGGCTAGGCTGCAACCGAACCCAACCCTCAAGGAGCCACGCTGCACTATTTTGTGGTTTTATACCTTAACAATCATTTGATTAATAATTTAAAAATTAATTATCACATAATCTAAACCATTATGGCTCCAATGCGATTTGTTATATATGATATTCACTTTTATAAATCATTTACCAACACTTTATAATACTATATCAAACACATTTATAATGACAATAGAACTTATCCAACTTAATGGTAAGCTCATCACACAGACATTATTGAGGTCATGAGTTTGAGTCATGTCTCTCTTCTCAAATCCTAAATTAGTTATAATAGTTAAAAAAAAAAAAAAAATTATCCAACTCAAGTAGAGTAATTTTATACCACTGCCAATTTTAATGGATGCAATAGACAAAAGATTTATGTAATATTAAAAAAACAAAATTCTCCTCCCTTCATAATTAAAAAAAAAAAAAATCATGTCATATCTCTCTCTCTCTCTCTCTCTCTCTCTCTCTCTCTCTCTCTCTCTCTCTCTCATTTTTCTTTTATATATTTTGAAATTGACACAAATATCAACATCGAGTCAAAAACTGGCGTCTGGCGATATCGATACAGAGTTAGGGTTTTGTTAGGACCTATCTAGATCAAATAGTGCTAGTATGAACCAAATAACTATTCCCAAAAAAAGGGCGAAAATACGGCGACAAATCTCTACCATACTTGTTTTTCATGAATTAATTGAGACTCGAACCCTATTACAAATAATCAAAAGTGGTGCATAATCACTTAATCAAAAGTGGTTGAGCTAATTTATTTTATTTTTGTACAATTATAGAAAGTGAAAATGTTCACAATGTACTGATAAATGTTATATGTTGTGTCATACGTAAAGTTTTAATTAATTAGGTGGCAAGGTACGATGACATTGACAATTCCATTATAATGTTTTAGATTACAATAAAACTATAAGAGTTATATTCATGTACCAAACTTTAGATTGATAAGTTCATGCCTTCCCCGAAATTTCCAACTAAATGATACATATCAAAAACTCAAAAATAATAGGAGTTTGAATTTAATGATTTTTTGAATCGATTTTTTTTTTTTTTTTTTAAGTATTACACTATTATATAAATTCATAGTTTTTTTTAGGAGGAGGATGATTCGAACTCCCAACCTCGTGGTGCAGATGTGAGAGATTTACCACTGGACCAACCTCATCTCGTATTTTTTAATCGAATTTGAATATATACAACTATTTTAATCATAGGTTAATTCTAATTTTTGTTGTATAATTGTCGGCAACTATACAAAACAACTGGATAATTTAGACAAATATCATTCATTAAATACATTTAATGATTGAGATTTGATATATAGATAAGAATGTTAGTAAATCTTTAAAAAAAAAAAAAAAATTCCTTCTCAATTCAAATAATTAAAATTGTTGTCTTCAACACATATTCATCATATATTACAAATAAAATTATTAAGATTTCTCATATATTATATTATTATCAATCATTTATTATTCTTAAGATCTCACATATTCATGGGCAAACTTTAAAACCACAAAATTTTGAAATAAAAAATCTATAATATTGTTTTAATTGTGTTAAAATGTAATAAATAATTTAGACTTCATTTCTAGTAGAGATGCTCAGATCTCACCAATAATTTGAATGTCATAATCAAATTGCATAGAATTTTCAGTTTTTCATAAATTAGCGTGATTCTTCGTTAAAATGTAAACATCTTGACCTAAGAAGCTTCATTTGAATCCACTCCATGTTAGTAAACACAAAAATGAATAAAATAAACCAAAAAGATTAGCAAAGAAACCACATTGATTAGATGCTTTAATAAAAACAATAATAATGATCAATCATTTTATTGTCAAAACCGTGTTGCCATACTTCATAGGTAGCTAATCATTTGAGTCTCTGAGTGATCTGCACACATCTTCTTCCATATTTATAAATATGGTTAGATTCATGTACCATCTTGTAATATCAACCCGCGTAAGGAGTTTTCGTCAAACGTTTTGAACTATTTATATATTATTTAATCTCGATAAATTTCGATAGATCGGATAAAGAGGATAGCCAATTACAATCTCATAATTTCACTAGTAAACAAATCATTTCCATTTGGACCCACCACACATGGCATCCTCAACCCCCTCCCTTTTTAACCCCCAAAATCTCTCTCTTTCTCTCTAAAAAAAACTCTTCAAGTCTCTCTACACACGCATCTTTGTATATAAAGGGCCTAGAGAAACCCAAATTGAAGAAGAAAAATTAGAACACAAACCTAAAAAAAACTAAATAAAACAGCACAATCACAACAACAAAGCGCAAATAAGATTTGATATTGATTTAGATTTAGATGGGTTTACAAGGCCAGCTAAACGACGTGTCGTCCGACTCGATTCCGCTTTTGTTGGTGGCTCTCGTCGCCAACTTTATCGCCAACCTCCGCTCCTTCCTCCTCAGTTTCTTCCACTTCATGGGCCTGACCCGATTCGACCCGGAACACATCGACCCGGCCGGTTTAGTCGGCCACCAAGTCGGTTCGGGTCTCGCCGGCCTCATCGTCCTCGCCGAGCAGCTCAACCTCAACCGCATGTTCTCCTACAGGTACTCCTCCACCGGGTCCGCCTCCTCCGCATGCGGCGGCGATTGCGTGGTGTGCTTGTGTAAGCTGAGAGACGGGGATCAGGTAAGGAGGCTGGAGTGCCGCCACGTGTTCCACAAGGAGTGCTTCGACGGTTGGCTCGATCACCTCAACTTCAATTGCCCACTTTGCAGATCGTCGCTTTTATCTGACGAGCACGTGCTTGGAACGCGGCGGCGCGTTGGTGGAGATTTGGTTGAGTGGTTCTCGTTGCATTGATGCGCGCGTGAAGTGAATCAACTATTAGGATGATGACGGTGATGATGATGCATGCATGCTTGCCACCACATGATGATTATGATGATTGATGGTGGTGTGAGTTTTTTCTATTTTTTTTTTTTAACCTTTTTTATTTTTAGAGGGTTGGTGGTATTTTTGACCTAGACTTTCTTTATTTTATTTTAGGAATTACAATTTTTCTTTACTTTTTTTGGGGTTTTTTTGGGAGCTCTTTGGGGTTCTTTTTACTGCTGTAAATTTGTTTTGTATTTTATTTTTTGTTTATAATAAAGAAGTAGATTCTCTTGTATAAACTCTAATTTTTTTTTAATTTTTTTTAATGTCTTTTGTCTTTATAAAAAATAATAATTACATTAAACAATCAAGTCACCCCAAACCAATTTGTGATTGCATGATCTCTTATATTAGTATATTAGTATATATACTAATAACACATCTTATCAACTAAATTATTGTTATTTACAAAAAAAAATAAATAAATAAATAAATAAATAAAAAATTAATAATTTTTATTTATGAGTAAATTTTAAAACTACAATGAAAAAAGAAAAAGAAAAATAATAACTTAACCAACGAAATAAATATCGATAATTTTTTTTAAAATTTTTTAAAAGAAAAATATTTTTAAATATTCTCAATAATTTGGTGGATATTGGTGATATTTTTCACCAAAATTTTAAAATTTTTGAATCTCCAATATATTAATCGAAATCAATATTTACTTCCTTAATATTGAACAATAGATTAAATTTAGGGGCAATTTTCTTTTTTTAACCAAATCAAATTCAACCATTTCAAAATTAACCTTCCCTCTGAAAATAATTTCATAATTAATCAACTTTTAAAATAAAAAGACTCAAATACCCTTATTGAAATTTAAAACCCAATTACTCAAGAATGTTAATTAAAAAAACCCAAAAATTTATTACATAATGAAAATATGTTACATGTTGAACTAAAAAAATATATATATATCGCACACATCATATCATGCAGTGTTCATAAAAAAATATATAAATTTATTACATGGCAAATACATATTACACAATGAACTAAAAACAATATTACACGACATCATGTCATATAATGTTCATTAGAAAAAACAATAAATTACACGACAAACACACATTACATGATAAACTAAAAAAAAAATATTATATGCTATCATTTCATATAATGTTCCTCAGAAAACCTATAAATTTGGAAAATTTCAAAATCGTTGTTCATAACAAAGTAATGTAAAATACTATCAAAACCCATTAAATATATACACTATAACAATATTGAAGTATTTAAATGACATCGTTGTTTCATGGTAGACAAAAAATAAAGACAAAAAGAAGAATGAGAGAGAAAGTAAAGAATATCAAAATAAAAGAGGAAATGAGATGTGAATAGATGCTGATACGAGTTTAGTGATGATAAATTAACGGACTAATTGCACAAACCTCCCCTGAGTTTAGGTCTAATTACAACTAGATGGACCTTTTGCTTGAAATTACATAAACCTCCCCTACCATAAGTTGACTTCTGTTAAACTTAACCATTGACCAAACTTTTAGTGTTAAATGACTTGAATGCTCCCATTTGTATTATTTTATTACCTAAAATAAATAATTAAACAAATATTATCTAATATATAGTAAAAATTTAAAAATTTAACAAAAAAGATAAGGATAATGTTGTTATTTTTTTTTTCTCGATATTTATCACCCATTTTTCAAAGAAGGAAAAAAAATGGTGAACTTTTCTTTCTTATCAACATCTATCACCACCCATTTTCATCTAAAGAGAAAAACATCATCATCCAAGCTTATTTTTTTTCCAAGGTTCAACACCCATTTTCAACAAAAGAAAAAAAAAAATCATTCACAGTCGAGCTTAATTTTTATTTCTAGATTCATCACCCTTTCAAAAAAAAAAAAAAAAGGACCATGAAGGATTTTTATGAAAAATGGGTGATAAATATCGAAAAAAATAACAACATTATCCTTATCATTTTTATTAAAATTTTAAAATTTTATTATATATTAGATAATATTTGTTTAATTATTTATTTTAGGTAATAAAATAATACAAATGGGGGCATTCAAGTCATTTAAACCTAAAAGTTTGGTCAATGGTTAAGTTTAACGAAAGTCAACTATGGTAGGGGAGGTTTGTGTAATTTTGAGTAAAATATCCATCTAACTGCAATTAGACCTAAACTTAGGGGAGGTTTGTGCAATTAGTCCTAAATTAAAAGAAAAATCCATGGTAGAGCAAAATGGAAGAGAGAGAGGATGGAGAAAGTGAATAGCAAAGAGATAGAAGAGGGAAAGAGATGGAAAAAAACCTTAAGGGTATTTTGGTCACATATTCTGGTTATTTTTGAATATTTTATGGAAGATTTAGTTAAATATGATTTTATTTTCAAGATAAGATTAAAAGTGAATTTTGATTTCAAAAAATGGTTAGTTTTGACAAATATATATTTCGTAAATTTAACTTTATTTATTTATTTTTATTTTTTTTACGAGTGAGAAAAATATGATAAATAAATAGTGATTATTATAAAATGATTAAGAATAAACAAGATTACAATAACTTAGTAACATAAACTCAAAATAAGAGAAAATAAGAGAAAATAAGAGAATAGAGGAAATGGTAGCAATTCTTTATTCCTCAAACATTCTCTTACGTATTTGAAACACAATGTTTAGATGTTCTTTATATAGCCTCTCAACCACAAAATACATTTAGTGTACATAAATTAAAACTTTATGTACCATAAGTGTATCGTGACAATGAAACCAAAGGGAAGATTTATGGATGGAAGTTACTTCCATGGATTGAGGGACACTCATTCATATATAATTGTATAATATTTTTAACAGTGATGAATTATGAGATATAAAAAAGAGTAGGCTTTTTATTTATTTTGATTTTATTAAATATAAAATTAAAGGGTTTATATATATGATGGGACTCATGGGAGTGCAATGCATAAATTGACCTCAATAGTCAAGACGAGATCAAGTTGCTATTGAAATGTTAAAACCATTTATCTAGACTAGACACTATCAAAATTTCTTGAGATTTGACTTAATTATAAGCAATCTATTTCCGTTTGAAAGGCATTAAAATTGATTTCTTCTTACAAAACGTTTTCGCTAAATTTTATGAAGTTTCACATGGTATATTTTTTTAAACCACATATATACCATGTGAAAGTGAAACTTGTATTTTTGCGATGTTAATTTGTCAAAAAATAACCACATATATCATATGAAATTTGTTTTAAACTATATACGAAGTTTTAATTCTTAATAATCGGGACGAAATATTAATAATCGGGATGAAATGAGGTTGGTTTTAGGGATGTCAATGTATCAGCTTGGGGATGGATATCCCAATATCCATCCCTGTATTCGTTTGAGATATGTATATCCATCCTCATTTCTAAGTGAGCGGGGCTGATTCGGATAATCCCCAAATTAAGGTAGAGATATCCATTCCCGTCTCACCTATATCCGTATCCGATGAAAAAAAATGTAAATTTTTATAGCTTACAAGAGAAAAATGTAATTAACAAGTGTAATAGTACATTTTATTCTATTTATAGGGAGAAACAGATACATCCAATAAAGTTCAAATAAAAAAAAAAACTTTTATAATTAGAATTTATAATTACATAATATTTTTTTATAGTTTTAAAATATTAAAATCTATAATGGATATGGATGGGGATGGGTATCCATAGACGATATCCATCCCCATCCCCATCCCCATCCCCAAAAATAAAATGGATATTAGAATGACATCCCGCTTCGTCCTCCAAAAAATAGTATCAATCCTCATTTTAAATGGAGCGGATTCTTACAGATATCCATATCCGTGGATAATTTTGTCATCCATAGTCGGTTTGGTGGTAAACCCCTCACACATGCATCATGAGGTTGTGGGTTCGAGTCCCCCCCTCCAAAAAAACCCCAAATTTATGTAATAGTGTAATAATAAAAAAAAAAATATATATCATAATAAACGGTTTTTTTTTTTTTCAGGCCATAACCACAAATTAAAAAAATACTGGCCCTTACAATATATATATACATTTGCAAAAAAAGTATTAATACCTTTCTGAAAATAGAAAAGTACTAAAACACCCTCACAAACCGTGGAAATAGGGGGTTTTGTCACTCTTTAGAGTTGGTGTTTCATGAATGTCACCACTTTAATAACTTAAGTTTTAAAGGCATTGAAGTAAGTGAACTTCCAAAAATACCTTTATTTTACATATATGTTTTATTTACTTTTCAGTTTTTAATTTTAATTTTTTCATCTTCTTCATCGGCTTTCATTAGAGGTTGAACAAACCTCCATTGGAGGTCGAAGTTGACCTCCAATGAAGGTCAAAGTCGTTCGACCTCGTTGGAGATCTGTTCGACCTCCAAGGAGGTTGAAATCAACCTTTAATGGAGGTTGAAATCGACCTCCAATGGAGGTCAATTAAGAAGAAGATGGAAAAAAAAATTGGAATTTTTTTGAGAATTTTCAGGTAATTTTCGAGACTTTTCAGGTGGTTTCCGAGACTTTTGGTAATTTGAGACTTCTGGTAATTTCCAAGATTTTTTGGGTAAAAATGAAAATTTTCGAGACATTTGGTCATTTGCGAGACGTTTTGATAATTTGTGAGACCTTCTGGCAAAAAAAAAAATTTTCCGAGACTTTTGGATTTGGCCATTTCGAAATTTTCATTTTTCCCCAAAAAGTCTCGGAAAATTTCATTTTTACCAAGAAAGTCTTGGAAATTACTAGAAGTCTCGGAAATTACCAAAAAGCCTTGGAAACTACTTGAAAAGTCTCCAAAATACTTGAAAAGTCTAAAAAATACATGAAAAAGTCTTGAAAATATATGAAAAGTCTAAAAAATTACCTGAAAAGTCTCGGAACTCAAACATTACCCGAAAAGTCTCAAAAATACATAAAAAGTCTCAGAATACCCGAAATGTCTCGGAAATTACTTAAAAAAAATTTCCAATTTTTTTTTCTTTTCATCTTCTTCTTAATCGACCTCCATTGGAGCCAGTTTCGACCTCCATTGGAGGCCGATTTCGTCCTCCATTGGAAGCCGATTTCGTCCTCCAATGGAGGTCTTTCACCTCTATTGATGGATGATTTTGAAAAAAAGAAAAAAACCAAAATAGTGAAGAAGGTTAATGTAAGGGACATTTTTATCTGTTTACCATAATATGTGCTATTTAAACTTAACTTATTAAAGGAGTGATAGTCTTAAAATACCACCTCAAAAATGTGCTATATAATTTTCGAACTCCTCAAAAACCTTATTTCTAACTCTTTGTACGATACAATTACCAAAACATCCCTCCAAAAGAGTGTTTCGTTAAAAAACCATATTTTACGATTTTTTTTCCCTTAAAAGTCAACAATGCTGCTAAGAAGTGCATGCCTTGGCGGTGCAGTTGTTGCCTCGTCAGCAGGACTCCCAGGCAGCTGCGTCTAGGCATGCACAGTCTAGGTGAAGTCGCTTCGGATTTAGGATCATCTCTAGATAGTGTTGCCACACCAAAATTGTGGCAGGAGAGGGATGGCTGGCCGAAGGTGGGGGAAGAGAGAGAGAGAGTTTGGGGAATGTTTTTATATGGATGTAAATGGGTAATTTCTAAAAAAAGTTATTATTAACAGTTAAACTTTCGTATGTTGATAAAAACAAAATTCTAATGTTTTAAGACGCAATTTTTTATTTTCTTCCTTATTTTTTTTAAAAGAAGATTTATGATATACATATATATATATATTTAACAAATATTAATAAATAAACCTTAAGAGATTAATATAATTCAGTTAAGCTAGTGCATTTTTTTTTTAAAAAAATTTGAAACCGAAAAAATCAAACATCTTCTAGAATTTGTCAATAAAAAATTCTATATGTATGATCAATATATCTAATCTCACGATGTATGATGATAAGAAAATTCCGTACATAAATTTCTAAAATACACATCGTAAAACTTGCACTTTTCTCACATCTTTGCGCTAAAAGAGGGGATGTTTAGTGCACTTTCCGACAAAAATGTATGCACATATGTGTATATATAACCAAACCGGAACATGGTGTGTGAAAAAGAAAAAGTTGAATTTAATTTGATGTTTTATATATTTAGAATTTACTAGGTTTTTGAGGCACATGCCTTGCATTTGTTTATATCAATATTTGAGTTTTATATATTTGGAAATATATATATCCTTACAAAACAAGGAAGCAATTAAAATATAAATATATTAATATAATAGAGTAAAGTTGCAGTTCATGTCAAAGTAGAGTTTTACATCATCACATGTATAAAATTGTAAAGCTCATTGATTGAAAGCTTTTTAAACTTTCAAAAAGAGTTTTACATTAACTACAGATACAAAATTGTAAAACCCAACTATCAAAAGTTTTATAAACTTTCAAACTATAGGAAAGATTTCACAAGGTATTATTTTGAATCAGAAACACCATTTCCTTGAATTATAATTCCTATAGCAGGCCGATGCTCTAGTCTTTGTAGCTTGTTGGAGCAATTATTTTCTCATCCACCTGATCAAAATTAAACCCATCATCAGAATTCTAATCAAATTCCAAAATCAATTAATTAATGATGATTAAGATAGTTAATAATAAAATTAATATTATATAAATGAAATACAATGTTTTGTTGACGGTATGGACCAGAGAATGAAATAGGTCCTACAAGAAAGACATATTCTGTTGGTACCAAATTCTATTCAATACCTTTTCTTTTTTTTTTTTTTTTTTTTTTTTTTTGGGACCTCTGATATCGATCGAAGTTCGCTTGTTTTTTTTTTTTTTTGGATCTCAGATATATATATTCATATCTTTAAATCTTATATCTATCTTGTGCAGACAAAGACTTACCCTTTTGAAAACTTAAAAGGCTCTTTTATATTTTTTGTTTTGGACACCTTACTCTTCTCTATTTCTCTTTCTTTCTTTCTATTCTTCTTTTCTTTCTGTTTTCACGAAATCTGCATCTCTCTCCCCATTTCTATTTTATTCCTCTCCTTATCTAATTTCTGTTCTAATCTATCGTTTTTCTTTTTCTATTTTTTTTATTCTTTTATTGCCACCTCTCATATATCTTTCCACCTCACCCCCCACATCCTTTAGCCAACTATCACTCAAATGCCACTTTGCTTCTTTTGCTGGCAACTTGCTTCTTCTTCTATTATTTTATTAAAGGGGGAAAAAAAAAAGATACATCTTTTCTAAGAGAAAAAAATAATTATTCCTTTTGAACTCATCAAATGCATAGAAAATTATATTTTTATCCCCAATCTCATTTTACAATTTAAAATAATAATCAATCCAAATACCTATTGATTGAGTCCAGTACGAATCATTACTTCACTTGTCATAATTTTAAGTTTCATATACAAACTCGAAGGGTTGTATTTATCATTTGACTTTAAAAAAAAAATCTAAGTGATGCTATAATTGAAATCTTACTAAGACCCATCTACTAAATAATTATATAAACTTTAAGGGTGTATTCATAATTTTCCTTTCAAAGAAACTAATTTTTCTATTTTAAAAAAGAATGCTATAATTCAAGCTCAACTCCGCTATTTTATACATATAGTATAGGATGTACAGAATTAAAGTATTTTAATAATATAAGAAGATGCAGGAAGAGTGATACTTGTCATCATCCCCATCATAGACTATATTTCATTTTAATATTTCTATGGTTTTCACTTTCTTCTTCTTCTTCTTCTTCTTCTTCTAGATGTAACTCATATTTAATATTAAAAATCTCTATTGGAGGATCCGTCCAATTTCAATTAAAATATAAATTTAATTTCATTCTACATTAAATAGTAAGAATTTAATATAAAATTATTTTTTGTTTATATGAACATCTATATCCTTTTAAATACAAAAATCGAATTACTAAATGTATCTTACGAACGTTAAAGCAGAGCAAATAAATTATTTTGTTTTCATATGAATATTTTGCATACACAATTGAATTAGATTGATTAAAATATACATGTCACTAGTCAGCAACTAAATTTTATGAATATAAATATCTTATCAATAATGCTAGAGGACCCAAAAAAGTGATCAAAATTTTGGACCCAAACCTATGTGGTAATATCACACACAACATGGGCCCACATCACTTTTCCCAAAGATCCCATATGATGTTACCACATAGGTTTGAGTTCAAAATTTAGGTCACTTTTTTTTGGGTCCTCTAGCATTATTGATATCTTATTTTATCAATATAGTTTTTATTTTGATATTGTGAAATAGTGATTCAATAAATGGGATTTATTTATTTATTGTGTGTTAATGGGACCCCATAGAAAAAAAGTTCATGATCTTGGTCTTGTATTGATTCCTACTTGCACATGTTGTTGAGAGAGTGTATGGACTAGGGCACTAGGCTTGCTATTCTATCTGCCCTTAATTTTTTTTTTTTTTTTTGAATGTAACTGTCACTACTTGTGGTAATTTAATTTTTTAGTTGCTTTCATGACAGGTTTGAATATTAATATCTAGCGTATCGCACATATTAATTAATATTTGTGATTGATTGTTAAGAAAAAAAATATATAATTGAAATATAAATTAATTATAAGTACCTCTTAGTAATAATATTCTTTTAAGCAGAATTCAGAAAATAGGGCATCCTATGGGAATAATCAGAATTATGTAAGAACTAAAGAGTAACTGATTTTGAAGGACATTCGTCGACTAGTTTTATAGGGTCATTTTCTAAGTTCTAACTGCTTGAAGCTTAACAAGATGTTTGATTATACCTAGGCATGATATTATTGAGTTTTTATTTTTGGGCAAATTGCATTAAAGTACCCTAACCGTTTCTAGAATTACAACTAGATCGCACTTTTTCTAAAATGATAGATTAGTACCTATTGACGGTGATTTTTCGTGGTCACCCAGTCAACGATCTGATTTCAGTTGTACTACTTTGTGAATGAAAACAATTGAAAGCAAAGAAGAATAATAAACGTAATTACGTGGTAAAACTCCGATGACCGGAGAAACATCCACGGGTTGTTACCAAAGCAACGAAGTAGAATCCACTATGAAAAGTTGTTACAAAATATTGTGTTCCGATCACTCTTTCTCATTCTTGCCTACCCCTTTTTTTGTGTGTTACAGGGTATTTATACATAATGCTACTAGGGTTTGTGGGTGCCGCTAGGGTTTGGTGTCATGGTGCTCAAGTTTTGGGCGGTTGTCCAGTCATAAGCGGATTCTGTTTCCTTTTTGAGTGCAACATGTTTCCCGGTTTGAAAGAATCCGAGTTTGGATAGGATTCTTTCTCCTCTATTTACGGAAAACCTGTTTGCTTCCTTGTTATACTCTGGGCAACCACACCGTTGTTTATTGTGGGGATGCTGGTTACTGATTCTGCTCATGTTCGGAACGTGAACGCTGGCGACTATCTTTTTCATCGAATCCCGAGCATGCCAGAGCAGGCTTTTCTGCCCGAACCGATTCTCTTCGTTTGTGGTCGGGTTGCTTTAGTTTTAGCCGAGTAAGTTACTTAAGGGACTTTCTACTCCTTCTCTTGACTTCTCTTGACTCGTGCTTACGTGGCTTCTTATGGTGATGACGTGTCATTTATGATGATTTTTACCTATAACAGTACCCTTAACCAAATGGTTGACCGTTAGAGTTAGGGCCAGTTTAGTATTGATGTAACTTTTATAAAAATCAATGTTATCTGTACTGAAGGAATAATCAACTGTGAAATTAATCAGTAGATGCTTGGTTAATTATACTTTTAAAACTATTGTATAGTTTAAAAACAATATACATATGTTTGGTAATTTTATTTCAAAAGTGCTAAAATTAGTTACAATAACTAAAATAGATATGATTTTAGAATCTTATTTTTTTTTCATTAATTATATATATTAAATTAATATTTAAGTAGAATATTTAAATTAGAAGAAAAAATCGATAAGAATAATAAAAATATTTTTAAAAGGTTTTATAAATCGAATCTCTTTATAAATGATTTTAATAAATGATTTTAATTTGATTTCATAAAGATAATAATGAGATTTTAAAAGATTCATTAAATACTGAAATATATTATTCCATAATCACTTTCAAAAAGTAACCATCCACCTACTTCTCAAAATTACTGTCAAAACTTGCCAGATTATGAATTAATCACTTTTGGAAATTTTACCAAACATTATTTTATGTCAATATTATAAAATAAGTTGATTTTAACTTCTCAACCAAACTGGCCCTTAACTGTATACCAGTTAAATATTACGAAATGATCGAATTACCCCTAAACACAAGTTTTATTAATTATTATAATTTTTTTTTTAATAAAAAAGGTTATTAGAATAAGTCAACAACTCCAAGATCAGATTCATCTATATTGAGGACCTCTCCTCCGTGGAGATTGTGAGCTCCATTGAAGGAGATCTGAAACTAAAACCCATCGATTAAAATTTTCTCCACCAAAACCCTTCTTTATTCTCTCATGGATTTTCCATTTCCCCCACCTCTCCAGATCTTTTGATTCCTCTCCGAAAACACCCGCTTGGGTTTTTTTTTTTCTTATTGGAAAATTTGTTCTCGAGAAAATGAAATTTCATTTCTGTTCCATCCGCGAGGTGTAAGATCTAGATTTCCAAAACCAAATCTCTGAAAACAAAGGCATATATATATATATATATTATTATTTTTAAAAAATGTGCCTTTTGTTTTGAGCTTTGGTTTTGGCTACTCAGCTAGTCTTTTTGGAACCCATATATATATTTTTGAACCCGAAAGAGAGAGTTGAACACTATAAAATGGTGTGTGTATGTGAACTGTGAAGCATGTTGATGTTGATTAAGAAAGAAGAGGTAGATATGAGTTTCCAGATCTCCCAAAAAAAAAAAAGGTTATTTTATTTTATTTTATTTTTTTCTTTAATCGATGTTATTGATGGTTCAAGAAGAAATTTATTATTTCATTCAAAATAAAAAAACTCTCTTGAGAAAGAAGAAGATGGAGATCTGAAAAAAAATGTTTTTTTTTTCTTTACTTTATGATGATTGAAAAAGAAAATTTTATTATTTCAATTTTTGTTCATTATTTTTTTTTTCTCTTTTTTATTTATTTATAATATTTTGTTTAAGATCTTTTATTGGTTCAACTTATTTAATGGTAAAAGACCTTAATACCCTTCTAACATAGAAAACCCAATTAACTCTTAACGGTCAAACCTTTGGTCAAGGGTATTAATCTGTCATTTTGGTAAAAGTGTGATCTAGTTACAATTTTCCCTTTATTTTTATATTTAGTTTCTGTTACTTTTTGAATTTATGAGCACCGAAATATATATATATATATATTTGGTGAAGACGAAGGCTAAACAACCTACCAACACACTAGAAGCTAGGAGACATCCTAGCAACAGCAACACCCATGCGATCGTTCTCTAAAATAGGAGAAATTTGGATAGGAGGAACCTCAAGGACAGTAAGCCCCAACTCTAAGGAATGACCAAATTTGGCAAGAGCATCAACAGCTCTATTGCTTTCCCTGTAAATGTGATGAACAGAGTAACTCCATTCCTTCTCGAAAAGGAGCTTGCATGCATTAATAGTGTTGAACAGAGGATGGTTCAGAGAAGTAGTGTTGGACAGGAGGCAAACAACACACTGTGAATCCGTTTCAACTTCAATCTTCCTAAAGCCTGCCTTCCAAGCTAGGTTTAGCCTTTCATAGACGCTCCACAACTCAGCCTCAGTAACATTACTAGCTCCTTTATTTAGCGCAAACCCAGTCAACCAGCTCTTTCTATCATTCCTGATGATGCCACCAGCAGAAATCGAGCCTAGATTAGGATTCCAATTGCCATCAACGTTCAGCTTGACCCAGTTTAGAGGCGGAGGGCTCCAAGCAATAAAATTGTGACCTTGGCCGCAACAACTTCAGTATCAGAATTAGCAGCCATCCAAACATCCACATAGTTCATAATAATCTTCCCAGGATAAAGAGGAAGCTGAAACTCTGTCTCAAAAATTCCCATACATCTCCACTTCCAGATATGCTAAAGCGTCACCGCAAATAGCAAATAGCCAATAGCCAGGGACACGGTTCTAGCAGATTTTATTACATTTGAGGTTTTCAAACAGCCAATCACCCCAATCAATATTGTAAGAACCACACGTGGTGATGCCCTTACAAATGTCCTCCCATATCCGACAAGAGAAACTGTAATTTCTGAAGACATGCTCAGCATCTTCACACCCAATCTTACATCTACTGCAAATGGTATCCACCGTTAGACCCCTAATCGCATGATTCACGTTAGTCAAGAATTTATTATGAATGAGAGTCCATATAAAATATTTGACTCTAGGAGGCAATTTCAGATTCCACATAAGGCTTCATTTCCACTTATTCCTATTCTCCAGACTAAAAGGAATGTCATAAGCACTTTTCATAGAGAACTCCCCATTCTTAGACCTACCCCAGATCACTAAATCCTTCACGTTGCACTGCGTATTAATGTGAATGCCAAAAATATGGTGCACAATGTGCCAAGGTAACACCGTAGATAATTTTCGTAAGTCCCACTCATTAGTAGTAACACAGTCACAAACCTTCTCATTAATTTGGGTCTCCGAGAGAGGGCAAGAGGCGTACCTGAGAAGCTTCCTTATATTAGGAACCCAAGAATCAGTCCAAAACCCAACAATATGACCATTACCAACTCTCCACTGCACCCCATTCGAAAGAAGTTTAGCCCCAAACGAAACACCTCTCCAAGTACTCGAGTATATACTAGCATTAGAACTGTCATGGGCAGACATATTCCCCCTTTTAAGATCTTTAGCTTTAATCATCTTACTCCAAAGACCACTATCTTCCTGATACAAACGCCAACTAGTTTTTGCCAGTAAAGCTTGATTGACCTTCTTCGTCTTTCTGATGCCTAAGCCATCCAAATTTTTAGGCAAACACACGGTATCCCAATTCACAAGATGAATCTTCTTATTCTCAGTGGAACTACCCCACAGAAAATCTCTATTCATTTTATCAAGGCTCTTGCACACCTCCGAATGGAGTTTGATAGACTGCATGGCGTAAGTAGGTAGAGCCAAAGTAACGACTTTGATGAGAGTACATCTCCCCGCAAAGGAAAGGGACACATTCTTCCAAGATGCCAATCTTTTTTTGGTCTTCTCAATGATATCATTATAGGTACCCTTCGTAATCCAACCATGGATAAGAGGCACACCGAGATAGTTACCAAGATTATGAGCAATAGGAGAACCACACACTTCCGTTAAAGACTTAGCCAAAGAACGGCTAACATTCTTAGAACAATGAACTCTTGACTTTGGGAAACTTACTTGTTGACCAGAGAGATCACATAACACATCAAGAGCTTCCCTCATGGTTGCGGCTTGTTGGTGAGAAGCCTTGCGAAACAAGATGAGGTCATCCGCGAAGAACATATAAGAAATCTCCGGTCCCCCTCTAGAGACCTTAACCGGTTTCCACTTCCCATCAAGGAGTTTATGATGAATGATGTGGGAAAGTTTTTCCATGCATAACACAAAAATATAGGGAGATAAAGGATTGCCCTAACGATTCCCACAATTCGGCTGGAAAGTATCAGTCATTTCACCATTAACAATCACCCTGTAGTGCACATTCGAAATACAACTCATGAACAGTTTATTCAAATCACCATCAATGCCCACTTCTTCCAACACCTGCTTAATGAATCCCTATTGAAGCTTATCATAAACTTTAGCTAAATCGATCTTCTAAGCAATAAGACCTGTCTTTCCCATTATGGTTTTAAACTTATGAAGCACCTCTTGGGCCACAACGATGTTATCTTGGATCTGTCTACTTGGCACAAACGCCACCCGATTGGGACTCACCAAGTCAGGGAGCAAACTTCTTAATCTCTTGACAAGAATCTTGCTAATGAGCTTGTAGGACGTATTGCATAGACTTATAGGTCTAAAATGTAACAAACTAACCAGGTTAGGCACTTTAGGAATTAGAGAAATTAAAGTGCTATTTACCTCACTAGGAATGCACCATTTTCTAAAGCAATCCGAGACTAGTTTCATCAGATCAGTCTTGCACGTGTTCCAAAACTTCTGTAAAAAGATGGCTGGAAAACCATCTAGCCTAGGCACCTTAATCCCCCTAATACTAAAAACACTTTGTTTCACTTCGGATTCATTGACCATCATACCAATGCTGGACACCTCTCTCTCATTAAGCTTAGGGAAAAACATAAGCAATTGAGAATACATACCGGAGCTTTGTCTCTCTATGAAAAGATCTTGGAAATACTGAACAGCCTCATTCTTCATCTCAACAATATCCCTATTCCACATGCCATCTCTTTTCTTCAGACCCTCGATCTTATTTCTTCTTCTTCTTCTAATCATAGTGGAAAGATGAAAAAATTTAGTATTTTTATCAGCTTCCTTAAGCTAACAATTTCTCGATTTCTGTTGCCAAAATATCTCCTCCTGCTCTAGGATAGTCTTATACTCATTTAAAAGGGACTCCTCAAGATTGGATAGAAAAGGAGAAGGGTGGTTACTAAGACTAAATTGAATCCCCTGGATTCTGGCCATCAGTCTTCTCTTCTTTTGAAAAATGTTGCCAAACTTCTCTTTATTCCAAGTCTTTAGAAAACAAGTTAAGTTGTGGATTCTATCGGTAACCAAGTCTTCCTGAGCCTCCCAACTATTCTGGATAAATTCTTCAAAATCTTTATGCTTCAGCCATATAACCTCAAACCTGAAAGGCTTGCAGTTACAATTAGGAAAATGATTACTCTGAAGCTGAATAAGTATAAGACAGTAATCCGACATAATTCTAGGGAGATGTCTCACAAACCCATCCCCATATTTGACCCTCCAATCCATCAAACACAACGCTCTATCCAGCCTTTCCCAAATTTCCTCACTAACACCTCTCTTAGTCATCCAAGTGAATTTAGGACTTAGGAAGCCCAAATCCACTAGATTATTTATGTCTATCCAGTCACCAAATCCACTATTAGAGAACTTGAATCTTCCTCCTCTCTTCTTAGAGTTATTAATAACTTCATTAAAATCTCCAGCCACCAGCCAGGGCAAGGAAAAACAACTCCTAATAACATCCAGGTAGTTCCAGAGTAGCCTCCTAGTGGTAACGCAAGGATTCGCATACACCACCGTAAGAATCCAAAAACCATTTTTGTCATTAACCAAAACTGTCACACTGTGTCTTGAGCTAGCAATCACATGAAGCTTCACTTTATTCTCATTCCATAGAAGCCAAATACCCCCTGAAAATCCCTCTGCATCCACAACAAACTTTTTAGAAAAACCTAATTTATCTATAACCCGCAAAGCCTTTAGACCATTGATTCTTGGTTCAAGAACCGCCAAAATCTCAAAGTTGTGTAATCTACGTATGTTAGCTATATTCCTAGAAAACACTTGTTTCCCAGCTCCTCTCACGTTCCACACACAAATCATGATAATGAAAAGAAAAAAGATCTCTATTCAGAGATCACTGCCATCGCCTCTTCAAGTTCAGAGGCCACCGTATCAAACCTATCCCCACTCGAATTTGGGACACTCGAAATTTTCGTATTTAGGCAAACATTAACCCCATTCTTCACAGCTGCTTGCCTTTCAAACTCATTTACATCTTTTTGTAGTTGCCTAAGAACTGCCCCATTATCTAAGTCCTCTGCCTTTGACTCTGAAGGAATACTACTGAGTTGGTTGTTGTTGATCGTACCAAAAGATTTCAAAGAAAAGTTCCCATCCCTGCGAAATTCTTCCATGGTACTAAAATGAGGGACTGGTTTGGCTCCCTTTTTTGGCGCCTTCTTACTATTCTAAGAGGGAGCATTAGGAACTCTCTTGGCTTGAATCTTTTTTGGTTAGTTACCTCTAAAAACACTGCTTTCCCTTTGATCTTGTTGTTACCTGCTTCTTTGTTGCTTGATTTTCCTCATTCTTCAGTCATAACGACATCTGCATCCTCACTCAAAATATCAAACCTGGAACCACTACTTTTCATAGCATTCGAGACAGTACCCCTAACATTATTAGTACTATAAACAGTCTTCACGTGCTCTGTTTAGTGTTCCACCGATGCCAAAGGCCCTGTGTCGTTCTTCCTGTCATTACCAATCCCACGTCTAGTATATTTCCCAGTAGGTCCAAAGGAATCTGAACCACCAGCATTACCACTTTCAACCCTCCCATTCTTCACTTTAGAGACTCTGTTATTCTGCCTACTATAAGTAGAGATGCACATTTTTCCCCGGGGCCCCATCCCCATTTAGGGAATTTTTTTGGGGAAAAAATGGGGGGGGGGGGGGGCGTGGTTTGTTTCATCCCCAAATTGAAATGGGTATAACCACTTCACATCCCTGACCCCGACCCCTCCCCATCCCCATCCCCATCCCCATCCCCATCCCCATCCCCATTTCCCTATTTTCCCCACAATTATTTTGAAGGGGGGATCCCCATCCCCATCTCCCTATTTCCCCCAAACATATATAAATATAATTATAATATATATATATTTTATTCCTTGAAAACTCTAGCTCCCTAAGTATATATACACATTTACTCTTTTCAACACTTTAACATTTACTCCCTAACTAATGAATTTTAAAACACTTTATTTTGTATTTGTAATGGAATGTTTGTTTTTTTAGTTTAATTTGTAATTTTTAGTCAAATGGGGAAATGAGTGAACGGGAAAAAACGGGAAAAATGAAGAATTGGGGATGAGGATGGATATAGATCCCCCTAAAATTCCCCATCAATATTTTTCCCAATCGGGGAAATAGAGGGGGATGGGGAAAGGTCTGGGAAGTGGGGATGGGGATGGGGATGGAGATGGAGATGGGGATGGGGGGATCTATAACCATCCCCATTCCCCATTCCCCATACCCCATTCCCCAAATGTGCATCTCTAACCGTAAGAAACCAGAAGCCACATACCATAAGCAGGTGATTCTTTGTCAAGCATCTCTGTGTTGTTATTATTAACCACCGGGTCTTCCTGAACTGGAACCACTAATCCCTCCTTACACGACTCCTTATTATGCCCATAATGGCTACACTTGAAGCAAATTGAACCAAGATTTTCATACTCCACTTTAATTGTCCTTCCCCATTTCAATCATCCCCAAATTGAAATGGGTATAACCCTTTCCCGACCCCGACCCCGACCCCGACCCATCCCCATTTCTCCATTTCTCCCAAACATATATATATATATATATATATATATATATTATTCTTTGAAAACCCTAACTCCCTAAGTATATATACACATTTACTCTTTTCAACACTTTAACATTTACTCCCTAACTAATGAATTTTAAAACACTTTATTTTGTATTTGTAATGCACTAATGAATTTTATTTTGTATTTGTAATGGAATGTTTATTTTTTTAGTTTAATTTGTAATTTTTAGTCAAATAGGGAAATGGGGGAACGGGAAAAATGGGGAATTGGGGGTGGGGATGAATATAGATCCCCCTAAAATTCCCCATCCCTATTTTTCCTAAACGGGGAAATAGGGGGGGATGGGGGAAGGGGCTGGGAAGTGGGGATGAGGATGAGGATGAGGATGAGGATGGGGATGGGGATAGGGGGGGATCTATAACCATCCCCATTCCCCAAATATGCATCTCTAACCGTAAGAAACCAGAAGTCACAGACCATAAGCAGGTGATTCTTTGTCAAGCATCTCTGTGCTGTTATTATTAACCACCGAGTCTTCCTGAACTGGAACCACCAATCCCTCCATACACGACTCCTTATTATGCCCATAATGGCCACACTTGAAGCAAATTGAACCAAGATTTTCATACTCCACTTTAATTGTCCTTCCATCAATGTTGAGGTTAGCAACCAGTGGTTTAGAAATATCAATCTCCACATAAATTTGGGCAAACCTACCCCGGGCTTGATTCAAAGTGACAGGATCAACTTTACACATCTGTCCCAACATTCCGCCTATATTCCAGAGCAAATCTGAATCCATCCATTCCATGGGAAGTTTAGATAACCTCACCCAAATAGGCATACTCTGCATACTGTCTTCACCTGGAACAAAATTAGGCCTCAATCTCTGTACCACAAAATATTGGTTAGCAATGATCTAGGGGCCGCATGTAAGCACATAATCCAGATCCTCTTTCACCTAAAATCGAGCAACAAAATATCCCTCCCCAAGGTCCGTGAATTGCCATTGTCCTAACAAAGACCACTTCTGCGAAAGCTTGGCAATCATAAAATTCAGAGTGCGGGCACGTCTCATGTTCTTCAAAATTAGAGCATTCGCCCAAGGCTTTTGCAATTGTTGCTTTAATTTCACCGAGAGGGACATCATGGGACCATTAAGACCCTCTATAATTAGGATGTCCTCCCTGTCAATTTTAATTTTCTCCTTTGTGTTACCCGCACCAGACCAAGAACTAGGATTTGCCATATTCATTAGTTTCGATTTGAAGCTACTCATATCTTCCTTTCGAACCGTTTCAATTGTCACATCATTACAGCCAAGATGATCGGAATCTGCTCTGGCTCATTTGGCATTACCACTGCTCTTCAAATTTAGGGCGGAATAAGCTATTGACTTACTGGAAGGGGGTTGTTGTGCCGAGAAAACAAACCTTCAATTGGGGGTTCCATGATTTCAGGGACAACGAGAATCTGACGAGGAAACCAGACGAGAGAGACGAAGAAGTCGGAGAAAGTAGACGGAGAAAAGGGTCTGCGTGGAGAAGAAACGAGCAAATGCACCAAGCGCGTTCAACTTTATCCCCATGCGCTCATTCTTTTTATTTATTTTATCACAAAAAAAAATTCCCAAAATAATTTTTTCATTATTTAGGACTAATTGTATTTAGGTTCAAGCAGTTAAGCTAAACCAACTAAAATTTGTGACTTAAAATTTTGACTTCAACATCTCAATCACCCATGTAATATTAATCTAAGAGTTGTAAATGCATTCAAATTTCAACTTAGATTAAGACCACATGAGTTTTTGAATAATAATATTGATATGCCGCTCTATAGTTATTAAAAGTTCAAAAAGAGCTCTAATAAGCTAAAAAAAGGAAAAAAGAAGAAGCTTATTCGATTAATTAATTATCACACAAAAATGTTGCTGATCTACAATACTATTGAAGTAACACTACCACATTAATAATTTTAAAATGTTTTGACTGCTTTAAAAGTAATTTTAAAAATGATAGTCATTTTGAATTTGTGATACAATATGGTTTTTGGTATGAGACATGGATTTCATATGTCGAATTTTTTACCCAAAAAAAAAAAAAAAAAAAGGGCTTTCTAATGTTGAAAATTATTAATTTGTTATCTTTATTCACCGGATATTTTAAAACTATAAACATATCCAAATTATTTAATTTTGATTTTAATTATACAGGTTATGATGCTATTATATTTGTATAAAATAGCTACATGATCAATAAGGGGTGAAACCATAATATATATATATATATATTTCAGATGGGCTGTTGTGATAATTTTTTTATACATAAAAGGTTAAACTAAAAAATATTAAACATTATTCTTCATTTTGATGGCGAATCTGCCTTAGGGTTCAAAATTTCAAAAATTTTGTTTTTTGAACACTAATGAGAGAAATAGAAATGGGCTGACAAAAGGTATTTGTTAATTGTTTCTAATTTTAATGGGCTTTTTAACTTTAAAAATGGATGAGTTTGCCCAATGGACTTAAGTGGGTGTGTAAAAATCATTTGGGCTTTTCTATTGATGCTCTTAAATAAGAGTATTGATATTTGCTCCTTTGAAATTTTGTATGTACACCCCTTTTGTAATTACAATTCATTAAAAATTAAAAAAAAAATTAAATTATTAAAAAAAGGTCTCTTTTTTAAAAGATTATTTTCCGTGAGCACTCTCCACATATTTCCAAATGTGCCCTTTATTTAAAATTTAATATGCCCTTTAATATTATGAAATACTTTTATTTTTATTATTATTTAAAAAAAAGCGCCGCAACTCCACCTAAATTTGGGAGGAGGCCGTGGCCTACTTCTGTGACAGTGTACTATGTAATGTTGGCAAAGGTTGGTGTTCACCACTACAATCGAAAAAATGTGGATTTGGGGGCTGCTCGTGGAAGCTATTTCAGGGTTTGCTTAGTATTATTGATGCTGGTGACCACCGATGAGTAAGCCCTGAATTACTTCGGTTCTCCCACTTTTCGATCTGAATTTTTATTTTTCTTTATTATTTTATTTTGTAAAAAAAAGGTCTTAAAAAATATAATATCTTTTGAATAAATGTTAATAGTTATGTAAGGGTAATATTGGAATTCTAAAAATATATATTTGGTGTGATACAGTTTTAAAAGAGTGCAAATATTACCATTCCTTAAATAAACTATTTTTTTTTTCTCAAAATCTATAGCCTATTCCAGCAAGGGCTAAATCCGTCCCTTCAGCAATTGATGTTCATTGGATTGAAATCGAATGGATTAAATATTCGATATTTAAGGAATAAAATATAAGAAAATTGGAAAAATCGACGGAGTTTTGTACTTCTGTCATAACGATTCAATAACTAATAGATATATAGTATGTATGGTAGCAAAATCCTAAAATACATGATCCATTGAAATTATAAAATCTAGTGAATGGGTGAGTTTCTGAAAACTTGAATATTGGTTACTGAACTAGCTTGTGTGTTCAGGTGTGAAGAGTTTTCCAAGCCTAATTTGGCCCATATTTTATTGGGTTGGGTTTATTCAAGCATAGGCCTACCCTCTGTGTAAATATTTTCAAAATTCATGAAAAATCTCTCTTGAGTCTTGATACTTTGAAAATTATATAAAAAAAAAAAAACTTCTTTGAAATTAATAAAAAATCTTTTATGCAATGGAAGTCATAAAAATAAAACAACCCAAGTTTTCCTTAATTTTTTTTGGGCAGTGGCGGTCTTTGTTAAATGGAAACATTGTAAATCTACTGAAATCAAACACTATATACACGGTCCAGATATGTACTCCAACAATGCTAGAGAGAAAACTTCACACACATTCTTATAAAATGTGTATTCCCTCTTCAAAGTTAAATGAGAATTTCGAAACCATTCTAATATATTTAACTCATAATGTAAAGAAGATAAGAGACATTTGTTGGCACGAAAAAAAGAAAAGAAAAATATGTTGGTATATGTAAAGTGAACTATTAGAGCATCTCCAATGGTAATGTGGCTTGCATTTGAGAAAATGGTGATATGTCAACATTGTCAAGCCAATTGCTTCATATGTGGCATGTAACTAAACTTGATAGACATCCAAATAAAAAGTGAAAATTGCCAAAAATGGCCACATATATTATAGGAAATTCGTTTTTAACCACAAACGAATTTTTATTCATTAATAACCATGTTTTTGGGAAATTACTGGAAAGCCCCCATATAAAAAGGGTCCCCAAAACACTCTCTCTCCTTTTTCTCTCTTTTCTTTCTCTCTCCTCTCCTCTCTCTCTCTCCCTCTCCCGATCTCTCTCTCTCCCTCACAGTCATCGCCGGCGTCGTCACATGAGCACACCACCGACGAAAGTGTGCCTGCCGAGCGCCGACGTGCCTCTTGGCTTCGCCACAGCCACAGCGCCGTCGTGAGTCACCGGTGTGCGTTGCGTGGCTTCAACGAACCACGAACGATCGTCGCGAACCACAAACCAGCCATCGCCGTCGTCGTTCTTCGCTGCTGCTTCGTGCATCGGTGGTCTGCGTCGGCCGTCGTCGTGGTTCATGTCTTGGTCGTCGTCGTCGGAGACTCCCTCCGCTGGCGATTTGATCTGAAAAATAGGGATACAAAAACCTAATTGAATTTGGGAATTTGGGGAAGAAGGGGAATTGGGGAAGAATGTAATTGGCCATAATTTCAAGTTTTACATATTTTATTTTAGGCATGATTTCAAGTTTCACATTTCATTTTAGCCATGATTTCAAGTTTCAACATTCAGGTTTTAGCCATGATTTCAAGTTTGAGGTTTAAAAAAAAAAAAACTAATTTCAGGGGCACTATTGTAAATTACGGACATACACTGAAAGTTTTTTAAAAAAGTGGTTATTAACAATTATAATTTCAAAAGTGGTTAAAAACAAAAGTATGATAATTTGGATGGCTATTTTCGGTTTTCTCTCAAATAAAAAAGTGGTCTCCAATACTTCACTTGTAACATATATGTTTTTAATGACGTGTCAATTTATTATTGGTCTCCTTAAATATATTTTAGAATTATTGAATAAAATAAGGTAAAAAACAAGAGTGGTTGCTGACTGGGCCAACAAGACGGCCGTCCAACAGACCGTCTGAAATCAGAGAGTCATGTTGACAGCCTCTAAAAAAAAAGTTGTCACCTCATCTTGAAGTTGTACTAGAGATGTTGCATTGGAGATGAATTTTTTAACAAAATGGATGTCCATCCTACGTGGCAACTAATTTTTTCACAACCCACGTTAGCATTGGAGATGCTCTTATGGTAACTATTTAGAAGACAAGTAGGATGACACAAATATTGATCTTGGAGTTGAGAGGCCAAAGATGATGACAGAAAATAGAGAGCACACAAAGGATTAAAATGCATATTTTACTTGATGGCATTTTATCTATCTGCTCTCTATCTTTTTTCAGCCAGTCCAGTACATATAAAAAATTCATATCAACTCTTAAATTTGATATGACAAAATGTACAGTTAATTTTCAGTTTTTCATCAATAAAGTTATCTACTTATCTCCATGCCAAAAGGTCCAAAACTTGTACTAGCATGGGCTTTGATTGCCCATGACATGGTTGCAGGGTTGAATCATTGTATATAAAGTGCTTTTCTTCGTATTCTTTTTTTTTTTTTTTTTTTTTTTAAACATTACATTAATCAAGGGTTTGAGGGACATGATATGGTTGCGGGTTTAGTACATGTTAATTGGGGTATAAGACGGAGATGAGATTTGATTTTAAAACCCAATTAATTTTGAGACGGGGAATGGTATTTTGGTCCCTGCCCCATCCTTGCCCCATTTCGTCCAAATTTAATTTTGACATGGCACTTACACATGCCATTCTTAATTGTACCCAACAATTACTTCATCATTTAAAATATCTTGCTATTTCAACCAATGCATGACTAATGCTATGTATTTCAACCAATGCATGATGTACGTTTAACCAATGCATGACTAATTGTATTTCAATTTCATATTTATTTAAGAAGAACAGTGTAATATTCTTACGGTTGGTAATTTAGTTTGCAATAGACTTGGTATGAATGATAGTTTATTTATTTTTTTAACTAATTTTTTTTCTTTAGTCATTTAATATTTTTAAAGATTGATTGATACTTGTAATTGTGGCTTACAATATAAGGTGTATAATTATTAATAATATTGTCTTAATCAAACGGGGCGGGGCAGGTACCGAGAGCCCTCTCCCCAAATGTGGATTCTCCGTCCCTACCCTAAGTGGGAAATGGGGTGGGGACAGGAATCCTATTTATATTTGGGTTTGGGGAATGGGGATGGCATCCCCACCCCGTACTCGCCCCATTGATATCCCTAGTTTTGTAGACTTTTTAAGCTCAATTATTCAGCTACCATTAATTTTTGGTTCTTTGTTTCTTCAATTGATCTTATCAAGCCCGTATATCACTTCTTAGCACATGTGGTAGTGTATCTCCATACCACATGAATAATGAGGGGTAGAAGTCTCACTATTCGCATTTTACAAGCATGTATAAATAATTTTTACTTTGATTTATGAGAGTAGATATTCAGATCACAGTTCTATTGTAATACTTAAAAAAGAAGAAGAAATTCTTATCAAACCCAAGTCTATGTCTTGGCATTCATTGACTCGAAAGTCAAGTCAACCCAAAGCAAATGGCCCCAGTAAGGCCCGTGATGTGTGGAAATGTGTTCTGGAAAAACAAATGGAAGATGTGTCCTTAAATGCCATACTACATTGATTAGTTGATTGACTTTCTGAAAATTTTATTTTAAAGGAGAAAAGTATTGTATATTGGCAACATCAAGAGGAACGAACTGCTCTCTAAATTGCACTTGAGGTCTTCTCTCCATGAATACGGCATGATGTAGGAGATGATTAGATATTGCAGGAAAAAAAACAACGAGGAAGCTTGCAATTGTGGAACTTCCATGTATCTTTCCCAACCCCAACCGACAGTCTTTCCATGACAAATTGACAATGGCACCATAAATGCTCGAAGGTGACTTGACTTACAAAACTAGGAGATATTTGACTTCAAAGCCTTCAAAACTGTAGATTTTAAGAAAGAGAGAAAACCAAAACTAACCATTTGAAACATTAAACTTTTGTTAGTAACCACTTTTGAAACTTTAATCCTTAATAACCATTTTTTTTTTAAAAAAAATTCAGTGTATGTCCATAAATTAAAAAAGTACCATTGAAATTAGGTTTTTTTTAAAAAAAAAAAAAAAAACCTCAAACTTGAAATCATGGCTAAAACTTGAATGTTGAAACTTGAAATCATGACTAAAATGAAATTTGAAACTTGAAATCATGCCTAAAATGAAATATGTGAAACTTAAAATCATGCCCAATTTCCTTTCTTCACCAAATTCACAAATTAGGTTTTTTTTCTTCCCCTTTTTTGTAGATCACATCGCCGGCCGAGAGGGGCTTTGACGGCCATGAAGCCCAGGCGAACGATGCACGACGATGACGACAGCAGCAGCGAAGCACGACGACGACGACACCCCTTGGTTCGCGAAGCAGCAGTGCGCACGGCGGCATGGCATGACGACGGCGCTGTCGTGCAGCCCAGAAGCACGCTGGCACTCGGTGACACCTCAAGGCACGCTGGCGGTGACTTTGAGGGAGACAGAGATCGGGGAGAGAGAAAGAAAAGAGAGAAAAATGAGAGAGAGTGTTTTTGGGATGGTTTTTATATGAGGGATTTCCAGTAATTTCTCAAAAATATAGTTATTAACAATTAAAATTTCGTTTGTGGTTAAAAACGAATTTCCCATAATATATGTGGTCATTTTTAGCAATTTTCACTTAAAAAAAGTATTGATAGCAATTCTTTATTTGAAATACTAGTTGAAAAATCACAAGAATGAAGAAAAAATTATTATTATTATTATTTTGAAATAGAAAACAAAAAAGATTTTTACTAATTAAAAGAATTCGATGATTACACTAGAAAGAGAGTACTAATAATTGTATTAACCGAAGCCTACCCAAAGCTCCTAAAAAAGTACTATTAAAGAACTCTATAAAATTAGGCTTTTTATCATAGTCAAACTGTATATTTTAGATTTGAGACCATACTATATCGTTAAAATCTCTTCAAATAGGAAGCCAAAAAATAGAGTTAATTTTTGCAAAAAAATAAAAATTTAATAATAAAAAATTCTAAGAATCAAATAATGAAATCTCACAAGATCGGCTACATCATTAATATCATAGGAGCTTCCTTCAAAAAAAAAAAAAAAAAAAAAAATTAATATCATAGGAGCATTTTATTATATACATATGTTCGCACATATGTATGATCATTTTATTGTACAACGATACACCGATGCACCAGTATACTGTTGCTTATGAACATATAAAAGCAAGATAAAATTTTAATGTGATCTCATATAAGTTGAATGTGATCATGTCAAAAAAGGCATAATCACAATGGGTGCATTGGTGCCCTTAGGGGTGGGAGCAGTTCGGTTCCGTTCGGTTTTGGCCAAAACTGTATTAAACCAACATATTTTCAGTTTTTGAAAACATGAATCGTTTTGGACCTTAAAATCGAATTGAACTAAACACATTTATCTCGGTTCGGTTTATTTCAGTTCTGGATTTTGGAATTTTATGGTTTTTTTTTTCTCCCATTTTTTAGGCTATTTTGCTCACCACATTGCCAAAGTAAGAAAATCTGATTTTCAATATCTACTTAGAATCCAAAGAAGTTGATGTATCCATCTATACACATATGTGGATATCTATGGACTGTGTGTCTATGTGCCAAATAACATTTTTACTCACCACAATGCCTAGCAATTTCTTCGAAAAAGGAACTACTTCAAAATTCAAAATTCAAAATCAAAGATGACCCACCACGAAGTTTAAGGCAAAGACAAATATCGAACAAAGTCACAGTCAACTGGTCAATTGGTAATTCGCATTCAAGTGTCTGAAAATTACAAGTACAACACAATTACCTTACAATTTCTACTTAATTATTGATGGAATTACTTAGTGTGCTAGAACTGCCTATCCCTTTGCTGGTGTATTTTTTGTGCAAAACCACCTTGCCCGGAAGGCCGCTCGCAATATCACTAAATGACTAAATGGATGTATAGGTGAAGATGTTTTCTATTTCAAACAAGTTAACAATCATATGAATCGCTTTTACTACTCCTAATCATTAGTTTTTTGGGTTTGATTACCTTGATCCTAGAATATTACATTTTAGATAATATATAACCAAAGAAATTTGTTAAGGCCAGCTTAATTTGTTCGAGAAAACAAATTATTGTTGCTTCTTATTAGAAGGCCAAATCGAATTGACAAGTACATTACAAGATGACCTGAATTTATTTATTATAAATGGCTAATATTAATTTGAAACAAAGGAGTTAATTTCATCAATCAATCCTTCCAAATCTATGAAATTTCAACATGTGAAGAAACAAAGGGCTTCGGAGGTATCTCCAGACTTTGTATGTCACCTTCAAGCATTTGCATCACCATAGTCATGGAAGGCCTATTTATTGGATTCCACTGAATGCACCACAGTCCCACAATTGCTAGCTTCTTTGCAATTTCCTCATCTCCATCTTCCTCAATTTCTAAGTTGATCTCTCTTTCTTGGATCACTCTGTTGTAAACCCACTCAGGAAAATAAACTTGGCTCTGACTTTCAATTGTAAGATCAATGTTCTTTCTGCATCCAACCATCTCTAACAACATCATTCCATAACTGAAAACATCAGCCTTGTAAGAAACCTCTCCGAAATTCCTCGAGTAGAGCTCAGGTGCGATATAACCAACAGTTCCTCTAGCAGCTGTCATTGATACAATACTTATCTCCTTTGAGCATAGCTTGGCTAGCCCAAAATCTGAAATCTTTGGTTGGAAATTATGGTCAAGTAAAATGTTGTGAGGCTTGATGTCAAAATGAAGGATTATTTGTTTGCATCCTTGGTGCAAGTACTCTACTCCGCGGGCAACACCAAATGCAATCTTTTGCAACTTCTCTCAACTCAAAAGACGATGATTTGATTCTATCATTTTTGAGAAGATGAATTTTTCAAGAGAGCCATTAGGCATGAACTCATAAATGATAGTACGTCGAGTCCCTTCCGAGCAGAATCCAAAAAGGCAGACAATGTTAAAATGGTGTATTCTGCCTATAATAGCCATTTCATTGATGAAATCTTCTCCATTGCCTTTTGAATGTTCTAAAATCTTGACAGCAATCGGAATTCCACTGGAAAGCTTTCCTTTATAGACACTTCCATAACCTCCTTGACCGAGTTTGTTGTTAAATTTGCTGGTTATTTTTTTAAGATCACTGTAAGTGTATCTTGTTGGATTGTGAGTCTTGCAGTCTTCAAGGAACTTCTCTATTCTTAGTTGAATTTCTTCATCCTTGTCAGATTTTATTGATTTGTAAATAAGGAGAATTACCAATGTAAAGAAGATTGTTCCTCCAATACTTGCGCCAATGATGACTGAAATTGGAATATCATGAGAATCTGCAATTTAGGGAAAAAGAGTTGGTTCAAAGAAACAAAAAGATAAAAAATCCAACAAGTGTGTTGAAAACATGTATGTTATAGTTATAGTAAGCACATGTTGAGAGACTTGTAAATTCTAATCCAAGAAGAATAAGAAAAAGGCGAAGAAGCTTACTACAGGTAATAAAGAGTGCTTTTGTTACCTTTATTTTCAAAACAAATGGTTGAATTGATTGTACGGTTGAAGCCACAAAAATTTCCTGATTCTTCGCATTCATGGCATCCATAAAGAGATATCCATCCCATTACGATCCTTCGTGTTCTCACAAGATTCATGGCAGCATCAGTGAGATTCCCTTCTTCCAGAATCCAATCTATGGGAGATACTCTGCAATGTAAAGGCAGCGATTCCATTGGATCATCAGCCCACATTACATAAAAAGATTGTTTATGATCATCACTTGTACAATAAATCGGTCCTGCATCATAGCTGTTAGTCAGTGTCTTCTCAGTGCAGTTCACTAAAACAACGGTTTCCGATCCGTAGTACTGTGAACTGTCAAAGTAGCTAAATTTGGAGGAGGTGAGATTTAGAGAAAGAAGAGTTTGTATTGGACATGTGGTTTCATTAACATCTGTAACGGTTATACGGGTGTGAAGATAAGAAATATCTAGGACACGAAAGTAATTTTGGGTGGAGGAAGCTGGAAGGTGCAAGAGGGTTTTGTTGTTTAGGCATGATAATTCAAAACCTTCAAGGCCACAAAAGACTGGTTGTGTTTTTTTCAGTCTGAATGGAAATCGGATAGTTGGACCTTGTTCGCTGCATTTTGTTGGAGCACAGAACTCATTTCCATTTGTACTAATATTGTAAGGTAGGAGAAGGAAGAGGATTATACTCAGCACAAGGGACATTGAGGGTTTTGACATTTTGGATTAACAACTAACAAATTCAGATCGGGTGTGGAACAACTTTTTGGAGGAATATTTAATCACACCATATATATGGTTATTGACATAGTCCAATTGTCTTCTTTTGTGGAAAAACAAATGGAAGATACGTCCCTAGAACGCTTGTTGACGGTGACTTTGATAATATGCAACTGCAACATTGTGGAATTGGTCCACACTCCACACCTATAATATGCAAATGAAGAAATTGATAGTAATAGAGAATTTGCCCACTTTGTATGAGCAAATTGTCATTGAGTAACCATGGGAAGGGAAGAACCATCAAATTTCTCAACTTTACTTTTTGCTCTGTTGATCTTTCTTCCATTTGTTACTCAAGTACAACCAAGAACACTTCCACCAGAGACGTGTTCTTCTTCATGTGGAGATAATAAAAACATAAGCTACCCTTTTCGCCTAAAGACTGATCCAGCTAGATGTGGTCATCGCGACTATGAACTTTTTTGCGAGAGCAACCAAACCATCCTGGAACTCAATTCAGGAAAGTACTATGTCAAGCAAATCCTCTATGAAGAACATTTAATCAGTATTGTTGATGTTAACTTTGCCAATGGAAGCTGCAGCCTTCCATACGGTTCTCAATCAGTAGATGGAATAGATACTGATGGACGTTATATTCAGCCAGGGATGGCTGATTACCACTATGCCAGTTTGGTGAATTGCTCTGACAGTATCAATGATAAAGCTTATATAAAAGCTCCTTGTTTGAGTGGAAATCATTCTTATGTTTATTTTCTCTTAGAAGATTTCATGTTTCGTACATCCGATCTTCCAGAGTCATGTGAGATCATTTCACGGATTATTATACATGATGCATTAGGTGTGAAAAATATTTCTAATTACGAAGCCATCCAGGAGTTGCTGCAGTCAGGTTTCGATCTTGGATGGTTAGATGGGGGAAGGGAGTGTCGGTTAGCTGGGGGTCAATGTTTCGATCCGTACGACCAAAACAATTACGTTTGCAGTTGTCAATTCGGTGATAAGTTAGCTTATCTTTCTGCATAAATTAAAATGGTCAAGTGACGTATGTTGTTGATTTGTATATATTTTCTGTATAACATTCTCTGGTTATGTTTCCTATGCGCAGGTTATAAATACACAAACACTATACGCGATTTCATACTTTTTTGTCGGTGATTTCATCAATCATAGGAAGTTTTCTGTTGCGTATGTATTTGTCGCTGGGATTCCTCTTCTTATTTAACAAGATATATCAACAACGTCACTTCCTCATTGTCTATTTCACAAGATATTATATATCTGGCTATTTCTTCAATCTAAATCTATATCGTCATTACTTTCTCTCAATTACCAATCCACTTCAGTATCTCAATGAGCTCTTTATCTTCAACGAGCTCGAACTGTTTGTTATTGTTAGATTTATCTTTTTGACGGTTCTAGTTGTGTTCGTAATTCACAAATACATAAAAACAAGGAAGACGGTGTTGGGTTGGGTTTCCTCCAAATGTGGAGATGGCCCAAAGAGAGTTTACCATTCTTTTGGTAAAGCCCACATGAGAAGTGTGGATGGCCCAAGGACATTTAGGTCCTTTTATTTCAGGTTGTATAAAAGGGTTAAAAACCCTAGCTGAAAGAGAGATAAAAGAAGAGAGTGATCAGTGTGTGCAAAAAGAGAGAAGAACAGAGAATAAGAAAAGAGTGCAGAAATATTTCTGGGTTTCTGAGGTTGCTGTCAAGACGCAATCGGAGATTGATCTGTGGTCCGATCGAGCTCAAACTTTGCAGGCGTGTTCAGCACACAAGGGTCTACATTCTGGACGGTGGAATTGAAGAACGAAGCTCCCTGTTGTGAGATTTGTGGTTCCGAAGAGGACTGGACAGTAAACAGGGAAGGTGTTGCGCAGGTTTCTTCAAAGAGTGATATCTCTTTGATCTACCGTCGGATTGGACTAAATTTTGGACAGAATTCTCTTCACTCGTGGGTCTACGATCTGACCGTTCGGATTGTTGAACGGAAATCTCAAGAGAGAGAGACACACACCCAGAACAGAGGATTCGAGATTATGTAATCCTAACTCTCTTGTTTTTCTTGTTGATTTTGCATGTGTTGCCAAGATTAGTTAATCTTGAGATTTGTTGAGTTGTATGCCTTTAGTTTTACTAGAGAGAACTTGTGTATTCCCATTATTTTGATAGTGGAGATTTCGGAGGACCCGTGGTTTTTACTCCTCAATTTGGGGAGGTTTTCCACATAAAATTCTTGGTGTGATTGTGTTTATTGCTGTTCTATTTTAATTGCTTCCTATTAGGTTCACACAAGAGAGGATAAATCTTCTTCTTGTTGTTATTGGTGTGTTTTATCCTATCAAAGTGGTATCAGAGCAAGGTTTTAGTCATCTTGTGCCTTGTGTTGAACAATGGAGGTCAATAAAAGTAGAATGATTAATCTGAATGGTTCTAATTATCATGTGTGGAAGGGAAAAATGGAAGACCTTCTGTATGTTAAAGATTATTACTTGCCTGTGTTTGCGGAACAGAAACCGAAAGATAAAACTGATGATGAATGGACTATACTTCATCGCCAAGTGTGTGGGTATATCAGGCAGTGGGTAGATGATAATGTTTATAACCATGTCAGTGAGGAAACACATGCTTGTTATTTATGGAACAAGCTTGAACAACTGTATGCTCGGAAGACTGGGAACAATAAGTTGTTTCTAATAAAGAAGATGTTAGGTTTGAAATACAGGGATTGAACTCCTTTATCAGATCACTTGAATGCTTACCAGGGAATTCTTAATCAGTTGGCTGGGATGAATATCAAGTTTGAAGATGAGGTACAGGGGTTATGGCTTCTAGGCACATTACCGGACTCGTGGGAGACGTTTAGAACGTCAGTATGTAACTCAGCTCCAAATGGTGTAGTTACTATGGATTTGGCTAAGAGCAGTGTTCTGAATGAAGAAATGAGAAGAAAGTCACAGGGTTTGTCACAATCAGAGGTCTTAGTCACAGAAAAGAGGGGGATAAGTAAGAGTAGAGGTACGAAGAACAGAGACAGAAGCAAAAGCAAGTCCAACAAGTTTGCCAATGTTGAGTGTTATCACTGTGGTCAAAAGGGGCATATAAAGAAGTATTGTCGACAACTCAAAAGAGACCACAAAAATGAAAAAGGGAAGGAAAAGAAAACTGATGATAGCAATGATGGTGATAGAGTTTCTACCGTCACAGATGATTTCCTTGTTGTGTATGATGATGATGTTGTCAACCTTGCATGCCATGAGACTAGTTGGGTGATTGATAGTGGTGCCTCTATTCATGCTACATCGCGACGGGATTTCTTTGCATCTTATACATCCGGAGACTTTGGGGATGTTAAGATGGGTAATAATGGCGTAGCTAAAGCTGTAGGCATAGAAGATGTATGCTTGGAGACCAACAATGGTATGATGTTGCTTCTGAAAAACGTTAAACATATCCCTGATATTCGCTTGAATTTGATTTCAGTAGGTAAGCTTGATGATGAAGGATTTTGCAACACCTTTAGTGATGGTCATTGGAAGCTCACTAAAGGTTCTATGATTGTGGCAAGGGGCAAGAAGTGCTCCTCATTGTACTTTATGCAGGCAAAGGTTTCTGATTGTATTATCAATACAGTGGACAATGAAAGTATAACAGAGCTATGGCATAGAAGATTGGGTCACATGAGTGAAAAGGGTTTGATGGTTTTGGCCAAGAAGAATCTTCTTTCTGGGATGAAGAATGCCTCATTGAAGAAGTGTGCTTATTGCTTGGCAGGGAAGCAAAACAGGGTTGCCTTTAAAACATCCCCTCCTTCAAGAAAGCCAGGTATACTTGATTTAGTATATTCTGATGTTTGTGGTCCTATGAAATTAAAAACACTTGGTGGTGCTCTCTATTTTGTGACTTTTATAGATGATCATTCAAGGAAGTTGTGGGTCTATACCTTGAAGACAAAAGACCAAGTGTTAGATGTGTTCAAACAGTTTCAGGCCTCAGTTGAGAGACAGACTGGGAAGAAGTTAAAGTGTATTAGAACTGATAATGGGGGTGAGTATTGTGGTCCTTTTGATGAATATTGTAAACAGCTGGGTATTAGGCATCAAAAGACACCTCCGAAGACTCCTCAGTTGAATGGGTTAGCTGAGAGAATGAACAGGACACTAGTTGAAAGAGTGAGATGTTTGCTTTCACAAGCACAGTTGCCAGGATCCTTTTGGGGTGAGGCTTTGAGTACTGCTGTACATGTGTTAAATCTCACACCATGTGTTCCTTTAAACTTTGATGTTCCAAACGGAGTTTGGTCGGGAAAGGATGTTTCCTACAGTCACTTGCGTGTCTTTGGATGCAAGGCTTTTGTGCATATTCCCAAAGATGAGAGGTCTAAGTTTGATGTCAAGACAAGGCAGTGTGAATTTATTGGTTATGGCCAAGATGAGTTCGGCTACAGGTTTTATGATCCGGTGCAGAAAAAGCTTGTAAGAAGCTGAGATGTTGTGTTTATGGAAGACCAAACCATACAGGATGTTGAGAAGACAGACAAAACAGTTTCTCAATATCATGATGATTTGATAGACTTGGATCCAGTTCCTCTGACACATGTGCCAGTACAGGTTAGAGATGAGGTTAGAGATGAAGTTCAGGATGACCATGATGGTACAGTTGGTGTTGATATGTATACACAGGTTGAGATTGATGATGATATTCATGAGCAGTCACCAGTACCAGAAGTTCCACTAGATGTTCCACTCAGAAGATCTACTAGAGACCGCCAGCCTTCCACACGGTATTCTGTTGATGAGTATGTGTTACTGACTGACGGGGGAGAGCTCGAATGTTATGTAGAAGCCATGGAAGATGAACATAAGAATGAGTGGGTTGATGCCATGCAAGATGAGATGAAGTCACTGCATGAAAATCATACATTTGAGTTGGTAAAGTTGCCTAAGGGCAAAAGAGCTTTGAAGAACAAGTGGGTATACAGAGTGAAGTAAGAACAACTTACCACTCAACCCCGATACAAAGCTAGATTGGTCGTCAAGGGATTCAGTCAGAAGAAAGGTATTGATTTTGATGAGATTTTTTCTCCAGTTGTTAAAATGTCATCTATTCGTGTGGTTTTGGGTCTAGCAGCTAGTCTTGACTTGGAGATTGAGTAGATGGATGTGAAGACTGCTTTTCTCCATGGTGACTTAGGTAAGGAAATTTATATGGACCAGCCAGAGGGTTTCATGGTAAAAGGAAAAGAGGATTATGTGTGCAAGTTGAGGAAAAGCCTTTATGGTTTGAAGCAAGCACCAAGACAATGGTATAAGAAGTTTGAGTCAGTTATGGGGGAGCAAGGCTATAGGAAAACAACTTCTGATCATTGTGTTTTTGTGCAGAAATTCTCTGATGATGATTTTATTATACTATTGCTTTATGTTGATGACATGTTGATTATTGGCAGGAATTCTTCAAGGATTGACAGGTTGAAGAATCAGTTGAGTAAAGCTTTTGCTATGAAGGATTTAGGGCCAGCAAAGCAAATTCTTGGCATAAGAATTCATCGTGAGAGAGATGCCAAGAAGTTATATCTGTCACAGGAGAAGTACATTGAAAAGGTACTTCAGAGGTTCAACATGGACAAAGCTAAAGCGGTTAGCTCTCCTCTTGCTACCCACTTTAAGCTAAACACAGAGCAGTGTCCCTCTACAGATGTAGAGAAGAAAGACATGGAAAGGGTTCCATATGCTTCAACGGTGGGAAGTTTGATGTATGCAATGGTATGTACAAGGCCAGACATAGCCTATGCTGTTGGTGTTGTTAGCCGGTTCTTGTCCAATCCTGGGAGAGAGCATTGGAATGCAGTTAAGTGGATTATGAGATATCTACGAGGTACTTCCAGTTTGAGACTTGGTTTTGGCAATGAGAAGCCATTGCTAGTTGGCTACACAGATGCGGATATGGCAGGAGATGTGGACACTCGTAAGTCTACCTCTGGTTTCTTGATTACTTTTGCAGGGGGGGCTGTAGCTTGGCAATCAAGGCTGCAGAAATGTGTTGCACTTTCTACAACTGAAGCGGAATTCATTGCAGCAACCGAAGCATGTAAAGAGTTGTTGTGGATGAAGAGGTTTCTACATGAGCTCGGTTTCAAGCAACAGAGATATATAGTATTTTGCGATAGTCAAAGCGCAATTCACCTTGGTAAGAATTCTTCTTTTCATGCAAGATCAAAGCACATTGATGTGAGGTATCATTGGATAAGAGATGCTATTAATGACAAGTTGCTTGAACTTGAGAAAATCCATACCGATCATAATGGCTCTGATATGTTCACAAAGGCACTACCGAGGGAGAAGCTTGAAGCTTGTTGTTCGATCGCCAGGATGGCGAATCCCTCCACATAGTCGGAAAGGGGGAGATTTGTTGGGTTGGGTTTCCTCCAAATGTGGAGATGGCCCAAAGAGAGTTTACCATTCTTTTGGTAAAGCCCACATGAGAAGTGTGGATGGCCCAAGGACATTTAGGTCCTTTTATTTCAGGTTGTATAAAAGGGTTAAAAACCCTAGCTGAAAGAGAGATAAGAGAAGAGAGTGATCAGTGTGTGCAAAAAGAGAGAAGAATAGAGAATAAGAAAAGAGTGCAGAAATATTTCTAGGTTTCTGAGGTTGCTGTCAAGACGCAATCGGAGATTGATCTGTGGTCCGATCGAGCTCAAACTTTGCAGGCGTGTTCAGCACACAAGGGTCTACATTTTGGACAGTGGAATTGAAGAACGAAGCTCCCTGTTGTGAGATTTGTGGTTCCGAAGAGGACTGGAGTAAACAGGGAAGGTGTTGCGCAGGTTTCTTCAAAGAGTGATATCTCTTTGATCTACCGTCGGATTGGACTAAATTTTGGACAGAATTCTCTTCACTCGTGGTTCTACGATCTGACCGTTCGGATTGTTGAACGGAAATCTCAAGAGAGAGAGATACACACCCAGAACAGAGGATTCGAGATTATGTAATCCTAACTCTCTTGTTTTTCTTGTTGATTTTGCATGTGTTGCCAAGATTAGTTAATCTTGAGATTTGTTGAGTTGTATGCCTCTAGTTTTACTAGAGAGAACTTGTGTATTCCCATTATTTTGATAGTGGAGATTTCGGAGGACCCGTGGTTTTTACTCCTCAATTTGGGGAGGTTTTCCACGTAAAATTCTTGGTGTGATTGTGTTTATTGCTGCTCTATTTTAATTGCTTCCTATTAGGTTCACACAAGAGAGGATAAATCTTCTTGTTGTTGTTATTGGTGTGTTTTATCCTATCAGACGGTCGATGATGTGGAGAAATTTCTACACAAACAGCAATCCTGGGTGCCCAAGAGATACTCTTATATTGAGATCATTGCCATAACAAACCACTTCAGAGACAAATTAGGCCAAGGTGGCTTCCTATCTGTTTATAAAGGCCAACTTCTCAACGGTTGCTTCATTGCTGTTAAGGTGCTTGAAAACTCCAAGTTCAGTGGGGAAGACTTCATCAACGAAGTCTCTACAATTGGTAGAATTCACCATAACAATGTAGTGCGATTATTGGGATTCTGTTCCGAGGGATCGAAACATGCTCTTGTGTACGAGTATATGCCTAATGGGTCTCTTGATAGGCATATCTTCATAAATAAAGGTAACGGTCAAGCATTCGGATGGGAGAAACTTCACGAAATTGCTTTAGGAACTGCTCGTGGTATCGAGTACCTCCACAATGGATGTGATGTATGCATTCTTCATTTTGACATCAAGCCTCACAATATTTTGCTAGACCGCAATTTCATCCCAAAAGTCGCAGATTTTGGCCTTGCAAAATTTCACCCCAAGGAAAATGATTTCATATGCATTAGTGCCACAAGAGGAACGATTGGATACATAGCTCCAGAGTTGATTTCAAGAAATTTCGGCATAGTTTCCTGCAAGTCAGATGTTTACAGTTTTGGAATGTTGTTGTTGGAAATGGCAGGAGGAAGACGGAATTCTTACGCAAAGGCAACTCGTTCAAGCAAAGCGTACTTTCCTTCATGGGTATATGATCAAATGATTAAAGGAAGAGATTTAGAACTCCAGAATGTTAGTGAAATTGAAGGAGTGATAGCAAGAAAACTCTGCATAATAGGGTTATGTTGCATTCAAGTGAAGGCAACGGATTGTCCATCAATAACCAAAGTTGTGGAAATGTTGGAAGGAAGCATTGATGATCTTCAAATGCCTCCCAAGCCTTTCTTTGCTTCTTCTTCTTCTCAACAGAGTTCTATAAGGGAGATCCAATCAGGTTCTTCAACAGAATTGCTGGAGTCCGAATCAATTCACGAATGCTCATATTCTGATGATCATACCTATGATGTTTAGTTTCACCATTATCGGTTCTGTAACAATCAAGCTTGCATATGTAATTTAACTTTATTAATAATCTAAATTCGAACTTTGTAGTATCACATATTTGTTGAATTGAGTTTGTTTTTATTTGTTAGAGCTCGAGTAGAAGCTGATAAGTATATACAATTGATCATATTTTTTTGTTCCCAATCAAGAGCTAAGAATCCATTCATGTCACTAATAAATTAAATTTAAGAAGAAGAAAAAAAAAAAAAATTCCCCTGTTCCTATTTATAGAAATGCAAAGATTATAGCGTTTTAATCAGAATCATATATTTTCCCATTTCACTTGAACTGCATTGGATATTTGGATCAGATAAAGTCCTAACTCCTAAGTTGGTTTTACCAAACTTTTCACTTTTCAGCAATTTTTATTAGAAAAGGAAATTATATAAACTTTACACCCATACTTTTTAGAGTGACGATTTTTGCACCCCTGACAAATCGTTTGTACACCCCTTTTTGTATCTACACCCCATTAAAAATTTTAAATAGTTATAATTCGTAAACACACCCCATATATTGTCAAAAATATCCTTACTTTTAGTTTTTGATTAAATATTATAAAATAAAAATAAAATAAAAATAAAATAAAAATAAAAACAAAATGTAAAACATGATATCCAGGATGGGGAGTAGTTGTTGTCGGATTTCGTTCTGCATTTTTTCTAATTCAGACTTTTTTCACGAAAAAAAAATGAGAGGATCTGATTCTTTGGTGGCGGCTTTAATGGTGGCAGCTTCTACCATCGCTTTAACATCCGCTTCCTCTACCAACATCAACCATGGATTTTCTTCATCAGGAAAAAACAGTAGGCACAGCTTGAGTCCAAAGTCCAAAGTCCAAACCCATCATTTGTAATCTTTATTTTTGTTTTCAATTCTTTTTGTTTTTTTTTTTTGTTTTTTTTTTTTTTTTGTAAAGATTTTTGTTTTCAATTCATAGTTAAAATTTAAAAACACTGTGGATATTTTCGTTGTTTTCTTCCAGTTGTACTTGTAACTATCGTTTATGTTTAAAAATTATTTTATAATGGATATTTAATATATTAATTTAAATAATCACTATCTAAATTTAATTAATAAATAGTTATATTTAAATAAAAAGATTTTATTGGTTCTAAGAAAAGATTTTATATCCATTCAAAATATTAATTATTATATTTATTTGATATATAAGTAATATGATGCATTTATTATTATTTTAATCATTTAAATAGTTTTATTTAAGGGTAATGTTGGAATTTTGGAAAAAATATAATTTGGGGTGTACATACGATTTCCGAGGGGTGTGAATATCGCCACTCTACTTTTTACTGATATGATCAGATAGTTAATTAACTGCACGCCCATCTGGGAACAGTAATTAGTCTCATTAAAAATTAAGACTGCCTCAGTTTAGGGGTATTTAAGACCTGTTTTGGGCTATCAATGATTTTTGAAAATTGAATTTTGTTATAAATGCAATTTTTTTTTTAAAAGCAATTCTTTATTTGAAGAGTGACGATATTTAAAATTGTATGCACACCTCAAATTTATATATTTTTAAAATTTCAATATTACCCTTAAATTAAATTATTAATATTTTAATTAAGTAAATAATTTATAACTATTTTACTATTTTGAATAGTTGACTAACAAAACCAAATTAAAAAAAAGAAACAATAAAATAAAATTAGTAATGAAAAACAAAAAATCCAAATCAATAAATGGGTGAACTTCCAAGCCTGAAATGAAGATGGAAGGCTGCTGCCTCTTCCATTTTAAATTGGATATATATATATATATATCATAATAACCTTGGCATAATTGTGTAAAATCCTGGAATTGTAGTCCCTCCATTATAAATGGGAAAATGGAGAAGGCAGCGGCTGCCTGGAAAAATGGAACCGTGGCTGTCACAAAAAGATTTTTTTTTTATTTTTTATTTTTTAAAAGGAAATAAGAAGAAGAAGAAGAGTGGTTATTTATTTATTTTGTGGCCTTCGCCTCTGCTCTTGTGGTTTCCTGTGTTGTTTCTGCTGTTGTTTCTGTGTTTCTCCTTGTGCTCTGGCTTTTGGCTGTTAATAAATTTGCCTTGAAAAAAAAAAAAAAAGAAGAAAAAGAAACTCTTAGATCTAATAATAATTTTAGTGACTTTGTTTGTGTAAAAATTGTATAAAATCCCATTTGTTTATGTAAGTTTAGTTCGTTTCGCAATGCTATGTTTTGCAATGCTATGATTTTAATTATATATATATATATATATTGATTTTAAATATTTTATAATTTATTTATAATATTTTTAAAAATTAAAAGAAAGGGCATATTTGGTAATGTATAGGGTGTGCTTACAAAATTTCATATTTAAAAAATGTTATTGGGGTTTATATACAAAAAGGGGTGCACATACAGTTTTTCGGGGGCGTAAATATCGCTACTCTTATTTGAAATACTAGTCGATACGAGAGTAGATATCCAAGCCACAATTCTATGGTAAATTGGTAATACTTAAAAAAAAAGGATAATATCAAACCCAAGTCTATGTCATGGCATTCATTGATTCGAAAGTCAAGTCAACCCAAAGCAAATGGCCCCCGTAAGGCCAGTGTTGCGTGGAAAAACAACACAGGCGTGGAAAAACAAATGGAAGATGTGTCCCTAAATGCCTGAATACGACATACCAAGTTGACTGACTTCGTGAAATTTTCATTTTTAAGGAGAAAAGTATTGTATATTGGCAACATCAAGAGGAACCAACTGCTTGCTAAGTTGCACGTGAGGTCTTCTCTCAACGAATACGGCATGATGTAGGAGATGATTGGATATTGTAGGAAAAAAACAACGAGGAAGCTTGCAATTGTGGAACTTCCATGCATCTCTCCCAACCAATAGTCTTTCCATGACAAATTGACAATGGCACCATAAATGCTTGAAGGTGACTTGACTTACAAAGCTTGGAGATACCTTCAAAACCTTTAAAACTGTTATTTTAAGAAATTATTGATAGCAATTCTTTATTTGAAATACTAGTTGATGAATTCCAAACAATTTTGATCTTTGTTTCTTCAACTGATCTTATCAAACTCGCACATCACTTTTTCGCACAAGTAGTAGCACAAGTCCATACGACATTAGTAGTGAGGGGTTCAAGTCTCGCTATACGTATTTTACAAGCATGTATAAAGACTTTTCATCCTGATTTATAAAAGTAGATATGCGGACCACAGTTTTATGATAATACTTTAAAAAGTGGTAGTGCATCTCCATGCCACATGAATGGTAAGGGGTTCAAGTCCCAATATACGTATTTTACAAGCATGTATAAAGAGTTTTCACCTTAATTTATGAGAGTAGATATCCCCCATTATGAGTGTAGATATCCGGGCCATAGTTCTATTGTAATACTTAAGACCTGTTTTGGCTATAAATGATTTTTGAAAATTGAATTTGTTTATAAATGCAATTTTTTTTTTTATTAAAAAAAGGTATCCTCAATTTAGTCCTTAACTATTAGTGAAAGATCAAATTTTTAAACGAGTATGATTTTTAGGATCAAATTTTTAACCGAGCATGCTTTTTAAAAAAGATTTTTACCAATCAAAAGAATTCGATGATTACACTTGAAAGAAAGTACTAATAATTATATTAACCGAAGCCTACCTGAAACTCCTCAAAAAGTACTATTAAAGAACTCTATAAAAATAGGCTTTTTATCATAGTCATACTGTATATATTAGATTTGAGACCATACTGTATTGTTAATATCTCTTCAAATAGGTAGCTGCAAAATAGAGTTAATTTTTCTCACCCCTTTTCAAGGGGGTGAGCATTTACCTCATCTCCACGTGTTGATATATGTCTATTTGTTAATTATTAATTTACCTGTTTGTCATTGTGATAGTTAATTTTGTCAATCCTTAATTAATAAATGGACACATGTCAATATGTCGGGAAGAGGTAATGTCTATCCCCTTAAAGAAGGTGAGCAAAAAAGAACTCCACAAAATAGGGTAGGTTTGGTAAAACTACTGTTTTTTTTTTAGAATATTATTGAATCTTTATAATTTTAGTAGGAATTTCTTTTTTTAATGTTAATTAATAAGTTAACTTTCTTTAAGGAAAGTATTTTGAGAATATGTTGACAAATTTGTCATTTTTTCTTCTTACATATCAAATATTAATAAAATATTATTTGTAGCAATTTTTGTCGTGAAGTTGGCAATTAGTCATCAAAGATAATTTGTATTCTCATTATGTTTGTATTTTCTATTTTATTTTTTTTTACCAGGCTGAATCAACGTTTTTACTATTGAGGTGATAGTATTTTCTCATTACAACATTCGGTGTGCATTTTCTCATAATATAGTATGTAATTTTAAAATTTTAAAAGGGTAATATTGTCATAAAGGAGTTAGTTTTGCATGTTTTGCAAGTTTTTTAAAAAGGGGTTAGATTTCAACTTGAGTCTCCCAAAGGGGTTAGTTTTCAATAAAACCCTTCTTTTTTCTCAAAATGTATAGCCTACTCCAGCAAGGGCTAAATGCCTGAATCCGTCCCTTCAGCAATTGATGTTCATTGGATTGAAATCGAATGGGTTAAAATTTAAATATCCGATTTTTAAGGAATAAAATATAAGAAAATTGGAAAAATTGACGGAGTTCTGTACTTCTGTACTTCTGTCATAACGATCCAATAACTAATAGATGTAGTATGTATGGTAGCAAAATTACAGTATAAATTACATGATCCAATTAAATTACAGTATAAATTCTAGTGAGTGGGTGAGTTTCTGAAAACTTGAATATTGATTACTGAACTAGCTTGTGTGTCAGTGTGTATTCTGCTTCAGGTGTGAAGACCGAAGAGTTTTCCAAGCCTAATTTGGCCCATATTTTATTGGGTTGGGTTTTTTTGCACATTCAAGCATAGGCCTACCTTCTGTGTAAATATTTTCAAAATTCATGAAAAATCTCTCTTGATACTTTGAAAATTGAAAAAAATAAACTTCTTTGAAATCAATAAAAAATCTTTTATGCAATGGAGGTCATGATAAAAATAAAAGTAAACAAGCCAAGTTTTTCTTGAATTTTTTTTTTTTTTGGGCAGTGGCGGTCTTTGTTAAATGGAAACATTGCAAATCTACCGAGATCAAACAATACATGGTCTAGATATGCATTCCTACAATCGGGAGACATATACTCCAACAATGCTGGAGAGAAAACTTCACACACATTCTTATAAAATGTGCATTCCCTCTTCAAAGTTAAATGAGAATTTTGACGACACGTCGTTGCGATGTCGGTTAAAAGATGAACATTTAAGTTCGACCTCGCTAGCGCGCGAGTCACAAGGACTAGCACAGCGGCAAGTGAGGGTATCGTTCCGCAGGGAGGTGGGATTCACCGACCGTCACCGGTTCTAGCTATTATTACAACACTCCGAGAGAACTCGTGTGTTGCGGGTGCGGAAAAGTAAGTAATAATATAAATAAATAAATTAACTACATAATATATACATGGATAGAATGGAATGAAGAGATGCATGAAATGTGGTTACACTAGGGCAATGACTCAACCGTAACAATCCTTCTAATTAAGCTCTAGACTCACTTAGTCCCTCAATATGTAAGTATATCATAGTCTCGTGTCCCCTTAATTGATCTCTAATTTCTCTCGAGTCTTAGAAATCACATCCACACATACAAAGTACACATGAATTCATTAAGTGTTGTGGTACACACACAAGAGCCCTATATGCCAGCCTAGTGTATCTCTCACTGTCTGGTCATATACAGTGGTTATTTCGTTGGGCATGTAATGCGCAACCGCGTGGGACATACTACAGCCAATAATTCATTCACAATGGCTAACCAAATACGGGATGGCAACCAAGTGAAAGCATTAAGAATACGAGATACCCATACAACACGTATGTTATATGCTCGTGTCCCCTTAATTAATCTCTAATCTCTCTCGATGTCTTAGAGATTACATCCATGCATAAATGCTTGGATTCATTAAGGACTGTGGGACACACACACGAGCTCTACACGCCAGCCTAGTGTATCTCTCACTGTCTGGTCAAATGTAGAGGATATCACGCTGGACATGTTAATGTGAACCACGCAATATATAACACATAGCCTAAATGTCATCCACAAGGTGGCTAACCGAGTGAAAGCATTAAGCAATGAAATACCCATATAACTACACAAGCACAAGAGGAATTCAGTTTGTCTTTACTCTAGATCGGATTCGGTTTTATCAATCTCCCTAGGATTGCTAGACATGGGAAACAAGTTTACCAAACAACAATGTGCTATAAGTTGGTTGTTATTTATTAAGGACATTCAATCCAGGTTAAGGGTTCATCCTCTTGATTTGGGAATTCTCCCAAAATCAATTCATCACCCAATCCGGCCAAGGAAGGGCAATTGTGTCTTAAAAAGACCCATTAAGCACAAGGATTTGAACCAAGGCCAATTTAGCAACTAACTTGCTTGAACTGAAACCTTTCCTACTCTTTGGAGCTAAATCTCTAACACTTCAATTACTCTAAACATGGCGTTTAAGTCATCCATCAATCAATCAACAATCATGAGAAGTTAAATTACACTACTCCTACATTAAATTACTCTGCTCCAAATCCCAATCATGGACACATATCAATTTCGGACCTCTACACACATGGACATTGCAATTATAGCTTAAAACATGTAATTAGCAAAGAGTAAAACAAAACCCAACCGAATTTAAGCACAAACAATATATATTACACAAGTGTAGGTTTACAATATTCCCCAAATCGGGGTTACACATCAAAGAAGCAATAAATACAAAGAAATGAGCAAATAAGAGACAACCTTTGAAGACAAGTCCTCCAAAGATGCTCCAAACCTTCCTAGCTCGGATTTGGTCCAAAAACCTCTCATATTTCCTTGCAAAATACTCTAAAATGGATTGATGAGGTGTGAAAATGGTGGTGGAGGTGTATGGTGAGCTCCTATGGGAGCTTGAATCTCTCCTTATTTGGTGAAAAAGATGAAGAAAATGGAAGAGAGAGAGAGAGTGGGGCGAAAGAGAGAGAGAGGGAGTGAAGTGGATTCTGAAAAACTGATGAGAAAAGGGGATATTTATAGTGGGGAGAAGGCTAGGGTAGAAATAATGGTGAAAGGACGAGAATGCCCTTGCATAAGTGGTTGATTTGGAGGTCTTCGCGGGTGACTTTCCAGTAGCGCGCACCGTTACGGAAACGGGCATAACTTTCTCTACAAACATCGGAAACGCATTCTTGAAGAACTGTTGGAAATAATACTTCTGAGTCTTTCCAACCATAGGTAGCACGAAACCCAGTTCGATCAAAGGAGAGAGATATAGCCCCCGCAAGTTGAGTGTTCTGCAGGAAACTTTCGTCAAAATTTCCGACTTGATTTGGCGCCCTAGGCCACCGAATCACAAAATTGGGGTCTTGTGGTCCCTTTCTGTGGCCTTTTCTGCTGCCTCTAATAGCAGAAATGGGGCGCCGAATCCAAGTTTCAAAAATTACACTTTTGCCCCAATATTTCTCCATTTTTGCACTTTAGCCCTTCTTCTGGAAAAAATCCTGAAACACTTATTTAAAACGTTAAATACCCGATTTTACCCGGAAAACAAACATAAAAGATAAAAGTAAGGGGCTACACAACGTGTAGAAATAAGAGTTATCAAATTTCGAAACCATTCTAATATATTTAACTCATAAATCATAATGTAAAGAAGATAAGAGGCATTTGTTGGCACGAAAAAAAGAAAAGAAAAATATGATGGTTTATGCAAACTTCAAAGTGAACTATTATGGTAACCATTTAGAAGACAAGTAGGGTGACACAAATATTGATCTTGGAGTTGAGAGGCCAAAGATGATGACAGGATTGACAGAAAATAGAGAGCACACAAAGTATTAAAATGCATATTTTACTTCATTTATCTATCTGTTCTCTATCTTTTGTCAGCAAGTTTACGTAGCCAGTCCAGTCCATATAAAAAATTCATAGCAACTCTTAAATGTGATATGACGTACAGTTAATTTTCGGTTTTTCATCAATGAAGTTATCAACTTATCTCCATGCCAAAAGGCCCAAAACTTTTACTAGCATGGACTTTGATTGCCCATGATATGGTTGCTGGGTTGAATCTTTTTTTTTATTATTTTATTTATTTATTTATTTATTTATTTTAGATAGGAGGCACGACTCGAATCCACGATCTTATGGTGTAGGTGTGAGAGACATACCACAGTGCCAATTACATTTTGTTCTATTTCTTCGTAACAAATCACAAATGGATCAAAATATTTGATCACATCAGTGAAAAGTAAGCGCATGAATCATGACAATAAAAAATTAAATGGGGTTGAAACGAACAAAATAAAATATCTATCTCCATACCATATTAGTGGTAAGGGGTTCAAGTCTCACTATACACATTTTACAAGCATATATAAAGAGTTTTCACCTTGATTTATTGGAGTAGATATCTCACATTATGAGAGTAGATATCCGGATCACAGTTCTATTGTAATACTTAAAAAAATAAAAAAATAAAATTCTTATCAAACCCAAGTCTATGTCTTGGCATTCATCGACTCAAAACTCAAGTCAACCCAAAGCAAATGGCCCCAATAAGGCCCGTGTATGTTGTGGCATAAATTTATGCTCTTATGCGGAAAAACAAATGGAAGAATTGTCCCTAAATGCCTGAATGCAACGTACCAAATTGATCAGTTGATTGACTTTTATGAAGTTTTTATTTTAAAGGAGAAAAGTATTGTATATTGACAGCATCAAGAGGAACGAACTGCTTGCTAAATTGCACTTGAGGTCTTCTCTCCATGAATATGGCATGATGTAGGAGATGATTGGATATTTGGATATTGCAGGAAAACAACGAGGAACTTACAATTGTGGAACTTCGATGTATCCAACTCATAGTCTTTACTCTTTCTATGACAAATTGATAATGGCACCATAAATGCTCGGAGGTGTTACAAAGCTTGGAGATACCTTCAAAGCCTTTAAAACCGTAGATTTTAAGGAATTATTGATAGAAATTCTTTATTTTTGAAATACTAGTTGAAAAATCACAAACTAGCAGAGAACAAGAAGGAAGAAAAAATTATTATTATTATTATTTTGAAATAGAAAATAAAATGATTTGTACTAATAAAAAGAATTCGATAATTACACTTGAAAGAAAGTACTAATAATTTTACTAACCGAAGCCTACCAAAGATCCTCAAAAAGTACTATTAATTTTTAGAACTCTATAAATTAAAGATGGGCTTTTCATCGTAGTCAAACTGCATATATTAGATTTGAGCCCATATTTTATCGTTAAAATCTCATCAAATAGGAAGCCACAAAATAGGGTAGATTTGGTAAAACTAGTGTTTTTTTTTTTTTTTTTTTTTTTTTTTAAGAATATTATTGAATCTTGATAATTTTAGTAGGAATTTCATTTTTCAATGTTATTTAATAAGTTAACTTTCTTTAAGGAAAGTATTTTGAGAATATGTTGACAAATTTATCATTTTTTCTTCTTATATATCAAATATTAATAAAATAATTATTTTGAGCAATTTTTGTTGTGAAGTTGGCAATTAGTCATTAAAGATAATTTGTATTCACATTATGTTTGTATTTTCTATTTTTTCTTTTTTTTTTTACCAGGCTGTAAGAACGTTTTTACTATTGAGGTGTTTGCATTTTCTCATTACAACATTCGGTGTGCATTTTCTCATAATATATATATATATATTTTAATATAATCATAATTCATAACATAGTTATTTCCTCCTCATCGTTCTATATGCTATTGTAAAAATTAATAAAATGTGATATACAGTATGATCAAATAATTGAGGGAAGAGATTTATAGTCAACATCCAAATAGAGAGAGATACTAAAAGAATTTTGTTAAGACCGGTTTTTATGGAGGAAACAACAAATTACTAATATTTCACTGCTTCTAATTAAAAGGCCTAATCGTAGTAATGACAATTGACAAGGTTCATAGTGAGAATACAAAGTTCAAAGTCGATAGTTCCTGTAGAACAGCTCAGGTGCAATGTATGAAACATCAGCCTTGTATGAAACATTGAAACATCATTTCATCTCTAACAACATCATTCCATAGCTGAAAACATCAGCCTTGTATGAAACATCTCCAAAGTTCCTGGAGAACAGCTCAGGTGCAATGTAGCCAGTAGTTCGTCTTGCAGCTGTCATTGTCCCACTTAAAATCAGTCAAAAAATCGCTCTGTTACCTGCACCAATCACCAAGTGCAACCCCTTGTTGATGAAATTAGCCGTGGGGTTACCTTGAGTTAACAGAGAACTCGCAGCTTTGAGAGTCCTTGGAATCGCAACACCACTTCCAGGACAGGGATCTCCGATTAACTCCATTTCTCGTGCAAACCACTTTCTTCCAAAGGGAGGTCTTTCTTTACCAAATCTCCACAGCCATTTAGCAAGTGTACTATTAAAATATTTTTTTCAGTTATGTTAATGTTTATTTTATTTATTTATTTGTATCATTACTTTTAACACTAAACAGTATTACATTTTGTTAAAAAGTATCAGGTGCTGGATTTCGCACTTTTTGGACCCTCTCTCTCTCTCTCTCTCTCTCTCTCTCTCTCTCTGTGCGCTTTAAGTAACAGGGTCTCACTATAATCGTTGGAATTATGTTTCGTATTGTTAATTTGTACTTTATAAGATTTCTAATCCTAGTGCTAGTGTAATACCCCCCTCTCTCTCTCTCTCTCTCTCTCTCTCTGCGCTTTAAGTAACAGGGTCTCACTATAATCGTTGGAATTTTGTGTTTCGTATTGTTAATTTGTACTTTATAAGATTTCTAATCCTAGTGCTAGTGTAATACCCCAATCCCACAAAATTGACTGAAGCCCAATTAGCCTAAGCCCAAGCCAAAATAATCCACATTTCCCTGCCAAGTAATTGGATTGGTGTAAGATTTATAGAATAATAATCCCAAGCCCAATTCCAACCCAAAAGTTGATCCAGTCTAACTTTTATATATATATATATATATATATATATATATATATACAGAAATTCTATTATCAGTTCGAACTGACAAAAGTTATATCAGTTCCTTGCATGTGGGCCACTGGATTTAAATACTTTGACAGCCGAACTGACAAAAGTTATATCAGTTCCTTGCATGTGGGCCACTGGATTTAAATACTTTGACTTGGCTGTATACACTTGTCAGTCAAAGTATTTAAATCCAGTGGCCCACATGCAAGGAACTGATATAACTTTTGTCGGTTCGAACTGATAATAGAAAGACTGTATATATATATATACAGTCTTTCTATTATCAGTTCGAACTGATAAAAGTTATATCAGTTCCTTGCATGTGGGCCACTGGATTTAAATACTTTGACTTGGCTGTATGTACTTGTCAGTCAAAGTATTTAAATCTAGTGACCCACATGCAAGGAACTGATATAACTTTTGTCAGTTCGAACTGATAATAGAAAGACTATATATATAAATATAAGAGGATTTGTTGCCATAAATTGGCAGGTGGCAGCAGATGGTAAAGGATTGGAAATTGTGGTGGTAGGTGGCAATTTGGCAGTCGTTACCTTGAGAGGTGGCAGGAAATTATAAAAATAATAATAATAGAAATAGAAAGGGGGAGAAAGGAATTCGTAGACATAACAAATAGAAACTTGAAAATAAGAAGAATGGGAAGAGAGAAGAGAAGTCAAGCGTGGAGCTTGGAGAAGAATAAAATGAAAGAAGAAGAAGTTAGACGAGAGACAAGAGATTTGGAGATTGAGAATGAGAAATAAGAGAAAGATTAGAAAATTAAGAGGCAAATCAGAGAATCAAAGAAGAAAAAGAAAGTGGAGACATACGGTGGAGAAGAATAAGAGAAATAAAGAGATGGAGATATGTGAGAGAGAGCTAGAGGGGATACTCGGCCAAGAGCCCAAGACAAAACAGAAACAGAAAAGAAGAAAAGAGGAGATGAGCGTGAAATAGTGAGAGAGAGAGATTTAAGAGAAAGAAAATTGAAGAGAGAGAAGGGGGTTTTCAGCTGAAGCAAAATTAGAAAATGAGAAGAGGGTTTGTGCAAAATCAGAAATCAGAGAAAGAAGAAGAAGAAGTTGGGCGAGAGTGAGATAGAGAGAGATGGTAGGTGAATAAAAGAAAAGAAATCAGCTTTAGAAAATATATGGTTGCAGCCGAGAGATCATGGAGAGAAGTATAGATGAAGAAGAATTAAATAGAAAGGAAAGCTGAGATATTAAAGGTGGAGAAACCCGGTTCAGTATACTTGGTGGAATGAGATACTCAGATAAGTGATTATCTTAGTATAATAATTGAGATATAGATTATTAAGATTTTCTATGATTCCTAAATTGAGTTTATGTGATTTTAGGGAGGATCCAGAAATAGATGAATTCAGACGGAATCCAGTCCCATAACAGATCTGAGCGAGCACTGTGAGTGGAACTTTTATTAATAGTTATTGATTTTAGAATTATATGTTAGATTAAGTATCCAGAGAATAATAGAAATAAATGATTTATTCATTTATTTAGAAAATAGATTTCCAGATTACGTATTTATTTAGAAATCAGATTTCCAGAATGTTTAGATTTCTAGAATTCAGAAATATATTTATTAGAGAATAGATATATTGAGCAAGACTTTATAAAGAAGATTAGTAAAAGCATTTTCAGATAGATTTTCAGAATGAATTCTAGGTTTCTAGATTTTCAATATTTCAGACAGATTTCCAGATTTTCAGATTCAAGTTATTTATGAGAATTTCAGAAAAGAAAAGAAAAGAATATTTATGCATGTTTTAAAAGAAAAGTATTTATAGAGAATTATATGTATGTTCAGAAAGAGATTTCAAACACCAGATGTGTACCCGTCCCCAGCAGAACAGATTCAGATTGTTAGCCTTTGGGGCTTATGCACATGTGTATGTCAGAGTCAGAGTCGCTCTGCACGTGTATGACCAGATGTTCAGTCAGAGTCAGAGTTGCTCTGCACGTGTATGACCAGATGTTTATCCCCCGCTTTGCGTGAGCCCACAGAGATCAAGGACACGTATGACCAGATTTCCTTGGGTACTAATTTGGTGTAGATTTTCAGATTATATATATTATATATTACACTGATTACGATCAGTAGAGAAAGAAAAGAGATTATCAGATTTACACCAGATATTTGAGAATCAGAAATTCAGCAGTATTTGATTTACAGCATTAAATGTTTTAGAAAGAAAAGAGATTTGTTCATGAAGCATTCCAAAGATACTTTTAATGGCTTTATTGCATAATTTATAAAGATTTATAGCAATAAGAGATTTGATTGAAGCAAACATTTTTATACAGTAATATATTATTATATCAAACAGTTTTGTAAAAGATATATATATATATATATATATTAGATTTATAAAGAAAGAATGTTTAAAGTTTTTAAAGAAAAGCGTTATTTGATTTTAAGTTTGTAAGTTATTTTATAAAAGGAAATGAAGATTTTATTATAGACTTATAGAAAATGGGTTTTATTTACAGATAAGATATTTAGTTAGTTCTCAGCTTGTATTACAGAACAGATTCAGATTACAGAACAGTTTCAGAATAAATCCTGAGTAGTTTCAGGAAGTGATAAAGAATTCAGAAAGAGATAGAAAGAGATACAGATTCAGAAAGAGATAGAAAAAGATACGATTTCATAAAGAAAAGTAGAAATAGAAATAGAATTCAGAATGAGATATAGAAACATATACAAAATAGTTTTTCTAAAGATTAGATTGAGGTTAGCAAGCTTTAAGTTAATGAACTACGAGGGCGTTGATCCTTATTGGGTATAGGGTACATAGGCGTTTGGGATGTAAATCTCAAACTCAAGCCCACCAGAGAAAGAAAAGATAAGATTCTGGTTAGAATAAATTTATTAAGTATTAATGTTTCAGAAAGATAGATATTTAGTGACTTCAGAAGCTTTGAGAAAGGATATGTTTTCAGATTTATTCAGAGATATTAATTTTAGTAGAAACTCTAAGAAAAGATGTTTTCAAAGCTTATTTCCACTCACTGGGTGTTAGCGCTCATTCTTTTATTTTAAACTATTTTTCCAGGTGATCTCCAGGTTCGTGCAGATTCATTAGTATTGTGAGATGGGCCACATGTGACAAAGAAATGGTAGTTCATGTTTTTAATTAAAGCATGCAAATGTGTATATTTTCAGCAATAGTATGCATAGTTGATTTATCATAGATTTCAGATATCATATTTTTCATAACTAGTTAAGAATATGCTAATATTCAGCAGATGGGTCCAATATAAGAAAAGCAAATTTCTTATTTTAACTGAATTGTATTTTTATGATGGGCCATAACCCATAGATTTTAAATTGCATTTTAAAAATTAAAGATTGCAAGGTGGAAAAGTTTGTAAAGTCTAGTGATTGTTAAAGATTTTTAATTGAAGCCACCTTGAGATTCTTACGATTTTCAATAAGGTTTCAAGAAGATAACAGATTTTTAGTTAGAAGATCGAGTTTCCACAGGATTCTCTCGGACTCAAGATAGGAGTTAGGGCGGGCCCTGTTAGCTAGAGCTTGATTTCAAATTTTATGTGCATTCCTGAAACTGATGGCTGCCCAGAAATCAATTTTTTTTTTTGGAAGGTTACAGCAACAATCAACAACAGGAAAAGATACAATCAAGTGTAGTGTTAGTCCAAATTTGTTCCTTTCCTGAAAAGATAGCCAAAGAGGCTAGGTCATGAGCCAAGGTATTTCCAACTCTGGAAATAGCATGACACACACATCCACCTACCTCTTTCAGAAGAGTTTTGATATCATTCACAATGAATTTAGCCACACAATTACTAGTGTCAATAGAATTTACATCTGCAGCTACATGGACTGCATCCACTTCCGCAAGCTTGACAGTCAACTGTAAATTATTTGCTAGTAGAAGACCCTCTCTTAAAGCAAGAAATTCTCCAATTGCAGCACTAAAAGACCCCTGCATTGGTTTTGAAATAGCTGCAATAATGTCCCCTTTGTGGTCACGGATGGCTGCACCTAGACCAATACTAGAGTGGCCCTCCCTAACAGCCACATCATAATTCAATTTAAGAGATCCAAAAGGAAGGGGGCACTAACCTGATTTCGGGGGAGCTATTGGATTCTGATAATCTGAAGACAAAGCTTGCTGAGTCCCCTGAAATTCACTCAAGAAGTCTAAAGCCCAAGCCACCAGTTCTGCAGCAGTTTTAGGGTTCCCTTTGTGAGCCGCAAGATTGCGATTCCACCAAATGCTCCAGAGTATAACACAAAAGTACCCTAAATCACTTCGGCTAACAGATGGTAATATCCCTCTTAAAACATCAAGCGTAAGAAGATTCTTGAAGGGAGACAGCATTGTTCTAAAATCTGTCTGGTTCCACACCTGTCTTGTAGTTTTGCACCAAAACAGAGAATGCTCAGTAGTTTCCGCTGCAACACCACATTGAGGGCAACAAGAATCTCCTACCATATTACGTTTGAAAAGATTAACAAAGGATGGTAATGCATTTAGACATGCTCTCCAAACAAAGATTTTTATTTTAAGAGGTATGCATAAAGACCAAAATTTCACTCACCATTTTTGATTCTGGACTGAAATAGAAGAGGAGGCTAATATTTTGTTCATAAAAGCAAGGCGATATCCACTTTTAACTAAATACGCACCTTTCTTGTCATAGTGCCAAACAAGATGATCCCGACCCCCATGGATATTGAGAGGGATAGACCGAATGACCTCCTTATCTATGGGAAGAAAATTTTGGTCCAGCAATGAATGCTTCTAGCAACCCCTGTCAGAATCAATTAGGTCTGCCACTCGAAGATCATTATTTGTGCAAATAAAGACAGGCTTAAAAGACGTAGGGCGAGGAAGCCAGGGATCACCAAACACTTTGATATCCTCGCCATTGCCCACCTGCCAACGAATCCTTTGAGAATAAGTTCTCTGCCCCACAAGATGCTTCGCCAAAGATGAGAGCATCCCGGTTTGATAGTCGCTTGTAGGAAATCCTCCCTCTTAAAATATTTTGCTTTCAATATTCGAGCAACTAAAGAATCAGACGCTGTGAGCAATCGCCAGGCTTGTTTTGCCAGCAAGGCTTGGTTGAATGCCGAGAGATCTCTAAAGCCCAAGCTACCCTGAGACTTTGGTAGGCAAAGGTTTTCCCATTTAATCCAACTTATTTTCCTTTTTCCTTCCGTTGAGCCCCACCAAAATGCAACAATCATAGAGCTCAGTTCCTTGCATAAACCATCTGGGAGCTGAAAAACACTCATAGTATAAGTGGGAATAGCTTGGGCTATTGCTTTGATAAGGATCTCTTTCCCACCTAAAGAGAACATATTTCCTTTCCAGCTGCGCACCCTCTTCCAAACTATCTCCTTAATATCATGAAAAGTTTTTTTTCCTATTTCTGCCCACTAGGGAAGGAAGCCCAAGATAACGGTCATGAGTATTACTGTCTGGGATTCCAAACAGATCTTGGATGGCCTTACGGAGAGAAACAGATACATTAGGACTGAAAGTGAGGCCTGACTTTTGTAAGTTTACCTGTTGACCAGTGGCCCTTTCATAGACACCAAGGATATCTTTTAGACATGCGCCGTTCCCTATTGAAGCCTTGCAGAACATAGTGCTATCATCTGCAAAAAACAAATGACTAATGAGGGGACTACCTCTGCAATATCGGACACCCAAGTTTCTCTCATTCCTTTCAAAATTTCGAATAAGACTAGAAAGAGATTCAGCACAGAGGATAAATAAATACGGAGATAGTGGACAGCCTTGGCGTAATCCCCTGGATGGAATAACATTACCTACAACCTTACCATTCAGAATAAAGGAAAGCTTAAATGTAGAGATACAATCTAACACAAGTTCCACCCAACCCTGAGGAAAGTTCATTTTTTCCAAGATTGCACGCAGGAAATTAAACCCTACTCCAATCGGTCATAAGCCTTACTCATGTCGAGCTTCAAGGCCATTAGACCCTTGCTACCCAAGTTTTTGCGACTAATAGAATGTAGAATTTCAAAGGATGCCATAACATTATCATAAATGAGTCTTCCCGGAACAAATGCCGATTGTTGGGAGATATTAGTAGCGGCAAAATATTTTTCAGTCGATTGGCAAGAACCTTTGTTATGATCTTGTAAATCACATTACATAAACTAATTGGGCGGAAGTCTTTGAGGGTTTCGAGGTATTTCTTCTTTGGGATCAAAACAATATTAGTACCATTGAATTCCCGAATAGAAGCTTCCCTATTAAGAATGCGGAGGCAAATCGATACAATATCACTTTCCAATACATCCCAGAATTTTTGAAAGAATAAAGCATGGAATCCATCCGGGCCAGGGGCTTTAGTTGGATTCAATTGAAAAACTGCTGTTTTAATCTCTTCCATTCTGAAAGTGTCCATTAAACTCTCCCTCATTTCTTCAGTTAAACTAACATTGATGTGTTCAGTGGCTTTCTCCAAGTCAGTAGCATTAGGATGAGAAGATTCAAATATTGAGGCAAGTACTTACTTATTGTTGCAGCGATATCGGCCTCATCTTCTAGCCAGTGCCCATCCTCATCTTGCAACCTACGAATAGCGTTTTTTGCCCTCTTGGTAGACGCTCGAGAGTGGAAATATTTGGAGTTTCGATCCCCAACCTCTGATGACACGTTGTTGAGGTGTATCAAAAAATTTGAATTTTACATTCAATCTCGCAAGTGCACGAGTCAAGAGACTAGTATAGCGTGCAAGCAAGGGTATCATTCCGCAGGGAGGTGGAATCCGTCAACTGTCACTAGCTTAGCTTATTTTATTTGGAAAATACGAATTGAGGTGTGTGTGTGTGCATTAAATGTAAATATTGCAATAAAACATAAATTATATACAATATATGTACATGGATAGAATGGAATGTGAGAGATGTGGCATATAAATGGTTACACTAAGTAAATGACTCCACCATAGCAATCACACAATTTCATACAAACATGCATAGTCAATATTGAATGCCGTGTTCACTTAATCTTCGTCAATTGTCCTCACTCCAGCAACAACGGCTATACCGACATGCACCAACAACCTATCTCTCGATGGTTGCCCGAATTGCACTTGAGTTCCTTAAGAACTATAAGACACACATAGCGACAATACATGCAAAACCGTGCGCTGACTCTACATGTAGTGGCCAATCTACTAGTGCACGTTGAGTGCTTCACCTCTCGGTCCTTCACACAACAACTTAAGTTCATTCAAATAGTGGCTAACCATTCGAAAGCTTTAAGCACTTCAAAGGACCACTCAACCATCAACAAGCATATGTAACAAAAAAGGCAACAATGCTAGGTTTATATCAATTTTCTAATGAATGAAAGTACACATCGAAGAAGAGAAAAAAATACAAAGAAAGAAATACAAAATGGATAGAAAGGAGACCCCTCATCTGTAACCGGGAATCGAACACCGGGTCTTCTCGGGTGTCAATCCGAGATGTCCTCACCACTGGATGACAACGGCGTTCTCCAATCTCATGAATGCACAACCCTCTCAATCAAAGAGAAACCTCTCTCCTTATCTCTCTAAACTCCCTAAGATGGATGGCTTAAAATGGAAATAAGCTTACCAACAACTATATGCATCAATGTTGATTGTTAAACATAAATAACATTCAATTGAATTAAGGGTTCATTCTCTTGATTTAGGCATTCACCAAAATTAATTCATCACCCAAACCCAAGCCATGGGTTGAGCAATTGTGCCTTGAAACAAGGCCCATCAAGCACAAGAATAAAGAACCAAAGCCTAATCTAGCATGTGAATGCATAATCAACCAAGCTTCACCCATTCTTTGGAGCTAAAACTCAAATACTCAAATCACTCTAAACATGGTATTTAGGTTCATTCATCAATCAATCAACAATTATGGGATGTTAAATTACACTACTCCTAAATTAAATTACTCTACTCCTATTCCCATTCATGGACACATATCGATTTTGACCATCCACACACATGCATATCATAATAAGAGAGAAATTATGCTTAAATCAAATAATAGAACAAAACCCAAAGAATTTAAGAAACATTCATACATATATTGCACAAGTGTAGGTTTACAAAATTCCCAAATTGGTGATTACATCCAAGAAAATAAGAAATACAAAAAAAAAAAATGAGTTTAAAGGAGACAACCCTTGAAGATAACTCCTCCAAGCTCTCCTTGATTTCCTAGCTCGTTTTTGGTCCAAAGACCACTCCATTCTTCTTGTAATCTCCTCCTAGATGGGTGAATGTAGTGTAAAAAGGGTGGTGGAGATGTATGGTGAGCTCCTATGGAGGAAAAACCTCCATGGGAGCTTGAAGCTCTCACTTATTTGGGGAAGAAGATGGAAGAGGAAGAAGATGAAGGGGATTTCGGTTTTGAGGTGTGGGAGGTGTCAAAAGTTGTTGTTTTAGACCCCAAATGGGGGTATTTAAAGAGTTGGGAGGTTAGGGCACGAATGGGGTGTGAAAGGACAAGATTGCCCTTCAAAATCAGCCAAAAATCGTGAAATTGATGCCCAGGGCGCTTTACGTACAACCCTTTTGTACAGCGACCGTACAGCGCCCATTCTCTGGAATTCTTCAGTGGTTTTCAGCATCGCGCACCGTTACGGAAACGGTCATAACTCTCTCTAAAAATATCAGAATTGCAATCCGTAAAAACCGTTGGAAAGAGGACAGCCGGGGATTTCCAACCATAGGTAGTACGAAACCTAGTTCATTCTGAGGAGAAAGATATAGCCCTCACAAGTCAGGTGTTCTGCACGAGCCTTTTCCATTTTAGCCCTTTTAACTTCCAAAACCCATCAATTTAGCTCAAATACCTTATTTATGGTAAATAACCTACAAAAAGCTCAAAAAACACATTATATACAAAAATATGCTCAAAAACAAGTACAAAAAATAGGAAATGGGGAGCTCAAATAGGTGTAAATATGGTCCGACAACTGCTAACCACTCCGCTCGACTCCGTTGTCACCAATAAATCTCATCTTTAGCCAACAAGCTTTCAAGATCCTTTTCCAATCTTGTTATTGTCGACATGACCCCCTTTTCAGAACTCCTACAGTATAATCTGTCCAATTCTTTTTAAAGTTCTCCCATTTTCTTTCTAAGGGAACCGAATTTGCTGACGCTCCAATCAGACAGTTTAGCTGCACACCAGTTTAATTTGTTTCACAAATCACAGGTAGATAGAGACTGACCTCTCTCATTCCAGGCTGATTCCACCACCTGAACACAATCTTCATCTTTGAGCCAATAAGGCTCAAATTTAAAACATTGAGCATTATGCACTTCTGTTCTTTTCTTACCACCAAGAGATAGTATTATAGGACGGTGATCTAAAAAATTAAATCCCAAATGTTGGACTTTATGGTTTGAAAAATGGTTACACCATTGGATATCTGCCATAAATCTATCCAGACGTTCTTGGATATTATCCTCCCCGTCCCTCTTATTATTCCAAGTAAACTTAGGGCTTGCAAATCCAAGATCGATCAAATCGTAGTCATCAACTGTTGATATGAAATTGAGTGTAGCCGATCTATTTAAACCCCCCCCCCCCCCCCCCCCCCCCCCCCCCCCCCCTTTGAAGATAACTCCTCCAAGCTCTCCTTGATTTCCTAGCTCGTTTTTGGTCCAAAGACCACTCCATTCTTCTTGTAATCTCCTCCTAGATGGGTGAATGTAGTGTAAAAAGGGTGGTGGAGATGTATGGTGAGCTCCTATGGAGGAAAAACCTCCATGGGAGCTTGAAGCTCTCACTTATTTGGGGAAGAAGATGGAAGAGGAAGAAGATGAAGGGGATTTCGGTTTTGAGGTGTGGGAGGTGTCAAAAGTTGTTGTTTTAGACCCCAAATGGGGGTATTTAAAGAGTTGGGAGGTTAGGGCACGAATGGGGTGTGAAAGGACAAGATTGCCCTTCAAAATCAGCCAAAAATCGTGAAATTGACGCCCAGGGCGCTTTACGTACAACCCTTTTGTACAGCGACCGTACAACGCCCATTCTCTGGAATTCTTCAGTGGTTTTCAGCATCGCGCACCGTTACGGAAATGGTCATAACTCTCTCTAAAAATATCAGAATTGCAATCCGTAAAAACCGTTGGAAAGAGGACAGCCGGGGATTTCCAACCATAGGTAGTACGAAACCTAGTTCATTCTGAGGAGAAAGATATAGCCCTCACAAGTCAGGTGTTCTGCACGAGCCTTTTCCATTTTAGCCCTTTTAACTTCCAAAACCCATCAATTTAGCTCAAATACCTTATTTATGGTAAATAACCTACAAAAAGCTCAAAAAACACATTATATACAAAAATATGCTCAAAAACAAGTACAAAAAATAGGAAATGGGGAGCTCAAATAGGTGTAAATATGGTCCGATCAACTGCTAACCACTCCGCTCGACTCCATTGTCACCAATAAATCTCATCTTTAGCCAACAAGCTTTCAAGATCCTTTTCCAATCTTGTTATTGTCGACATGACCCCCTTTTCAGAACTCCTACAGTATAATCTGTCCAATTCTTTTTAAAGTTCTCCCATTTTCTTTCTAAGGGAACCGAATTTGCTGACACTCCAATCAGACAGTTTAGCTGCACACCAGTTTAATTTGTTTCACAAATCACAGGTAGATAGAGACTGACCTCTCTCATTCCAGGCTGATTCCACCACCTGAACACAATCTTCATCTTTGAGCCAATAAGGCTCAAATTTAAAACATTGAGCATTATGCACTTCTGTTCTTTTCTTACCACCAAGAGATAGTATTATAGGACGGTGATCTAAAAAATTAAATCCCAAATGTTGGACTTTATGGTTTGAAAAATGGTTACACCATTGGATATCTGCCATAAATCTATCCAGACGTTCTTGGATATTATCCTCCCCGTCCCTCTTATTATTCCAAGTAAACTTAGGGCTTGCAAATCCAAGATCGATCAAATCGTAGTCATCAACTGTTGATATGAAATTGAGTGTAGCCGATCTATTTAAACCCCCCCCCCCCCCCCCCCCCCCCCCCCAACTTTTCATCCAAGTTTAAAAGCTCATTAAAATCCCCTCCACATACCCAAGGCAAGGTATCCACTGCTTGAAGCCTACGCAGAAGATCCCAGGATACTCTTCGAAAAGAAGGATTAGGGTTCCCATAAAATCCTGAGAAACGCCATAGATAACCATCCTCCATCCTAACACGAGCATCAATATGACCTAAGGACATAGATAGAACAGTTACGTCCCAATCATCCTTCCATAGTAAAGCTAGACCTCCACTCTTCCCTTTGCTATTTACTTGAACCCCTCCAGAATATCCCAATTGTGTTTTAATCTTGTCTATACCAGTTTAAAGTTTTGTTTCACAGAGGAAAAGCAGACATAGTGACTGTTTGCATACTACCCTTTTCAGGGCTGAGAATGTACGAGGGTTCCCAATCCCCCGTACATTCCAACACAAGACACTCGTTGTTCTCGGCGGGCCTGGTTCCTAGGCTCCGCCGATAGAAAAGAAAAATCCGCTCTGTCAACTTCCTTCTTCTTCTTAGCCTCTAGAGAGTCGCCTGGAGATATGGACAAATCCTTTCGTTTCCCACTCCCCGTTAGACCTACCATCTACTTGAGAACTCTCTGTCATCTTCTGGGAAATTAACTGAAGACCATTGAAAGGATTAGAAACTTGATCAGGGACTTGATGTATCGTTCTAGCTACTCTTTTCCATTTCCTTATTCCCGCCTTGTTGGAAGTTCCTTCGTTCTCCGAAGTATTAGCTTGTGGTCCTTGAGTATGGGAACTAACTATCTCAGTATCTGTCATATCCATGTATCTGCAGATTGCACTCTTAAGATCCCATGCCACGCTTTTTAAATGAATTCATTATAGAATTCGTACAAATTATAATGAACTTTCTTTTGGTTCAATGTTGTAGTTAACAATTTAATCGATTCTCATTTAACCCTGATCGATATTGGTGCTACATTCTCAGTTGTTTACTGCTCAAAAACTTAAATGTAGCTCTAATTGTTTCTTTTATTTTGGTCTTTGATGCCCTAATCTCTGTTGAGAAACCCCTGCTGGAATTTTAAGGTAACTTGTCAACATTGATCAGTATTTAGTTAAAACTCATATTGATCAGTATTTAGTTAAAACTCATATTGATCAGTTTACATTGACATACCCAATGTATACCCATTTGATACAAGGAGTTGGTTGCAATTATTTTCTTTAATATCTATGAAACCTTACCCATTTAAACATATGAAGAAACAAAAGGCTTGGGAGGTATCTCCAGGGTTTGTAAGTCATCTTCAAGCATTTGTATCACCATAGTTAACAATTTAATCGATTCTCATTTAACCCTGATCGATATTGGTGCTACATTCTCAGTTGTTTACTGCTCAAAAACTTAAATGTAGCTCTAATTGTTTCTTTTATTTTGGTCTTTGATGCCCTAATCTCTGTTGAGAAACCCCTGCTGGAATTTTAAGGTAACTTGTCAACATTGATCAGTATTTAGTTAAAACTCATATTGATCAGTATTTAGTTAAAACTCATATTGATCAGTTTACATTGACATACCCAATGTATACCCATTTGATACAAGGAGTTGGCTGCAATTATTTTCTTTAATATCTATGAAACCTTACCCATTTAAACATATGAAGAAACAAAAGGCTTGGGAGGTATCTCCAGGGTTTGTAAGTCATCTTCAAGCATTTGTATCACCATAGTCATGGAAGGCCTATCTGTTGGATTCCACTGAATGCACCATAGTCCCACAATTGCTAGCTTCTTTGCAATTTCCTCATCTCTATCTTCCTCAATTCCTAAACTTATCTCGCTTCCTAGACTCGTTCTGTCATAAATCCACTCAGGAAGATGAACTTGGCTTTGATTTTCAGTCGTAACATGAGTGTTCTTTTTGCATCCAACAATCTCTAACAACATCATTCCGTAGCTAAAAACATCTGACTTGTAAGAAACCTCTCCAAAGTTCCTGGAGTATAACTCAGGTGCAATATAGCCATCAGTTCCTCTTACAGCTGTCATAGATACTACACTTTTCTCCTTTGAGCATAGCTTGGCCATCCCGAAATCCGAAATCTTTGGCTGAAAATTATGATCAAGTAATATGTTGTGAGGTTTGATGTCAAAATGAAGAATTCTCTGCTTGCATCCTCGATGCAAGTAGTCGATTCCATGAGCAACCCCAATTGAAATCTTTTGCAACTTCTCCCAACTCAAATGCCGATGAGTTGATTTGTTTTTCTCACAGAAGATGAACTTCTCAAGCGATCCATTAAGCATGAACTCATAAATGATAGCCCGCCGAGTGCCTTCTGAGCAGAATCCTAGAAGTCGAACAATGTTAAAATGGTGTATTCTACCTATAGTAGCCACTTCATTGATGAATTCGTGTCCATTCCCTTCTGAACCTTCGAAAACCTTCACGGCAACAGGAATTCCATTGGAGAGTTTTCCTTTATATACACTTCCATAGCCTCCTTGGCCCAGTTTGTGCTTAAATTTACTGGTTATTTTCTTAAGATCGCCATAAGTATATCTTGCTGGGTTGAGAATCTTGTAGTCTTCTAAGAACTTCTCTACTTTTAGTTGAGTTTCTTTACCCTTGTCTGGTTTCCTTGATTTGTAGATAACAAGCATGACAAGTGTAAAGAAGATGGTTCCTCCAACAATTGTGCCTATGATTACTAAAATTGGAACTTTATGACCAAGAGAATCTGCAAATGAATTAACAAAAACAATATACTAAAAAGTTAATTTGGTTAAATGATTAGATGAAACAAAAAAACAAACCACAATACAAAATATGAAGAAGATCGCTTGATGTCTGCATAAAACTACAGCATTGTGATAAATGAAATTTCAATTGTGTCTTTGTTACATACCTTTTTGTTTAAAGCAGACAGATGAATTGATTGTAAAGTTGAACCCACAAAAATTCCCATGTTTTTCACAATCAATGCATCCATCAGGAGCTTGCCAATCAACAACAATCCTTCTTGTCCTCAAAATTGCCATGACAGTATTCTGAATCTGATTTGCGTAGCCCATAATCGGAGCTGTCTGCGATGTTCTACAAGTTGAAGGCATCATATCCATGGAGGCCATAGAAGAGACTACATAAACAAAAACTTTATCATCACTCATACAATCAATTGGTCCCACTACTTGCTTTGTATAACTCCAATAATCAAACGGTCTCACTGCTTGATCTCTATCACGGGTAGTTGTATTAATCTTCTCATTGCACTTCACTACTGCGATGTCATTGCCGCCTGATAGGAAAAATTTAGAGTTGGTGAGATTGAGAGAGAGAAGGCTTTGTAATGGGCATGTGGTGTCATTAACATCCATAATGGTAACAGTGCTGTCAACATATGAAATTTCTTGGACATAGTAACTATTATTGGTAGAAGAAGGAAGCTGTAAGAGAGTATTGTTGTTGAAGCATGATAGTTCAAAACCTTCAAGGCCACAAAAGGCAGGTTGTGTTTTGAGTCTGAAGGGAAATCTGATATATGGACCTTTTCGGGTGCATCTTGTTGGTAGTGGACAGAATTCACTTGTAGTGTTTCCATCAGAAGTGCTTTTGGCTTCTGTGTAAGGTAAGACAAGGAAGAGGATTGTAATAAGCAATACATGGGACATGGAGAGTGATCGGAGAGGGAAACAAAGAGGCTTTTTTTTCTTTTTTTTGGTACAAAGAGAAAAAATGAGAGTTGGAAGGTTTTATGAGTTGCTAGTGCTTTTTGGTTAAGAGTTGCAATCCCACATGATAATAACTCTCATTCACATCATACATCAATAGGCCAGCCAGCCTGGAGTTAAGACTTTTCTTTTTGCTGACTTTTGCAATCAATGCGAGGCAAAGAGGTAGGCTGATAACACGAACTTTCATGTTCACAGGTAAAAGGTTTTTTTTTTTTTTTTTCCAAAGCCGACACCATTATGTGTCCGGGGTCTGCCGAGACTTGGTAATATCAGGCTCTATAAGCACGGTTCGGAATGCAACTCCCACTCAATTTTTTTCCGCACTTTACAGTTTAATGGGCAAAGGTATGCTTAATATTTATACAATATCAGAGTTTGTGAAGCTTCACAAACTCTGATATTAGAAATTAGAATAATGCAATCAATCTTTGGTATGTTCACAAGTCAAAGTTAGAAATTAGAAGTTGTCTTTTTTGGTGTGAAAACAAGTGCATCAAATGCATCAAAGATGTGGACCTTATCTGACTTCATGACCTCTGTTTCACATTGCATGATTATCAAATTAAAAAAATTCTACTAAGTGAATTTCTCTCATGCCGGCTGCAACAAGGAAGACTGTCGATAACGTGGGAAAAGACTTCATGACCTGTGTTTTACTTGATTAATTTGATTTAGAGCATATTTTCCAATCCTGGAGAGAAGGAACCATGGGGAGGGAAGAATCATCAAATTTCTCAACTTTCTTTCTTTTTTCTCTATTGAGCTTTCTATTTATCACTGAAACACAAGCAAGAAAACTTCAACAAGTAGTCTGTTCTTCTTCATGTGGAGATATCAAAAACATAAGCTACCCTTTTCGCCTGAAGAGCGATCCAGCAGGATGTGGTGATCCAGACTACGAACTTTCTTGCCAGAGCAACAAAACCATCCTGGAATTCCATTCAGGAAAGTACTATGTGGAGAAAATTTCTTACAGTGAACAGATCATCCGTGTTGTTGATGTTAACTTAGCCGGTGGAAGCTGCGGCCTTCCATACAAATCTCTGTCAAGGGATGTAAACGATATTCGTTACAGCAGACAAGTCGATACACGCATGAAAACTGCCAGTTTCGTGAATTGCTCTAGGAATATCAGCGATACGGGTTATAGAAAAGTTCCTTGTTTGAGTGGAGATCAGTCATTTGTTTATGTTATTTCTGGAGGCGACGCGATATCTCTTCTTCCAGAACCATGCTTTTTCATATCAATGGTTCCCATACTTGATGCAGGTGTGGACTATCCTTCTTATGAAACAATCCGGAACTTGCTCAAATCAGGTTTCGATCTCGGATGGTCAGTTCTGTGCAGGGATTGTTTTGCTGCTGGTAATATGTGTTTCTCTTCAGCAAATTCAAAACCATATTGCTATGATAATGGTAATTAACTAAGCTTAATTATCTGCTGTGAATCATCTCTAGGATATATATTTATCTTTAAATGCCTTTAATTATTTTTCTTGTGCACTTATGCAGGTTCCAATTTTATAGTAGCACTAATCCAATTAATCTTTACATCCCTCGTGACATTTCTGCTGGGTATGATTTCTAGCTCTGTAATTTCAGTTCTTACATCATGTGCAGATTAGTATAAAGAACCTGGAATTAACTCTCTCTTTTTCTGGGCTTGCAGCAATGGGTTTAATTTCTCGATTCATCGTTATTCCGATTGTTTTGATTGTGTTTCTGATCCACAAGTATAGAACAACAAGGAAGACAGTCGATAACGTGGAGAAATTTCTGTACAAACAGCAATCCTGGATGCCTAAAAGATACTCTTATATTGAGATCATTGCAATAACAAACCACTTCAGAGACAAATTAGGCCAAGGTGGCTTTGGCTCAGTATATAAAGGACAGCTTAGCGATGGTAGCTCAATTGCTGTTAAGGTGCTAGAGAACTCCAGCTTCAGTGGGGAAGAATTCATCAATGAAGTCTCTACAATCGGTAGAATTCACCATGCCAATGTAGTACGATTATTGGGATTCTGTTCCGAGGGATCAAAACGTTCACTTGTTTACGAATATATGCCTAATGGATCTCTCGATAGGCATATCTTCTCAAAGAAAGGTACCGGAGAATCATTTAGTTGGGAGAAACTTCACGAAATTGCTTTAGGAACCGCGCGTGGGATCGAGTATCTCCACAATGGATGTGATATGTGCATTCTTCATTTTGACATTAAGCCTCACAATATCCTGCTAGACTGCAATTTCATTCCAAAAGTTGCAGATTTTGGCCTAGCGAAATTTTATCCAAAGGAAAGGGATTTCGTATCTGTTAGTGCCTTGAGAGGAACAATAGGGTACATAGCTCCAGAGTTGATTTCTAGGAATTTCGGTGCGGTTTCTTGCAAGTCGGATGTTTATAGTTTTGGGATGTTGTTGTTGGAAATGGCAGGAGGAAGAAGGAATTCTTATGCAAAGGCAACTCGTTCAAGCAAGGCATATTTCCCTTCATGGGTATATGATAAAATAACTAATGGAGAAGACTTAGAGCTTCCTGATGTGAGTGAAATTGAAGTTGTGATAGCAAGAAAATTATGCATAGTTGGGTTATGGTGCATTCAAGTGGAGGCAACACATCGTCCCTCAATAACCAAAGTTGTGGAAATGTTGGAAGGTAGCATTGATGATTTGCAAATGCCTCCTAAGCCTTTCTTTTCTTCTTCTCCTCAGCATAAATCCATTAGAGAGATTCAATCAGACTCTTCAACGGAGTTGCTAGAGTCTGAATCATTCGAGGAATGCTCGTATAGTCATCAATCATCATATATATGATGCTAATTAGGATCACCATCAAAATGTGTAATGATTAAGCTAGATTTGTTTCAGTTTCTTGAACAATTATTTTATATTCAAACTTATCTTAAAGCTTAAACTGCTCAAATATTTCTTGAATTGACCTTTCGATACATTTCACCTTGTAAACAAAATAATACAACTTAGTTGGGTAATTTATTTTCCCAAAACAGCAATTAAAACAACTCCGCTGCTAGAAAGAATCAATTAAAGCTCAAAAGCCTTCAGGTCCTTCAATTCAACAATCTCTAGTCTCTACAAATGAAACAGAGACATTGCAGAGTCTAATTAATAATAAGATACTATCTCAAGAAACTTATGACTTGAGTATAGGAAGGAATACGTGTTATCTTCTGTCAAATCTCACATTGTGAAAACAAAAGAGAGAACCTATATTATCATTATTATTATTTTGTTAAAATCTTATAATAATCAGATCAAGAATATGTTGAACCTCTCTCAAGATTAGGACATGAACGATTGAACCCTCACTCATGCACACATGCTGGTAAACAAAATACGTATCGTAGGATTTGAACGAGAATATATAAACTGCTTCTAAAAATAAAAATAAAAATGTAATTCGCAAAAACAAACACAAATGAGAGAAAGAAAAGATAAAAAAGATGATAATATCTAGCTTTTGTTTATGACTTTCTGCCCCACAACTCTGCCTAACATGCGTGTATACTCAGCCTCATGGGCCATGCTATATTCGATTATTAATGATATTTCAATAATTTCACGTACCGTTGAAAGAAATAAATGAATAGGTTTGGTCATTGTTGTTAATAAGGCCACTTCTGGGGTTCTGCTTTCTACGAGAGTCCCAATTCTAATTTCTTGGGTTTGTTTTAGGATTTTGCAATCCAAAACATTAACTACCTTTAGTAGCATTATTTAAACACTCTAATATAATCTAGCTAGCATGCCAGACCGACAGACGGCTTAGCCATAACAATAGTATTTAAATATTCTGACTCGAACCCAAAACTCTTGGTAAGGTCAAACTTAACTTTGATACTCTAGTAATAAGTAATAAGTAATAACCATCCCACCCTAAAGCTTACCATTTAAGCACCCTAATAACTAGAATATAAAATATACAGCTGTCACCATACATTCATTCAATAGAATAATGTCATTTTACTGAGAAAAATATACCTATGGGGCATAATTTTATTAGATGAATGCACTAACATATATCTTTTTTTTTTTTTTCCTGTTACCATATAAGTATCAATTTCTGAAATAAATAATTCCATGAAATGATATAATAATTGAGATTGGGGTGTAGATATTGCTATCTAGAAATATGATTTGCACACCCAATTTATAAGTTCACCCATTAATAAAATTTAAAATTTGATCATTACTATAAGCACCTATTCAAATTTCAAAAGTAACCTTATTAAAATTAATTAATTAATTTTTATATATTGTATTTGTAACCCTAAACAAATTATTAATTAAACATCCTGTTTAATCCAAATAAAGTCCTAAATTCAAAAACACCATATGGAAGTGAGGAAAGAGAGAGAGTCGAGGTAAGGTTCGGAATGAATGTCGATAGGGAAATCAAGAAGGGTCTTAATGCATGATGTGGACGTGTACTTGGTGCAAGTGAATCCAAGTTCTTCAAGTTTCAATTTTCAACTAGGTTTGGATTGAAGAAATGGGAAGGAAAGGTTTTCATTTTTCTTTTCATGGTTATTCTTAGGGATGGCAAAATAGACCGGGTCCATTGGACCAAAATGTTATGTTTGATTTTCATTTTTCTTTTACAATTCAGCAATTGATGTTTGATTTTCCTATCTGCTCACAGGCCTGGCCCGAGGGGGAGCCCAATGAAGCAGCCGTCTAGGGCTCCCGATTTGTAAGACCCCCAAATTGTAAAAAAAATCATTTTGATTTTAAATATAACTCATGTATGATTTTAAACTAATTAAACATATAATTTTTTAAAAATAACAAACTCATAAATGAGTTTAAAATAGCCCACTAAATATTTTTTTTTTGTAAGAAAAGCACACAAATTATAAAACCCAATTATCATTATCAAGTTCTTACACTAAGTCAAACATGGGTTGAATCCTATTCCTAACACTAATTGTCTTTTATATATCTAAAACGGCAAAACAATAGTATAACATTATTAATATCACTTATCAGACAAACAGAAGCAAACATTGAACAAAAATCAAAAATCAAATTAGGGTTCTTCAAAACTCTCTTAAATTTTGCTATGAAAATTCATAATTCAGATACAAAATCTTAACTTGAAATCTCTGGGTCCCGTAAATTCATTTTCTATAATTCGCCTCGGGCCTTGAAAATCTCAGGGCCGGCCCTGTCTACTCAATGTTATGTTTAATATTGCAGAGGTGAGGTTTGTGCAAAGATGTGCTAAACATGTCACGGTCTATGATATGCTAATGTATTAGCTGTAACAGTCTATGTTAGGCAGCAGTTTTTGTGATTTATGTATTAAATGTGTTAAATGATGTGTTAGGCAACTAAACATGACTAGTTTCGAAGGAAGTCAAGTAAATGTTTCAATGGGTAGTGGTAATAATGATGTTGAAGATGTTGAGTCAAGTAGTGCTTTAGGTGGCTCTAAACGGAAGAGAAAAACATTATTTGCATGTTTGGAATCACATGATTAGGGTTGATGTTAATGGTGTTATGATGGCAAAATGTAATTCTCTATAGTATATTAGCCTTTTTAAAGAAATTTCATGTCAATGACTTGATATGATAGACAGCTTGCATTTCCATTTATTTTGGTGTTCTATAAGCCAATGAAACAGAATATGGTGGTCCATTAAAATGGATGTCTCGATGAAGAAGATGACCAATTTTTTCTATTTTTATTTTATTTATTTTTTTCATTTTTGGAGGTCTTTCATTAATGGAGATGAAAGACCTTCATTGGAGGTCGAAATCGATCTCCAATGGAGGTCGAAATTGGCCTCCAATTAGAGGTCTAGATGAAGAAGATGACACAAAAAAAAAAAAAAAAATGGAAATTTTATTTTTGTCCAATAAGTCTCAGAAATTGTAAATATACCTTAATAAGTCTCGAAAACAACAAAATAAGTCTCAAATATTAGAAAATAAGTTTTGGAAACATCAAAATAAGTCTCAAAAACACAAAAATAAGTCATGGAAACACAAAAAAAGTACAAGACTTACTTTTGTGAGTATGTTTTAAGAGTATTTTTATCAGATCCACACTTTATGTTCTATTAAAAATTAAGTTATTAAATTTATGATAGTCTTAAAAACTCATTCTTTGAAGTGTGCTATTAAATTTTTGAACCCTATAACCTAATGTAGCGTATAGTTTTTATTGAAATATTTACTTATTTTTTATTTTCAACACAAAAAAGTTGTAGTTATTACCGTTCAATGTGGTTTTTTGTAAAGAGTACTCATTTATATTGACAATATCTCAGGTTTGAGTTGTCATATACACATGAGGTATATCAAAAAATGTTTTAGTTATCTATCACAAACTATCTAATCTGAAGGTAAATCTATTGCAGCAAAATTTGATCTGACGCTAAATTAAGTACTTTATGATTTGTGCCCCAAATGTGAATGAAATATGACTACTGAATATTTCTGTTTTATTTTTCACCCATTTTTCTCATACTTGCACAAAATGTTATTAATTGATCATGAAAGTGCATTGATAATTAAAAAGTGCTTTTGTTTATCTTATCCAAACACAATCTCTTATAGTTGTTTAATGAGACAATATACAAGATGGGTATTGAAACTCCAAAACATCATTTTGGGTCCATTTCAAGCCCTTGATTGATTAGAAGCCCAAGCCATGGCTCCTGACATCAACTGACTCACTTTGTTACAAAGCAGAGAGCAAAACCCTGCTGTTCAGAAAGAAGAAGAAAAATAAAGGAAAAAACAAAACCATTAGGGGACTGAAAATGACAATTCACATCCATGCAATTTCTTTCTCATATTTTTCTCAACTTACTATAGAGGCCAAAACATCAACTATAAACATCTTTTACAAATAATTGAAAAAGAAAAACCATAAAATAATTCAAAATAATTCGAACGGATGATCCAATGATAAACTATTAATATGAGGTTAATTGTAAGCATTTGGATTTAACTGATATGTATGATTTACGAGCATGTATATATGGAAATTTGAAGGATTCGAAAAGAAAAAGAAAAAGAAAGAGACTAAAGTCATTTCTTTATCTTAAATTCATGACAAAAGCAAAGTACATGATAGGTGTAAGTGATGCATGCCCAGTAGCATTACAAACAAATCCCAAACCCTAAAAATTTAACACCAATTCAAGACTTCCAACTAAAAAAAACAAACCAAGCCAAACCCCACATTAAAAGAGACTAGCTTAGCTACCTTGTATGCATCTCTTACATCACATGTTGATAACATAAATAACCCAATAAAAAAATAAAAATAAAAAAGAACTAAGGACAAATATGTAAAAAGCCAATAACAAAGCCAAGGTTAAACATGGAAACTAGAAAGGAAAATTTTGAACACTAAAGTTAATGTAAATTGTAAATCGGACCGCTACCCTCAATTCCCCGCAATGCAATGCAATAATACCGCTATCCCAATTCTGCCCTTTTTTTTCACTAGGCTAGAAACTCAGGAGAGCGAAATTGCAAAGCTTGCATTTTTTTCTTCTTTTTTTGTTTGTTTCTTTAGCCATTGGCTTTCACCCGTAATTACGAAAAAACCCTTTTCGACGTCTCCGCTTGCTGCTTCCTCCTCCATAGCCGCCACCCGACTCCACAAACCCTTGTCGAAAACCGACCATCTTTAACATTTATAACAATATATACCTAGCTAAGCTAAAATGTGTACCAAGTACACAAATTAGCAAAGTATAGCAAGGTAAGTAGTAGCTAGCAAGCAAGAAAAAAAAAAAACAGAGAGAAAGAGAAAGACTAGAAAGAATGCGGTGGTTATAAGGGTAAGGAGACATGATGGGTGGTATATAAAGGCAAGAATGGTAGCTTTTTGGTTGAATGAAAGTGGGTTTTTTTTTTTTTTTTTTTCTGATTTCATGTATTTTTTTTTCTCTCCTTTGATAAAGTGAATGTTGAAATTTTTGGTCCAAGATGGGTTTTTAGGGCATGTTTGTGGGGAATGCAAAAAACTCCACTAACTCGATTTCCAAGGCTCTTGGAGTTTTCATATTATTCTCATATATGGACGAGAAAAAGAGAGGGAAGAAAAGAGAAAGAGTGTGGGGTTTGTTTGTCTGAGTATGTGAACGTGGCCTTGTTTGATGTAATTTATAGATGTGGTCGTCACCATCAATATCATCTCTCATTTATTTATAAAAAAAATAACAAATAAATTTGTATGATCACTCAGCTCAAGACAAAGGTCTTGATGGCCAACTTTTTAGTTTTATTACCTTATTATTGAGAGTTGGGGAGGTGATAAACCGTTAATGGAGTAGTCATCACCTAGAATGGTGTGCATGCAATTTGGAAATTGACAAATTATTGGCCCATTAAAAATTAAAAATGTAAATAATATTTACTATCCTCGATCCCCTTCATTTCTCGTGCATCTAGCCATCTAGTAATAATATCCTATCCGGATAACTGAACAATGGAGGAGCTCCTGATAAAGTAAATCAAGCAGCCTTTTGGGAATATTTTGTAATGTTTAGTAAAATCAGAAGTGTTATTTTGTAAAAATATAGACATTAAGTTTGTAACATTTTGCAGAACTCATTTATTCTGTAACATTGCATAACTAAGATTCTTAAAGTTTTTTTTTTTCAGGATGGTCCCTAACAAAAGAAGCAACTTTCAATTATATGTTTCAAATCCAATAACTGATACTGTACGTATCGCCAAGTTGACCAATTGCTTTTTTTTTTTAAAAAGAAAAAATCTATTATGATATATTTCTAAAACATACTGTACAATGAAGCAATAATAGAACATAATTGAAAAGCATTCTATTTTGTTTTTTCTTTCTTCTTTTTGGGTACTAAAAGCCACATAATTGAATATCAAGCTTGAAAAATATTAATTAGAAACTTTTTAGGGTTATGATTATATCTCTCCCACCCACTCACGATAGCATTATGTTTAAAATAATTAAATTATCTTTTTAAATCAATTAACAACTTTAAAATCAAATCATTGTTGTTAGGTGATTCGGGTATTGGCTTTCAATTAGTCTAGCATATTAAATCTTCTTTACCATTGATATTGTCGTTTGATATGAGAGAAGAAAAAAAAAAAGGCAAAAAAAAGGGGCCAAAAGGGATATGTTTCTTCGAATTGAAGTATAATTATTTATACTTTGGGAGCTTTGGCTGTTTTATTAGTTTTGGGCTCTGCTGTTGTGTGTTTCTTTTCAGCCTTGTTAGGCTTTTTGGAATTAGAATTTACCGTTATATACCAAATTACCCATTTTGAAATGCTAATAATTTTGATAGTGCAATTACAAAAGTATGTCTTTTTTTTCTATAAGAAAGGTACAACACTACGACATACAAATTCGTCGAAATTGACTCATATATCCCTTGGAATTCAAGAAATAAATGATCAATTATTTAGCTAGGGCCAGCCAGCCTTTATCTTGTAGTTAGCTAGGACATAGCTAGAGAGAGATCATGTGTTTAGCAATGAAAACACCCTTTTTGGAGATTTATGGAGAGAGGTTGAAGAAGAAGAAGAAGAAGAAGAAGATGGTGGGTAAACCAAAAAGATAAAAACACAGATGGTGCTAAATTCACTTTACTATAGATTTGTTCAATACAAGCACAAAAAAGCAAAGATCTAAAGCCTTACCATAAGTCAGCGGTTAGATTCTCTTTTTTGAATCAATAATGCTAGATGACCCAAAAAAGTGACCCAAACCTATGTGGCAACATCACATGGGATTTTTGGGAAGAGTGATGTGGGACCATGTTGTGTGTGATGTTGCCACATAAGTTTGGGTTCAAAATTTGGGTCACTTTTTTGGATCCTCTAGCATTATTGTTTTTGAATTCATAGTCATGTGTATCATTGAGCAACTCAAGTTGGTGATCTTTATAAATATATATATATATATATTTTTTAAATCTGACACCTAATACGTCAATGGTATGCTATCTTGTAATATTATAAAAAAAACTTATCACACACACTTATAAAATGTGCATACTCATACGATATGAAAGGTCATTCAAATTTCTTAATTTTTGCTATCATGATTTCAAAATGTCTTTGGCTTTAAAATTTGATAAAATCGATTATGTTCTCACAAAATTCAAATGAAATTAAAATTGTATTATGTCTCTTATCTTTAAGATAAACATCTCAATTTTATTAACATTAAATTAGATTATATACATTTAATATGTGTCTTAAGAGTACACGTTAAAGTTATAAAAAGTGGAATGTAAACAAAAGAAACCAATTATATGGAGCTAATCTTAATTTTCAATCAAGTGTTAATCACAAACTTGGTTTAAATTCAATGAAAAATTAAAATGAAAGAGAGTCCAAGATCTTAATGATGATCAACAGCTGTGAATTTTGATAGATAGAAATAGGTTATGAACTGATGATGAATCAAATCTGTTCAAAGTTGACTCTTGTAAGTTGTAATTCACACTTTCTCACTATATGATAGAGCAATAATATAAACAATGGGACCCAACTAGATCACGACAATCAAGAATTGAAGACTACATGCACCATTAAGCCTTTTTCATTCTTTGTGAGTGCTCCACTTCTGCTCTGCTATTGAATCTCGACCGTCTGATTGTTTTGTTTGTTTATTTTCATTTTGATCAAGAGATAACACTGTGTTTACGTCATCAATGCACCACTCTTACATCAATATATATTTTTGAAATTATTTTAAGTAGAAAAACACTAAGAAATCTTACAAGATGGTTTTCTGCAATCCCATACATATTTTAAAAGTGTCCATCTGGTTTAAACAAAATAGATATTAAATTTAATCTTTTGTGTCCCAACACCCAAGTATAATGTTAACTATATATATGTTGATGTATAATTCCATGGACACAATTCCCCTTCAAAGTTTACAAACTCTATGATGAGTAACTACAAAAAATCTTAAGGGGCGTACTAATCTCCTAATTAAAAAAACTTGAACATTTGTAAGTTACCAGGGAGCCACAATTCAAGTTTAGAGAACCATTTTATAAAAACAAAATTAATTAGGGAGGCAAAGCTTAAAAGTTTAAAATCCAGTAACAATTTTCTAATTTTTTTTTAAATGGATTATAAAAATATTTTAGTACTAACAATCTTTGTTAATTAAGGACATTTTTGATCAATTTTACTGGAGGTCATGTTTCGATAATACGATCAGGTGACATATTAAAAGGGTACCAATCTTATTTCAGTAAAATTCACATTACATTTTTTCACAACCATTGGATACTCGAGGGCGTAATCTAGTACCTCATGAAATGATCAGTCGACGTGGGAACCTGAAAAAGTGCCAAGTGTACAGTCACTGTCTAGTAATTGGCTGACAAAGAGCGGCGCATGGGCCTCGAAACATATATTTCAATTCCAACAAAATGAAAAAAAATAAAATAAAGAAATGCAAACAACACATTAAACAACTATACACGAGCGTCGCGTTTTAGCCGTTTCAAGTCGTCAATCTGGAAACTATATATACGGCGATTTTAGACCAGGAAACAGAAGAAAAATAAAAAGACTAAAAAGAAGTGAGAGAGATAGCTGAACACGCACGCATGCCTCAACATTGGATCCCGTTTGGGTGGGTGATGTTTTCTTTTCCCTTTCTCATGCTTCAACTTTTTTTTTAAAATTATTTTATTATTTAATTATTTTTACACTGTGCAGCTGTGCTGGATCATGAGGGTAGGTATGGAAAGGTAAGAAAAGGTTAATGGGGTGTGGAGAAATTACAGCCATATGATTGAAAATGTTTTACACTGATTCTTTTCAATTCTTTTTTTTTTTTTTTTTTTTTTGGAGTGTGATTACACACCAGAATTATACAGGATTAGGGATTAAGGTTTTCGTAATTATCTAAATGAAACATATATAACTAAGTCGATCAACTCATAGTTAAATGGTGTGCAATATTTATACATTTTTATTTGTTATGATGTAAATGTTAGTGAGAAGAGTCGTGAGTGTCAGTCATACTCAATCTAGAAAACAAGTTATCATGACATGATCAAAGACTGTGTTTAGTTTTTTATATAATCAGGGTCTACAGTTATAGACATGTGATAATTCTTTTAACATTAATAATTTTTATTTGTTAGGTTATAATTGTTTTGAGTGTGATTAGTAATTAATTGTAACTTGTAAGAAGGATTATGAATGTTGTAAGTAATTACCAAATATGTATCATAAACCGTATTATTAGTTTATCACTCATATCTAATAGTTAAAGTATTTGGACAAAATCAGGTTGGTTCAGTGGTCAGCACCATGAAGTTGTCTGTTCGAGTCTATCCACCTTCCCAAATCCTGAATTATTGTAATATTTCAAATATAATTCAAATATATTATTCACTTTTTCAATTTTAATGGTATTCCTCTTTTATCTCGCGACTTTTATTTGCGCCAAAAATAAAAAAAATTAGACATCCCAAGTTCAAAAATGATTGGCCAATCTTAGTTGGCTGGAGAGCTGAGTTGATTGCGGCCGCGGGTCCCCTTGATTGTCTCCTTGTATAAAACTGGGAGTCGCTTGTCTCCATTGATATGCCCTACCGGCCTACCTTAGTAAAAAGATAGTACCCAATTCATCAAATTGATAATCTTATTATTTTGTTAGAGTAGGGAGTAGCTTGTGAGTTGACTCTACAAAAAAAGTCAGATGAGGGATGAAAAATTTAGGTGATTAACTCAAATCCCATTTTGAATTAAATCATATATTATTTCAACGTACACATTTAAAACTTGTGATTGGTTATTAAAAAAAAAAAAAAATCTTGTTTCTTCACAAAAACTTTAGAAGAATTAATTAAATCAATGGAACCTCTTAATTCTTCTTAAATTTTGGTATAAATTCATCTAATAGTGTAAATAATGTTGTTGTAACTTTTGCAGTACGGTTCAGAAAGCAACTCCAATCACAAGGGATAAATCTCCTCAAACTTTGTGATTTTATAGAAAAATGCGAGACTTGAAACCCTATATTAATAGATGTGAAGGATAAGTCCACGGCCACTTGAACTATAAATGCATGTACGTAAGTTTAGGGACATCAAAAAAAAAAAAAAATCAACCTAAACTATCCCATACAAGGCGAGAACAAAATAAAGGGATTTGGAGTGGGTTAGGTTAATTTCAAAAACCCATTTCAAAAGTGGGGTGGGTGTAGGGTCAGTTGTCCTTGCCCCTACACTACAAGAAATTTAGTCTAAGATAATGTTTAATGAACAATGTACACTACGTTTATGTTGCCAAAAGTCATATATTGCAACATACAAAAAATGTGTGTGCCGTTGTAGTTCACTAGTCATTAAAAATTGAGCATAAAATCATAAATATACTAAGGATAAAACTATAAAAGCCAAAAACAAAAATATTAAAATTAATAACTAAAACATAAAATAATAAATTTACTAACCAAAAATATTAAAATTAATAACTAAACATAAAATGATAAATTTACTAACTAAACAAAAAATATTAAAATTAATAACTAAAGTGTAAACATAAAATGATAAATTTACAAATCAAAAATTAATATTAAAATTAATTACTAAACATAAAATGATAAATTTACTATCCAAAAATATTAAAATTAATTACTAAACATAAAATGATCAATTTACTAACCAAAAATATTAAAATTAATTACTAAACGTAAAATGATCAATTTAATAACTAAACAAAAAATATTAAAATTAATAACTAAAGTCTAAACTGTTAGGATTTTGAGTTTAGTTGACATTATTCTATATCAAAACGTTATTTGCTTTGTATTTTTTGGTTGTCCTAGTTGTGTGATTTATCAAGCTTCAAAGAAGATGGACAACGGTTCAAGCAAAGCATTGCCTTCGTTCGAGGAAAAGCGCTAATGTCTACAAAGGTAATAAGACCTATTTCCTCTTACAAAGCTTAGGCACACACACACACAATTCATTCATAAGTGTCCCTGTATCGTAATGCCAAATTAGTATATCACATTCACATGTTTTAGTATGCTCATGCATTGATCTCATATTGACATATATTGTAGAAATGCATGTACTAGGACTATGTTAAGGAAATTGCATACTTATGTGATCTTGTGTTTATTTATTTGTGTATAAGTGATTTGGACTTGAATATGTTCTAAAATGATTCCTTGTTGAGTTCTGGTCGTTTCAGATACTCACTCATTAGATTTCGAGTTCAAACTAGAAAGTTACGAAACTTTACGTTCCTTTACAATGTATTGTCTTCGTCTTCGTATATCGAGTCGAGTTCACATCCAATTGTCAAAGTTTCATAGTCGTTCTCATGTGTAAGTGAGTTACAGTTTGTAATCCGGAAACGGATTCGAATTCCGATTTCGAAGGCCATAAGGGAGGCCTTCCGGTGGAGATGCGTGGCCACCACGAGAAAGGAGGGTCTCGGCCTCCCCGTGGTGGCCACGCACCTCCATGGGGATGGCTGAGTGCCACCTCCCAAATTTGGCCCCATCTCTCATTTGCTTTCCCTCCCATCTCTTTTAAATAATCCTTTTCACTCACATTATCTTTGACAAGAAGAAAAATGTGCAGAAATTTTCTCTCCAACTTTCTCATTTTCTAAACACCATAACTTTCTCATTCGGACCCCGAATTGAGTGCTTCAAGTTAGAGTTTGTAGCTGTTTGATCAAGTTTTAGAGCAGTTCCACTATCAAAACCGAACCAGCTCGGGATTTCAAGGTACTGAGCCAAACTTTGTGATTTCATCTTTTATGATTCTTAATTACCTTGGGTTTTCTTATTCTATATGTATGTGTATGTATGATGAATGCTATTGAGAATGATAGCTTCATATCAAAGCTAATCAAGTCTAATTAGAGACAAATGTGAACTAGTTTTCTAAGATTCTAGTATTTCACATGTTTGAGAGTTGTATTGTGCTTAGTTTGATATCTAGGGTTATTTGTGACTTGATTGATCTATTTTATGATTAATAACCTTGTCTTGTGCTTGGATCTCTTAATTGAACAAATCTAGGATTAGCATATTTGATTTAGTGTTTAGAGCTATCTAGGATTTAATTGATTATTCATTACATCCTTGCTCTAAATACTTGCTAGAATATTCATTAATCATATTCTAAATACTTGCTCTAATGTTGAATGTGCTTGCATCATGTGCATCACATAGATCGCTTGCCTTGTAAAAGGTGGAAGTCTTGACTAAGGGTGTGAGGCTTTAATAAGTCTAAGCAAGGGAAGTCTTAGCTAAGAGATGTGAGGCTCCGATTAGACAAGCAAGGGAAGTCTTTGGTTGGGGTGTGAGGCTCCTAGAAGTCCGAGAAAGAAAAGTCTTTTGTTGTTGAGTGATTCTTCAACATAGAGCAAGGGAAGTCTTGGCGTGAGGCGTGAGGCCACTAGTAAGTCCGAGCATGGATATTCTCCAGAGGCATGTGATGTGTCTCGGTTAGAGAATAAACAAGTTTCTCTCTAGTGAGATTAGATATGATGAATATCCAATAGATTGTGATACATGAGAGTTGGTCACATTTGAGGGTGTACTCTTGTTTAACTAGTAAAAAACATTTTGCTGGTGGTTGTGGATTCAACTCGTGGATGTTTCCTCTTCGAAGGTTTTTCCACGTAAAAAATATCTTGCGTCAAGTTTCTCTTTCTTTATCTCTTTGATATTTTGTTTACTTTAATCAAATTGATCTTGAAGGCATTGTAATTAATTACATTATTGTGAGACAAGATCTTTGATTGTAGGGTGAAATCCATTTTAGTCCCTCCAGTTTGACCTATTACACAAACTGGTCCCCCGGTTTTCAGCTTTATCTTGATAGGCCCCGTTAGTTTCCAAAAATACGTGTTTTGGTCCCTGCCGTCCAATTCCGTTAGGGTTTCTTAGCATTCCGTCAGGTTAACGAGGGTAAAAGGGTAAAACAACACAAAAACAGAAATTAAACTTTTTTTAATAATAATATATATATATATTAAATGCATTTAAATTAATAAATCTAATTAAACTAAATAATAATAAACAACTTAAAAACAAAATTAATAAAAACAAATATTTTTTTAAATAACTCTCACCGCCTCTCTCTCCCTCTGTCTCACCATCCATCATTTTCATCATCACTCATTATCATCCACATCTCCCAAACCCTAGCCACCACCACCCTCTAATCGCCGCCGCCACTGAACACCAAAACCTAGCCGCCATCGTCAGTGGTTTTTCGCTCGAAACTCGTGCGATATACGAGAGAGATTGAGTGTGTAATTCAAAAAGATTCATAGTGCACTTGTTCTCGCCATCTCTGGCAACCGTGGTTTTTTCCCTCTTTGGGTTTTCCATGTAAAATCACGTATTTGCATGCCTCCTTTTTTGTTTACTTTTCAGTTTACATCTTGATACATATTTGTTTGTGTGACGCGTGGTAGATTTTACTTAATCCAAAAATCACCATTAACAATTGACGCTAGAAAGAGGGGGATGTCGTTTCAGAATTAGGATTAAAACTAACCCCATAGACTTGTGAGAGATGGACATGTCTAACAGTAGGGATGTGAGTCGATCCCCACGCAATACTGACACCCATTGCGGTGTTAACTCCGTTGATCCCCTAGATGCCAACGCTGATGGCGAGGGTGTGATAATTTCCATAGACACACCTATTGGCATCACCCTAGACACATTTCAGCAAATCCAGAAGTCCCAGTGTAGAGTGATTGACAACGCAGCTAGACAGGGGATCAATATAACCGCAACTACCAACCTGACCTTTCCCTACCGGCTATCAACCCTAACAGTAGCCCAGGACCCTAAATTACGCTATAAGATCGTGGGTGCAACCTCGGGAGCACTATGCAAAGCTGGTTTAGATAAGGTAGGTCATCACATAAAAAAGGGATATCACCAGAGAAAGGATTATCGCCAAGATGACCAAAGTCCTATGGGAGACGATCGCCAGTGGAATCGGGATCAAGCAAGGCGAGATAATTGGGAGGAAAGAGATCATGACAGGCACATTCTTCGAGAGGATACGAGGAAGTACAACAGAGATGCCCTAGATTACACCCGTGAGGATTAACACGATAGGAATAGAGGAAGGTCCAGATCAACCTCAACAAATGAAGATGCCTAACCTAGAAGACACCGAGCGAATAGTCCCCATATCAGATACAACCAACATAACACTCAGATTACTGGGCGAATATCAAGGGATCCCTACAAGATTACCATTCATCAAAAATTTGATGAACGCGGGGAACCGGAGGGTGAAAGAGAAGTCTTGCTACGAAGGATAGAGGCGTTGGAACGCAGGTAAGGCCAGGGGAATCTGCTAATTGGCAACTCTAGCAGCCCGTTTTCTAATTCCATCCGAAGGGCTCAAATTTCAGAGAAATTTAAAATGCCACATATGGAGCAATTCAAGGCCAACACTGATCCCCGGGAGCACGTGAGGAGGTACCAGAGTGCAATGACATAACATGACTACGACGATGCACTCATGTGCAAGATGTTCCCCTAAACTTTGGGAGATCAGGGGTCTAGATGGTTTGAGAATTATGGTTGATTTGAAAAAATAATTATATATATAATAAAATTAGGGTTTAATTAGGTTTTATAGTTAACTTTCTCTTTTTTCTTAAAGAGTTTAATATAGTTGACAATACGATGGATGTAATAAATGAATGTATATATTATTTGATTTACTTTTAATTAAAGTAATTTATCTTTTTGATCAATTTGTATTGAGATATTTTTGTAATTAAATTTTTTAATATAATATAGGTATACAAATCATATTTATGAGTAGCAATATGGATACCCTAAGTAAATATATAATTTTTTATATAGAAAGTTTAAAGTAGCAATATGGATGCTAGAGAATTGAGAACATTTTAAAACCAAACTTGAAATAACACTTTAGCAAACGTGACTAGCTTGCATTGGAACCTTATTTGTATTTAGCAACTTTTTACCTTTTTTATTTTCATTATTTTGTGTATTTATTCAGAACCTAGAAATTCCCCGACCCCAACTTTCTTTCCATTGTTAGGATTGGGGGAAAATAATTTCATCGGTCAAGATTTCGAAACCCTCCATAAACCCGCCTCATGGACATCTTTATTGACAACTGACAAGTGACAAGTCTAGAGATTTTAAATAAAAAATACTCATAAAATGAAATAAATTTAGTAGTGATTATAATATATAATGTTAATTTTAATCCCTTTCAACACAAGCTGGAATAGCTCAGTTGGTTAGAGCGTGTGGCTGTTAACCACAAGGTCGGAGGTTCAACCCCTCCTTCTAGCGTTTATAATTTTTTGCAATTACAAAACAAGCACTGATTCAATCGCACACCAATTAAAGCAAAAGTAATTGATTTTTTTTTTTTTTTTTTTCCGCAAACCACTTGAAAATGGCGGAGGAGGAGTGCTAAACTGCTAATTAAGGCCATATTTTCTTTGTCGGAGCTCTGGCTTCCTCGCATTTGCATCTGGGGAAATTCAGGAACAAGAAAATTATTCAAGCAATTGATAATAATTCTACAATTGAGAACCTGTATGATAACATAATCAACAAACATAAATATACCTTCTAAGATAATAATTATGCATAATTCTCTAAGAAGTTAATTAGTTTGTTTTGCGAAATAATCTATAAGAAAAGTATGGTTCTGGTTCAGTATATGATTTTGGATATTATAAACACAGATGAATATTTTTGTTTGAGTATTTAAAAGAAGAGAAGAATTAGCTTCCAGCCTTCCAGCTTTTGAGCACCGGTCACCGTAACCAAGTCAAGTATCATGCGTATTGATGATTGCATTTTATATCATATTTATAATTCTTGAATTTAATAATTTTAAATTAAAAGTAGTTATTTTCGTGATGCATGGGCGAAACTATAAACCATTTTTTGTATGGGCTATTATAAAATATATATATATATATATTTTTTAAAAGGTCAGACTATTTCAAATTAAATAACATTTTTCATTTTATTGGTGAATTTTTGATGATATGAGAGAATTTTCAATAATTAAAATAAAATGTATGCCTATTTGAAAAAATTGACAAATTAATAGTAAATCTTTCAAAAACAACACTAAGGGCCTGCTTGTTTTCCATCTGAAAACTTTAAGTTCCATAAAATGTCTTACTAAGACATTTTTGTTTGTTTTTTCAGCCATCTGAAGTCTGAGAATTGCCTAAAATTGTCTGAGAAAAAAAAGTTGAAAAATTGAGTTTTTATCTGAAATGAACAGTAGTGAAAGAACTTTTAACCTCTATTCCCCATTTTACCCCCAACAAAGTAGAAGAAGAGTTCCTTGCAACGGCATCCTCTTCACTAGGAAATGATTAATTTCATCAATTTTTTTCTTCAATCCAGAAAAAAAAAAAAAAAAAACCCAAATTTCAAATCAAATTCCAACAAAAAGACCCTCATTCAAGAACACACATACTTCATCAAAATCAGAATAAATAAATAAATAAACTCATTCAAATGCAAACCTCATTCAATAACCCAAATTTCCAATCAAATTCCAAAATAAAAATCCAAATACAAACCTCATTCATCAATCCATATCTAAACACACATACTTTGTCAATATCATATTCAAAAAAAAAATTGAAAATGAATCTGAAGAAAAACAAGAAAAAGAGAACAATAAAGAACAAGAAAGAAGAAGAGATCTAAGAGTGAGAGAGAAGAAGATCTATAGAAGAGTAGAAGAAGATCTGGACAAGAACGAGAGCAAGAAAGAACAAGAAAGAAAAAAGAGACCTAAGAGAGAAGAAGATCTGTAGAAGAGAGAAAAACAGTTATAGAGAATTCTATATACTAATATATATATATTTTTTTTTCAATCAAATAAAACTATATAATAAAAAAAATAAAAAAAGAACAAAAAGTAGCAAAGGCCAAACCAACCACAAAAACACCGAGCAAAAGCCCCAACTAGAAAAGTGGCGCGCAGGCCACACAAGAAAACAAAAACAACAAGAAAAACGAAAAGACTCCCGACCCATGCAGACAACTCAGATCTCTGAGAACCTGCCTCAAAGAACCATTCCCAATCCCACGACAATTCCAATATAGGACACCAATCATCAGAAACCCTCGAAAAAGCCCGAGACCCGAACTTATAAGAAGCCAGTCTGCGTGCAATCCTAGTGGACCTTCGAGTAATAGTAGTAGTATCATTTAACTCTTCTTCATCAACCTGGTCAAATATAATATTAATACATAAATCTATTAATAATTAAAAGGGTATAATTGTCATTTTATTAGTTTTCAGACATTGATATTCAGACATCATAAATAAAAAACAAACATATCATCCAGATTTCAAATTTCAGTCACCATTCAGATTTAAGTCAACTTCAGACCTATTCAGACTTCATACAAAAAAACAAACGCCACCTAATTCAACTATTTCCCTTAAAATACAAAATCGAAAGATAAAACTTAAAGAAGTTATGAAATTTTAGCACTTGGAGAAAATAAACAGATCCATTAAGTGTTTATTGTCATGATCTTCTCATCTCATTATTTAAATATTTTTAAAGACTAAATGAGACCTAAAAACTTTTAATCCTTATATGGGTTCAAAAGAAATTATATAAAAAATTGGTATTTTGAATTTGTAATCCTAAGTTCCTAACAAAGATGTAGGGGTGGGCACAAAAACCGAAACCGAATTAAACCAAACCGAACCTAACCAAAAAATGGTGTTTAGTTCGGTTCATAGCTTCTATTTGGTTCAAACCGATTTGAAATTTGAAAACCGAATTGAATTCGGTTCGGTTTTGGTTTTGGACCTACAAAACCGAACCGAACCGAATAAACCGAATTATCTTAATTAATTACTTTGTAAGGTTCAATTTTATTATGGAATGTTTGTTAATGATGTTTTATTTTGGACTACATTATGTTCTACATTTTTTTACTTCTATTTTATAGAAGTTATGAAGATTTTATATTTTGATTGAGTATGTAGACTTAATATGATTGAAATTTTAGATTTGGATTGAAAATTGGGTTGTATTTTATTTAAATTATTTTTTACATATTATGTTTTCTTAAAAAAGTTTTAGACTAAATGCCAAAAATGCAACTTAAAGGCCTAAAAAATTAAAAAATATATTAAAAACCTTCAAAGCCCAATAGGCCCAAAACCGAATTGAACCGAACTGAACTGAACCGAACCGAGATAAAGGTGTTCGGTTCAATTCGGTTTTCAGGTTCAAACGGTTCAAACCGATTCATGTTTTTAAAAACCGAATATATGTCAGTTTAATACTGTTTTGGCTAAAACCAAACCGAACTGAACCATGCCTACCCCTACAAAGATGGATATGTTTTTCAAAAGAAAAAAAAAGAAAAAGAAAGATGGATATGTGTTTTAATGGGTTGTTAAAGAGTTATAAACTTATAATAGGCCTAGTACCAAGTTAAGTATAATGGGTTTGTTTTTATTAAATTATTTTGGGTCCTTAATTCTATTATTTTTTGCAAAAAGTTTGGCTAGGCTATCCAGGCCCAAATCCGCCCTTGGATGCTAGTAAAATATTTTAGAAATAATATAGGACTAATATATATAGAAACAATGTATGGATGCACGTAGAAAATCATGACTCTAGTTCAAAATAATCATTCCGTTGTACTGGTCGTCTTGAATAATCATTTTGAACCGAATTTCTTATTTAATAGTGTCCGACAAAATGGATGGTCACTAGTGTAATTTTCACTCAAATCATGGATGAAGAAAATTTTGCAAATTTTAGCTCCAAAAGCTTTAAAGCTCTAAGTTTTGCTTTTATTCGATTTTTTTTTTTCGGACCTTATTTCCTTTGCTTACAAAAGCGTCGACCCACCCCTTGATCAAATTTTTTTTTTTTTTTGGCTCAATTGCCACAAAAATGTAATAAATTAACCTTGTATACAATCTCATTTAAAACTATATAGCAGTTTCCTAGTCAATACCTTTGTCCAAAACAATTGAACCCCTTGAGTTCAATATCTCATAATTAACGCTCTTGACTACTGGTCAATCGGGGTGCGGCAAGTCTGATTAGTTATGTATCGAAGCTTTTCTACACTCATAAATTGTACATCAAATCTATTATAAAACCTAATAATTTTCACATTGTTGTGAATTAAAGAATAATAAATAACAAATAAATAAAAGAGATGAGAAATAAAGTGATAGAGATCAAATGAGAGAGAGAGAGAGACGAGAGGTGAGACTTGAGAGAACACGAGAGAGAGAGAGAGAGAGAGCTTTGCTCTTTTGTATTATATCAGCTGATCAACCTTTACAAAAATGTTGAGACAAATTTATATAGGCAAACACTAAGCCACTATTGCATCACTATCTTAATGGTTAAGTTAAGTGCAGATAGTGGGAGATGAAGGGGGATGATGTCATGCCAAGTATAAAGGCAGTGAAGGCTGGAAGTGTGGGGTGGTGGGAAGCCCAATCACAACACTCCCCCTGGGATTTCCACCACGTATATGATAATTTTCTAGGAAAAACCCAATAGGATAAAAACCTTAATAACAATATATACAATTATCTTCTAGATCTTGTGGTATTGGACGTTCTCAAAACTATCTCGTTAACAACCTTGTCAGGAAAACCCAGTGGGATAAAACTTGATCGAAGGGAAAAAGAGTATAGTACACATATGTCCGTTCAGAACTTTGCTTGCCTTGATTGTCTTGTTAAAAACCTTGTCAGGAAAACCCAGTGGGATAAAACCTGATCGAAGGGAAAAAAAGTACAATATAAGTATGCCCATAGTTAATGTTTTCTTCAAAACTTTACTAAAATTTATACTTTGCTAGGGAAAACCCAGTGGGATAAAAATCTGAGCAACGATATTCATTGATCTGTCAAATTAAAGTAATATTTATGATGATCTTTTGGATCAAGGTAACATATATACGATGATTAGCAAGATCAAAGTAATATTTACAATGATATTTTGATCAAAATAACATATATACAATGATCTACTAGATTAATATTAATTCATGATGATCTTTATGAATCAAAAGATTTTTGGGCGTGCTTAGAGAATTGCCTCATTAAAACCTTATCAGGAAAACCCAATGGGACAAAAAACCCGATTGGAAGGAAAAAGAGTACAACGCACATATGCCCCAATATAATTAATATACTCCCTCTGATGGGACACTCCCTCTGATGGGACGCTCCCCCTGATAAAAGTTCTTTTAAAGCAATCTTCTAGATTGCTAAACTGGGGTATACAGATGTTTATTTCATTTCATGAAATAACATCATAAATGATTGGAGGGGGTATAAGCAAAGACTTGTTTTATGGAGTAATATCCATATAAAATCTTTTCAGAATCTTTTCAATATATTATGATTGATGGACAAACATTCTATTTGATCTATGCTCAACTTTCAGGTCGAGACAATATTTCCTTTCCCATGTCTTTCATTTTTAAACTCATTTACCAAAGATTCAAGAGTTTTCAAAAGCTCTTCAAGAGCTCCAATTAAATTCATATCATCAACATATGTTGTGAACATAGTAAATCCGGATTCTTATTTCTTTATGAAGACACATGGGTATATTATATCCTTATCTTATCGGATATCAACTAAGACGGTTATACCAAATCCGTTCATATTATTTTTAATCCATATAAAGATTTTTATATGTTAATCAAATACAGATTACGAAATCTCGATTTACATGCTTTTAGCATTTTAAATCCTTCCGGGATTATAAATATTTGCATTGAGTGAATCATATAGATAAATGATTACTACGTCTAGATGACGTATTTCAAGCCTTGTAAAGGCAGCTAAATTTATAAAAATTTTGAAACGTAATTGTATTCGTCAATATTGAATACCAAGTTTCTGTGAGAAACCTTGTACTACGAGTCATGCCTTATATCTCACAATCTTGTTTTTCTCAATTACGTTTTCCGTATAAAAACTCATTAGTATCTAACTAGTTTGACATCTCCAGATGTCTAGAGTACTATTGGTTTAAATACTTTATGTTTGGCATATGAAGTCAATTCTTCTTGAATTGCTTCTTTCCACTTAGGCCAATCATGTCTTTTGTATACAATCATTGATATTATGAACATCATAATTATCATTTATAATTTTAGTAGCGCTACTGTGTATAAAAATATATCATCAATGATTGTTTCTTTATGATTCCACATTTCTTTTATATGATTTATAGAAATTTTCTCAATTTCAATATACTTGAATTTCTGTTGAGATTTCTTCCATTTCAATGGATTTAGTCACTATATGGATATTATAGAATTTTTCTCAATTTCAATATAGTTATATCTCTGTTGAGATTTCTTTCCATTTCAATGGATTTAGTCATTTCATAGACTCGTATATAAATTTTCTCAATTTCAATATACTTGTATCTCTGTTGAGATTTCTTCCATTTTAGTGAATTTAGTCATTTCATAGACTTGTGTCTCATTCGATATATCAGACTCTTACAGAGTTGATTTAGAGAAAGTAGATTTATTTATAACTCGAGTTTTGTTTACATTAGGATCCTGATAACAATACATTTCAAAAAGGTTCATAAGCTTATGATATATATGAGATGATTTATTTGATGTCATTTACTCTGATAATTCTTTATGAACAATCACCCAGCCGGGGTTTATGAGATGGCAACTTATAAAATCTTGTTACCTTTAATTTATCAAGTAACAAATTAATAATTATCTGATGATCAATTATCTTTCGTATTTGAGCAATACAAAGATTGAAATGAGACACATTTATATATAGAGAACCGAACTAGTATCTCTATTTTGTATAAGAGTAACTTTTCATTTACTTTTTCTGGATAAACTTTCCATTTTGAAATTAATCAATATAATAATATACAGATTGTGCGTAAAAATATAAACTCTCAGAAGTTTAAATGATCTAATAGAAGATTAATCAAAATTAATATTAATCTCATAATGATATACAATTCTTATCTTAGAATATGCCAGAGATGAAATAAGGAGATTTATTGCAGAATCAAATATCTTAAACATGTGAGCAAGTCAATAACCAATTACAAGTTGTAATGGTAAATAATGATGATAAATAGTGATCCTAGATGAATATATCAACATGTAATAGAACGTCCCATATAGAAATTGGTAATTGAATCAAAATAATAAAGTTCTCGTAATTACCTAGAAACGTTTGATAAATGATTCCGCTGATCCATTCTGATTATGAGTACATGCGAAAAATGGATGTTGAGCATCGATCTCAACTGGAGACGTTTGATAATACATAAACATGTGATCATCTCATAGATGCATCAACTAGAACCATAAAATAATGAAATGGTTCTTTTGGTGGATGAATATGTCCACATATATCCCCTTGAATGATAGGGATTCAAAACCAACTTTAGAATAAGATGGTTTATTTGGTGGATGAATATATGCACATACAACCCATTTTTGATCAATAATATAATCCAAATGATAAATCACACAGCTATTCTATAATGAGTTTCTGGCTTGAATTATGCATAGATATTCAACACTCTTCATTATTCATAGTTTTAATATGACATTAATAAAGTTATATGCCTTTAATCTAAACAGATTTCTTTATGTTCTACTTGAATGATATAAAGTATCATTGATACACAATTTAATACCATTTGGTAATTAGATTGTGGCTCTTCTAGAGCCTTTAATCAGATCCGCTGGATCTGATATGGTATTAACCTTATATGCTTTTGAACTGAACATATTTCTTTATGGTCTGCTTGAATAATATCAAGTATCATTGATACATAATTGAGTATTGTTTGATAACAACATCGTGGCTCTTCCAGAGCTTTCTATCAGATCCGTTGGACCTGATACATTATTAAAATTTGCTCTCAGCAAAATTAAATTCATAAAATATTTCTAACTCCACAGAATTGTATGAGTCGTTGCACTAGCGGCAAGACATATATTTTCCCTTCTGGGAATTTTATGGACATTATTTATAATGCTATTTTATATCTCATCTGAAATGATATATAATTCCGCAGAATTGTATGAGTCGTTGCATTGTCATCATTGCATGGATATATTTAATTATCCCATCTATATAGCAATCATGGCCTGGATCTATGCTTTCAATTTTACAATAAATATATATGCATAATACCATTAATACAAATATGGAATATTAATAAGTGAAACAAGAGAGAGAATAGTACAAACGTGGATGCTCTGTTCGAGGTGTATATCTCTCTGCAGAAAATTCTGATCAACAATCTAACCAATTAGATTGTAGAAACACGAGTGAAGAATGTTCTGACAGAATTTTAACCCGATCTGACCACAGATCCAAGAGATATCACACTTCGATGAAATATGCGCAATACTGGAATTTTCTCCCCTGTTTTCTGCCCAACCCTGTTCGGAACTGTAAAAATCACCACAGGAAATTTTGATTGATAATCCCACCATCAGATTCAAGAACTACAAAAGTAGAACGTGTTGACTAAATTTCAGCTCAATCCAATCTTAAATGAGGGATATATCAAAGTTTGATCAAGATTGTGTAGTGATGTTCTTCACACAATTTCTGCACACACACCTCATTTTTCTTCTCTTTTCTAGTAAAATATTTCCAATTTCATTATACATGACATTAGGATCTTAAATCATTTTTATGATACTCACAACATCCTGTTGGATATGTAGATCCTTCTTTGAATATTGCTCTTCATGAGCATCAAACATGAATGAAATGGATAAAATATTATTTCCAGTTTCATTATACGTTAGAATCTTAAATTTCTTTTGTGATATTCACAACATCCTGTTGGATGTGTAGATCATTCTTTGAATATTGCTCTTCATGAGCATCAAACATTAATGAAATGGATAAAATATTATTTCCAGTTTCATTATACGTTAGGGTCTTAAATCATTTTTATGATACTTACGTCATCCTGTTGGATGTGTAAATCCTTTTTTCTTAAATGAGTGATATATAAACCTATCACTTTATATATATGAGATTGTTATAGGTAAAAACCGTCATAGAAGACACGTCATCACAATAAGAAGGTCAGCATAGCCACGCAAGTAAAAAGGTGAAAAGAAGTCAACTCAAGGAACAAAAACTACCTAGAAGATGATTTACTCGGCATCAACCAAGACAACCTGAGCAGAGCCGAGTAATACTACTCGGGAATACTCGGTACTTAACAAGGGAGATAGAGTATAAAACATCCTCTCTTCGAGTACAGAGATAGAATCCGCAACAGGCAGCTCTAAAATAACTATGGTGAAGTTGACTAGAGTCCGAAAAGGAAACAAACAAGCTCGCCGCGCATAAGGAAGCTAGAATCCTATCAAGACCCGGACTCAGCTGAATTAGAAAAAGTGGCAAAAACCAAAGAGGAAAACAAATCCTTCTAGGATTTGGTAGCCGCTTGGAACTTGGTCACCACGACATCAAACCTTAGTGATATCTACAAACCCTAGTAGCAACATATATAAATACCCCTAAAAAACACCAAATAGGGGGGTACGTGAGAATTTAGGAGAGAAATCTGAGTGTATTTCACAATATTCATAGTGGATTTGACTACGTTGCCAATGCAACAATCCGTGGATGTTTCTCCGATCTTAGGAGTTTTACCACGTATTCTTGTCTCTTATTATTATTCTTTTCATTCGTATTATTTTCATTCATAATTACAGGTTTTCTTTGAAACAAATCGTTGACTGATTGACAATGAAAAATCACCGTCAACAGAGATAAAATAAAATCATAGATTATATTGATTTTTCGAACTTCCTGTTTGACCATGAACTGTAAGTTCATATATAAAATTCAGAAAACTTCAGATTCTGAGTGGATTTGAAATCTCAGGTTCCAAATAATGAAGTATGGCATTCATGAATATAACACTGGATCCAAAACTCCAGATTCTCATCGGTTTTCAAAATCGTGCCGACTTAAATATCATAATTTCAGAAACTTTAAGTTCTGTTTAGTCGGTCTAGCCACCTCATACATTACGTAAAAATAATGACTGAATATTTAAACAATTTATTTAAAGACACAGCATAAGCCAGTTCCGAGACACAGCATAAGCTAGTATCATATATTGCATAAAAATAAATGTTGAATATTTAAATAATTTATCTGGAGACACAGCATAAGCCAGTCCTGAGGCACAACATAAGCCAGTCCCGAGACATAGTATAAGCCAGTCTCATATATTGCATAAAAATAAATGCTGAATATTTAAACAGTTTATCTGGAGACACATCATAAGCCAGTCCTGAGACACAACATAAGCCAGTCCCGAGACACAGCATAAGCCAGTCTATATATTGCATAAAAATAAATGTTGAATATTTAAACAATTTCAGGAGGCTGAGCTCACATGTTATGTGCATAAAAATGGATACAAATATTTAAACAATATAAATAAATCCATAACTATATATAGAGGATTCGTTGACGGCATAAGCCATCTTGTGTACGGAAATATATATGGATTCAGAATATTGGGATTTAAAGAGAATAAATAAATAAATTCAGAACTATATATATATGTGTTTCGTTAACGGCATAAGCCATCTTGTATAAGGAATATATATATATATATATATATATATATATATCAAGAATATTGAAATATAAGTAAATGACCCATTAGGAGATCCCTTTTACTTACATACATGAAAATCAAGCCGTAAGTAAATTACTCACCTGGAGATACTTTTTACTTACATACGATCGTGCTGATAACGTGTTGTGAATTAAAAAATAATAAATAACAAATAAATAAAAGAGATGAGAAATAAAGTGATAGAGATCAGATGAGAGAGAGAGAGACGAGAGGTGAGACTTAAGAGAACACGAGAGAGAGAGAGAGAGAGAGAGAGAGAGAGAGCTTTGCTCTTTTGTATTATATCAGCTGATCAACCTTTATAAAACTGTTGAGACAAATATATATAGGCAAACACTAAGCCACTATTGCATCACCAGTCTTTCTATTATCAGTTTGAACTGACAAAAGTTATATCAGTTCCTTGTATGTGGACCACTAGATTTAAATACTTTGACTGACAAGTGCATACAACCAAGTCAAAGTATTTAAATCCAGTGACCCACATGCAAGGAACTGATATAACTTTTGTCAGTTCGAACTGATAATAAAATTTCTGATTGCATCACTATCTTAATGGTTAAGTTAAGTGGAGATAGTGGGAGATGAAGGGGGATGATGTCATGCCAAGTATAAAGGCGGTGAAGGCTAGAAGTGTGGGGTGGTGGGAAGCCCAATCACAACACACATGAATTAATAAATAAACGAACAAAAAATGGATTTGATGGATTATGAATGAATGAAAATACTTTTCTTTTAATTCTTTTTATTAAAAAAATCGTTTTTTAAGAATGTTTGTTTTGTACGTATATAATATGGTGAAAGTTTGATACTTTATTTGATTAAAAAAACATTTGATTTTAATTTTAAATTTATTTCAAAAGTTGTTTTTATTGTGTTCCATATGACAATACTTTTTAGGGGCATTTCATCGAACACATTTTATTCTTTTACTATTTAAGCAATTCCCGTTAGGTTAAAAAAAAAAAAATTTGGTTTGATGGTTACAATGAGTTGAGAGAGAGATAGAGAAATCTTAAGTCGATAAATATTCATATTTTAGACCCCTAATTCCTATGTTTTATGTTATGTTTTTGAGTGAAATTGAATATTTTAACGTGTTTGTTGAGATTATGTAGAAGATAGCTCTTGTGTTAAGTTTGAAGGTAAAAAGATGATTTTAGAGAAGTTTGGAGAAATCCGTGTCAAGAATATCTAACTTGTGAAGACCATAATTCCTTCCTCGTATTGAACTAGGTGGAGGTCTATATATATTTGGAAAGCCCCAGATGTCTAGTTTTCCGGCAAACTTTACGGTTCGTCAATCCAAATTTTCTAGAGGGAGTTATAGTCATTTTAGTGACTGAAGGTCAGACCTGGAAACATTGCAGGCATACAACTAGGGTTGCACATTTGACCCCGGATCCCCATTTCCCCATGTCCCCGTCCCCATCCCCATTTGGGGAAAAATATTTGGGGGAAATGGGTGGGGGTGGGGATGGGGATGGGAAGACCCTCCCCCATCCCCATTTCCCCATTTTCCCCCAAAACATTATAAATATAATTATATATATATATATATATATTAATTTTTTTATTATTTGACAACCTAACTATATAAACTTCATTTACACTAATGGATTATTGAAATACTTTATTTTGTAATTGATTTTCTTTTATATTTGTAACGCACTAATGGATTTTATTTTGTATTTGTAAATGATTTTTTATTTATTTTATTTTTTTATAAATTTGTAATTTTTGATCAAACTGGGAAATGGGAAAACTGGGAAACGAGAAAAATGGGGAACTAGGGTTGGGTACCTCCCCCCAAAATTCCCTATCCCTATTTTCCCCATTTGGGGGGGGGGGGGGGGGGGGGGGGGGGGGGGGATGTACATACAACTCTTCCCAAAATTTCCACAGTCAGAAATCCGCAGTCATAGACAGCAACTTTTGGTAGCAATGCAAATCACAAATCCGAATTGGTCCAGAAACTTCCCAAATAAAATCCTAATGATTCTAGAGACCAAGGGATGTTTGGGAAACCTCCTAAAATCAATTAGGAGTCAATCATTAAAAGAGGAAAACCAAGTTAGGAAAGAAATCTTATTCCTAGATTCATTCTACTCTCCTACTTGGTGGATTTCCTAGACCAAGAAGAATTGGAGTTCACAAGGAGAAGTCATCAATAAATACCTTTCATTAAAGATTGAAGATTGAAGACTCCATCAACATTCTCTTTTTTCTACCTTTTTTTAATTTAGATGTTTTTACTTTTAGTTTTGTGTAGCTAATTTTTTGTTAGTTAGGGTTAACTCGAAGCCCTAAACATGATTTGAATTCCATAGACAAGTTTAGTGTTTAAATGAAATAATCTTTTCTCAATATGATGATTTCAATTTCTCCATAAGAATTGTTTTTCTATTATCTTTTGTTTTTTTGACTGGCCATCTTAGGAGTATGATTTTAGGATCTATGTTGTAGGATATAGTTTGAATGCCATATGAACATATTCTTGTATGTAACAATTAATTGAATTACGACCCAATTAAGGGAAATTGATTCATGAATGACCTAGAATAAATGGCATATTTTAGGGTTTATGTGATATTTATATTCTTTTTGTTCTTAATGGATTCCTATTATTAAATCTAGTAAATATCCATGCTAGGTTATAATATGGATTACACGTATTTATATAGATGCTATACAACTTATATACTAACGAAGAGAGAATCAATACAACTTCAGTGGGATGCCAACACCTTGTTGTGAATATATTCATCATGTTTGATATCTTTTAACTTCATTATTGTCTATGGATTGGATGATTGTTTAGTGATGGATAGAAGATCCTAGCTAGTGTTTTTCTATATATTTTTCCTCATTAATTTTTTGTTGCGTTTTATTTATTGTTATTTAATTTTCTTAACTTTACCAATCAATTCAAAAAAAACCTCATTCGTGTGTGTGTGTGTTAGAGTCTTTGTTTTTAAATTTTTAGTTAGATTAGAGTCCTAGAGTATTTTAGATATAAACTCAATATTTTTAGTAAATAATTAATTCTCTGTGGGAACGATCATTGCTTAACTAATGTGCTATCGTTTACAATCTATGCACTTGCAATGTCTATATTATTTTTGTTGTCTAAATTGACACCAATAAGAGGGATAAAGCAAATAGGCTATCAAATTGAGATGAAAAAAATGAAATTGTCATTGTTTCAAATTCAAAATTTGTTCAAAAAAAAGGAGATGGTAGCCTTAGAAAATAATGAAATGCTTTGGTTGTAAAAAACGAGAAGATGGGGATGAGATGTGGTTGGTTCAGTAGTATACCCCTCATGCCTATATATATATAATGAAAACACAAGTAATATAAATAATTGCTCAATCAAAATACACAATTTCTCAATCAAACATTTCATCAAACATGTTGTATGTAAAAAGTAAGTGGTTTCACGATTTACATTCAATAGGATAATATCAACAAAACCAGACGGTCTTACACATTAACAATGTTTTATTAGAGAATAAGTAGATTAATAATAAAAAAATATTACAAAAGTTAATTAAAAAAAATGTCATACCTCTTATCCAAAACGTGGAACAAGCACATTGGCTTGGAGATTAATTCGAAACAAACTCAACGATGTCCATTAAAATAGTACACAAGATAAGGTGTGGGTGAGCTTATAGTATTATTATATGACCACCTATCATAATAAACGTCATAAAGTGTTGACGCTTTTTAAAAACCGTCATAGCAATATTACGACGCTTTTTAAAAACCATCAAGACGTTATGATGGTTTTTACACATTGTCATAACGTTATGATGTTTTAAAAAAAACATCATTATTTTGTGTCATAATTCTTCTTTTTTCTAGAAGTTAGTGGGTCATGGAGTACATCCCTCGTTGGAGGGGGAGATTGGAAGGCTTGGATGCCAAATAGGGTCCATAGAAATAAGAGGTTATTTGATGGTCCAAATTATTTAATGGCAGTTTGGTAATTTGGGGTTTTTATTAACCCTAAATAGTTGGTATAAAAGTAAAGATATATTGTTTTTGGTGGTGAGTGTGGCCAAGGAAAAAGTAGAAATCAGAGAGTGCGGCCAAGAGAGGAAGAAGAGAAGAAAAGAGAGAAAAGAAAAAGACTTAGGTGTGCATTTTTTCTGTCGTTCCACCTCCATTTTTGAATCCATCTGAAGCAATGAGCTCCTGGGATTCGTGTCTATCACAATCCATAGTGTTTGAAGAGTTATTTGTGGTGTGATTGTTCTTATTTTCTTTTCTTATTCCTCTATTGGCTACACTCTTTGATTTCTTTTTCATTGATCGCACTCTCAACCAAAATCAATGTCTTTGCTTTTATACCAATTATTTAGGGTTATTAAAAATCCCAAATTACCAAATTGCCTTTGAATAATTTGAATCACCAAATAACCTCTCGTATGGTAAGACCCTATGAGGCCTCCAAGCCCAACACCAACTTCTTAGAATTCATATCATGATGTAGTTATAATTGTGGTTGTCCCGCACCTAAGAAATTATTGATCACTTTGTACCAAAACCAATAATAGACCAACCAACAGAAACAAAACGAAACCAACTTCTTTGATCGGTAGCTTTGTTCAGATTTTTACTACAACTATTAGCCCAACAGGCAATAGCTACAGACCAACTTTGCTTTAATTTAAATGAAACTTTGTTTCGGTTTTAACTTTTGATATCTATAACCTGTCATTTGATTCCAATTTGTCTTAATAATGGCAAACAGATCAAACTCTGGCAATGACTACAATACACGATCCATACTATTTGTAATGCAAAGTAAATCCTTGACAAATGAAATTTTGCAAAAAATATTACCATATACAAATGCAAAGAATGTTTCATCATCCATACGCTCGTTCAGAACAACTTTGCCATGTTTACAATTAAGAATGAATTTTTAAAAATTCATAAATACATATATAGGAAGAGTGATGCAACCTCCTGGCTCAACCTCGCGTCGACAGCCAATAGAGGGAACAAAACACATAATCTCTCTGCAATTGGAATCTCTCTAATATTTCAATTAAAATGTCAAAGATGGCCCAAAAAAGACTACTCTCGTCCTCCTCCTCCTTCCCATTCTAAATATCCAACCAAAGAACGACAATCTAAGGGGGGTGTATTCAATTAGGATTCTTGAGGACATTTAAAGACATTATAAATCCTGGTGTATTCAATTTGGACATTTAAAGACTTTAAAAGAGTCCATATGAATCCAGTGGTATTCAATTAGGATTTATATGGACTTTTAAAGAATCCTTTCAAATCCAGGTGTATTGAATTAGGACTTTAAAAATGTCTACAAGAATCAAGGTGTATTCAATTAGGACTGGATTTTAAAGGATTTTGTTAAGTCATGGATTTTGATGGATTTTGGTGGACTTGATGGTAAGAGATATAAATATCAAATGTCATAACATGTCTGGCCTTCTCCCCAAAGATTTTGATGGATTTTGCTTTCCCTCTCTCTCTCAAAACAGAAACGAAAAGCACTAATATGTAAAAATTAAAAAAACCGATGCATGTGAGAATAATAAGCTTCCATCCCCAGCATGTTCTGCGAATTAAAAAGGAAAAAAAAAACTGCACATAATTATATATGTGAGAATATGTTGCAGTCACATAATTATATATAACAAGTACAAAACTCACTACGTGCCAAAACTGCACAAAACAACACCAAATTAATCTGTAGAGCCTTCAATCAAACACCAAAATGCTCACTCTTTATTAGCTTTTTTTTTTTTTTTTTTTTTGAAAAACTCTTTATTAGCATTTTATTTTAAAGAAAAATAATTTATCTGCACTTCATGCAAGCAGTGCCTTTACGCAGATAAGCCTTAGCCAATTTTGGGTTCAATTCAATCGCTTTGTTTGCATCAGCAACAACCTCAGACTATATATATACGCAAATATAGATTGACTAGTGTATCAAATTTTGCTCATTCCAACTTCAAAGGTTTTTTTGATAATTAGCTATAATTAGCTTATTATTGATAAGTCAGAGATAACAAATTCATAAAAGCCTTAGCCAATTTTGGATTCGATTCAATCTCTTTGTTTGCATCAGCAACAACCTCATAATATATATATATACGCAAATATAGATTGACTGGTGTATCAAATTTTGCTCATTCCAACTTCAAAGGTTTTTTTTTATAATTAGCTATAATTAGCTTACCATTGATAAGTTAGTGATAACAAATCCATGAAAATCCTTGGATGTTTAAACAAATCCACAAAAGTCTGAGATAGATGTCTAAACAAATCAATGAAAGTCCATATTGATTTATAAAAGTCTGTAACTTAAAAAATGTCTTTAAATGTCTTCAAGAATCTTAATTAATCCTAATTGAATCAGAAACAAACTAGGAAAGAAATAATAAACAAATAACCAGATTTGAAAAAAAAAACAAAATAGGCTTCCTAAAAATCCTCTGCCTATCAGCTGAACACCATGATTTAAGGGACAACTTCCTGATTTGCATCAAAGAGTATATAAATGACGTGGTATATCCGTCTTATTTAAGTTTTTCTCGATTTAATATACTAAAAAATCATTTCAATAAGCCTAATATAAACTTGGAACATAATTAAAGGTTGTTGAGAAAATTTTGTGGAAAATAAGATAGATATAGAGATTCTTATCAAACAACACAAGCCTTTTACGTGGAAAACCCATAACAAACAAAACAAATGGCTATTAAAATGATGAGAGAAAAATATCTCTATATAGAAAATTGTTACAACTACACAGTCAATATTCTCTCTCAAACTTAATTACAATTGAGCCCTACCGAGCATTAAATCCAAAGCTCTCTTTAGGTGCCCCCTAGGTGTCTCCCAAGATATTCTCGAAGTGTCCTTTCTCGGATGTTTCCAAGTGTCTCTTAGTGTTTTCTAAGATATGTATATATTACAAATTGAGAATACTTGGAGCCAAAGTAACATACTTGGACCAAAGTAACATACATTGAGCCAAAGTAAAATGCTTGTAACCAAGTAAAATACCTGGGGTCAAAGTAACTTTCTTGGAGCCAAAGTAATCCTAAGACTTTTTAAACAAGTGGTATCATAATGTTGGTTGTTTCAAGTCTGTACGGTGGAATTATTCACAGGTACAACATAGTCTGTTCACAAAAACAAGTACTCACATGTATAGGGACTATACTTGTAAGTGCTTGGTCAGTAGTTTCCCAGTTGCCTATTATCAATTTAGCAAAGCAGATGTCAAAGAGTTAGTTTCAAACTCATTTGAAATTTGAAGTTGAAAATTTGATGTAAAGAGGAAATTTGGTTTGTGGCAAGTACAAATCATTGATATTTTGATCCAATCTCGGTTAGACATGGCGTTAAAAGGAAAATCAACCTCTGGAGGCTCTGTAGACGTTGCTTTCACGAGAGATGGTGATGGAATGAACATACACACCCTCATGGCATGTCATTAGACCACCAAGTTGCCATGGAAGAGAACGTGTGGGTTCACAAGTCTGCATATGGGCATTTTTTTTTTTTGAAATATCACAGTAATTCAAGAATTGGGGAGTGAGACATTTTTTTGTTGAAATATTACGGTAATTCAGGAATTGGGGAGTGGGACATAGTCAAACCTACAACGCCATGGTGTAGATATGAAGGGTAAACAAACATCATCTTGTCTTTGCACATAGGCATTAGTTAGATAAAAATGCAAGATTTGAGACACCGGTGAGGTGAGGTGTGGAACAAGTCCAGCTAAGGGCTCCAAAAGTGTTGTCACTAGTATGTCTCTCACTTTCAAGGGAAATGGTGATGTGACGGACAAGTAAATCCTCATGTCATGCCACTCAAATATCAAGTTGCCATGGAAGATATTCTGTAGTAGCTAATTGGTTCATAAGTTTGCACATGGACATTCATTAGAAAATGATACAGTATTTAAGATGAAGGTTCACCATATTTTTCAAAAGATTTGTTCGACATGTAGCAGAAGAAATATTATGATGGATTATTCCTAAGTGGTTGTACATTTATAGTGATTCTCGGTATTGAGAGTCCTGGCTTTCAGATAAAGCTTGAAGGTTTGGAGAATTTTTAACCAAGGGGCCGGTGGTTTGTTGGAAATTTGGTTGGTAATCTCAAAGTGCTCCAAACGGAATAAAACCAAGCATAAGAGGTCCAAACAGGTCTGATTGATACGAATGGTGTGTCATTGAAAAGAGAATACTAAGAGAAAGACAACGACGAAATAAACATCAAAACATAGAGGTCAAATGCGTCGTCACACATTGTTGGACGGCAACTGGTCTGCTGACTTTGTGAAGGACACCTCCATGACAAAAGAAACTTCTGGAAAACGCGTTGGGACACATGGCAAGCATGTGGGGGCGTGTGACTTGGTTTTCTTATTTAAAAAGCCTTCGAATTACATTGGCTTGAAGAAAGTTTCTGACTCAAAATAGTTTACTTTGACTCTAAGTTTGATTCTTTAGCTCCAAGTATTATCGATATATAAATATACACATCCTAACAAGCACCCAGAATGCTAAATATACCAAAATTATGTGTTACATTATGTTGATTAAAAGTTATATTCATGAAGATCTTATGAGAAAGATTTCAAGATGTTTACTAGTATTGGAAGGCAAAAGTGTTTTAGATCTTATTTGGTTGAACTTTTGAAAAACCTCTATTGGTAAAAGATCTATTTACAATAAATCTATTAGAAAAAGAGTTTTTGAAAAAAAAAAATTATAGTTGTTTGGTTGGTAGACTTTTTAAAAAAAAATGTCTATTTGGAGAAGCACCTCCCCAAGAGCTTTTGCCTAGTAGAGGTTTAAATTCTACTGATCTCTACTCAATTTAAAATAGACAATCTCAAAAGCCCAATTAAACAATTCAAAAAAACTCAAATAGACGTTGGTAGACCTTTTGAGGCAGTAGATTGTTCAACCAAACAAGCACATAGATATCCATAGGTCTCGACGGCTAGTAAACGACTGTCTAAGATACCCTTGAAGTCCTAATTTCAAAGTTGTAGTGACTACCGACTAAATACCGCACTATAATTTGTGCAGGGCCATGCATGGACTGTTATGAAACAACAGGGAGCAAAACGTAAGTTTCCCCTAGAACGGTAAAAAACGCATAGTTCATATTTTTTTTTTCCCTATAAATGCATGTCTCAAACCTTATTTTAATGACTCCCAGCAACTCTTTCCTTTAAATATTACGTTTTTATCGGTTATTGAATTTGTTATATAGTTTTTTATTTTAGTTTTTTCACTTAAATTTTAAACTAATTTTCTCATACAATCTTACTTACCTAAATTTTCTCACTTTCATGAAATAATAAAAACGTAATATTTTCTTTTCAAAAAAACAAAACATAATATTTTCTTATAAGTTTTTAGTTATTTTTGTTTTATCAAACATTTTTCTAGCTAATTTTTACCTTCTAACATTTTTCAACTAATTTTTCCTATCTAGTTTATTGTTTTAGAAAACTCTTTCAATATGATTTTTATCATCTAATATTTTCATTAAAATTATTCACATATTTTATAATTTTTCTTATAAGTAAACATTGATAAATGAAAAATTATTAAATAAAAAATATTATTAAAAAATATTCAATGTTAGATTCCTTTTAATGACCTAGACGATACATTTTTAATAGTATAATTTTTATGATAATAGAAATTATAAATTAAAACTTATTATATATTTATTAAATTTAATAAAAATATGAAAAATGATATCAACATCAAATATTTATATATTTATTTATAAATATAAACATGAGATAAAAATGAATTATAAAATTATAAAAAGTAAATTTAGAGACTCAAATTTCATACATTTGGCATACCAAACAATGGGTTACTCTATTTTAGAGTTATTATTCCATTTAAGCATGATTAAAGATGCTTTAAGGCAGCATGCTGAATGCAATATGAAAAATACCTAGTGATAGGGTAGAGTCTCTAGCTAGTTCACCATGAATAACTCATAAACATTCTGTTTTTTAAAAGAAAATTTATAAGTTTGATTAACTCATATAAAATATTTTGTGTTGAGTTACAGTTTTGCACCATTATAGATCAACACAAAAACCGTTATTTAGGCCATCTCCAATGTACAACAACAAACTTTACACCAAATATGAAATATTTTTACACCAATTTTTTTTTTTTCACTACAATGTTCCATATCAAATTTTATACTAAAAGAGTGTCTTTAAAAAATATTCTTTCAATATTTATTATAAAAATTTAACATTAATTAATAAATAAATTATATATATATATATATATAAATATTATTATTGGTGTCATTTTAAAGATTTTAATAAGATCTTTTCAATAGTATATTTTCTAAGAATATGTATTATTTTAATTAAGTATAAAAGAGTTAAATTAGGAAGTTTTTTTAAAAAATAAAGAATGATTTGATTAATGGAAAAAGAATATTGGTGTTCTACTGTTCATCACAGCACTAAATGTTTTTAGGGAAATGGATTTTATGCTTTGGAAATTGTGTTTTGCGCTATCTTAAAGCACCGATGGAGTTACTCTATATTGGCGCCCTAATGTTCATAGACGCAAAAGAAAAAAAAAAAATATTTTTTTTATTTTTTTTAAAGAACCACATTAATCAAATCATTCTTTATTTTTTAACAAAATTCCTAATTTAACCCTTTTATATTTAATTAAAATAATATGTATTCCGAAAAAATATGACACCAATATTGATATATATTTAATTTAATTTATTTACTTATTAATTAATGTTAAATTTTTATAATAAATATTGAAAGAATATTCTTTAAAGATGATCTTTTAATGTAAAATTTAGAGTGGAACATTGAAGTGAAAAAAAAAAAAAAAAAATTGGTGTAAAACATTAGAGAAAAAAAAAAAAAAAAAAAAAAAAAAAAAAAAAAAAAAGGTGTAATAATATTCCTCATTTGGTGTAAAGTTTGATGTTGTATAATGGAGATAGCCTTAGAGCATCTCTAACATTGCACAAAACACCCCCACCAACTTCAAATTAAAGCTTACTGTTCACCAAATACACTCTCCAACGTTGCTTCAAAATGTATTTCCCAATAAAAAAATTTATGCAGAGGAACATAGCACAATGGCTTTGACGAACACTGTTCCTCAACACAAAACTCTTAGAGCGTCTTCAATGTTCAGCACAAAATTTTACTTCAATTTGAAGTTAAATGGAAATCTTTTGGGAATATGTTAACACCAAATTTTTTTCCACTCCAATGTTTCACACCAAATTTTACACCAAAAAAGCATATTTAAAAAATATTCTCCAATAAATATTTATACAATACTAATTAATTGCTATTAGTTAAATTATACAATATTCAATAATTTTATTGACATAAAATATATATCAATACGGGTGTCATTTTGAAGATCTCAACAAGATATTTCCAATGGTATATTTTTTGAGAATACATATCATTTTAATTATTCTTAAAAAAGTTAAATTAGAAAAAAAAATTAAAAAGGGTGAAAAACGTTGATATGACAGTAACAAAGAAAAGAAGAGTTTTGTGCTGAGGAACAGTGCTCGTCAAAGCCAGTGTGCTACTGTTTCTTAACACAATTTTTTTTTTTATTGAGAAACACATTTTAAAACAACATTGAAGAGTATATTTGATGAACAGTAAGCTTTAATTTGGAGTTGATAGGGTGTTTTGTGCAACATTGGAGATACTCTTATTGCACCAAACTCTACTCCAATTTGGAGTTGAATGGAAATCTTCTTCTGGGAATATGCTTACACTAAATTTTTTTCCATTCCAATGTTCAACGCCAAATTTTACATCAAAAAAGAATCTTTAAAGAATATTCTCCCAATAAATATTTAAATTATTATAAAAATTTAACTTCATTTTAATATATAATTAATAAATAAATTAAATAAATTATATATATTTGTATCATTTTAAAGATATCGTTGAGATCTTTTCAACGGTATATTTTTTGAAATATATATTATTTTAATTAAGTATAAAATGGTTAAATTATGAAAATTTTAAAACAATAAATAATGATGTGACAGTTAAGGAATTAAAAAAATAAAATAAAAAAAGCTAGCAGCTTGATGCTGTGGATAGTTTGTGCCAAATCTGATGCACTGTGCACAACACAATTTTTTTTTTTTTTTGGGAATCTGAAATTTTACGTAAGGTTGGAACGCTTCTTTTTAAACAGTATACGTTATCTTAAAGTTTGGTGCAAATATTTGACGTATGATTAGAGTTGAGAGCAACTCCAACCATACGTCAAACATTGCACCAAACTTTAAGATAGTGCATACTGTTCAAAAATGAGCACTTCAACCATACGCCAAATTCTAGATTCCCTAAAAAAAAAAAAAAAAAAAATGTGTCGTGCAATAGTAATGCACCAGATTTGACGTAAACTGTTCATAGCAACAAATCAATATTTTAATTTTTTTTTAATTTCTAATTTAACCATCTTAATTCCTACAATGGAAAGATAGATCTTTAAAATAACATCAATATTGATATACATAATTATTTTATTTTATTTACTTATATAAGTTAACTAATAGAAATTAATTTGTATTAATTGGTATTATATAAATATTTATTAAAAAAATATTCTTTAAAGATGCTTTTTTGGTGTAAAATTTGATATGAAACATTAGAGTAATTTTTTTTTTAATGTAAACATATTCCCAAAGGATTCCCTTTTAACTTTAAATTGGAGTAGAGTTTGGTGCAATACATTAGAGTTGCTTTAAAGATGCTATTTTGATGTATTTTAACACCAAAATGGTGTCAAATTTAGTGGGGCACATTGAGGATGCTCTTGAGAGCAATATGAGAAATGAGTGATAGGGCACAGTCTCTGGTACAAACTATGAGTGCTGACTCTGCCCAACCAAAGCTCAATCTCAAATGTGAAGACTCTTGCTATTCAAATTGAGATACATCTAATAGATAATAGTTGTTTAGTTTTTGCATTCTATGTTACAATTGGATAAAATTTCTCAACCATTATTAAACGGCTAAGCTTATGTTGAGTGATAAATAAAAATAAAAATAAAAATATGTACATGAAAGGTTGTAAGGTCAAAGTAAAGCTGCCTAGCTGCAACGCAGACAATTACCTCACAGACCTCACATACATTTTTTATTTTTAAAACTTTATCATCTAGCATAATTTCAATTGTTGGATACATCCAACAACCTTAGAATTCATATCTAGATGTAACAAGAAATATGGATGTCCCAACTTATAATACAAAACTACTGATTGCATAGATATTCCGAGGACACAGACTCGAATATATAGCACCATTGAGTCATTGACCATCGAATTAGTAAGTTTTAATTTGTTCTGGTTTAAAAAAATTCTTGTACCAAAACAATACACCAACCAACTTTTGATATCAATAAAATCTATCATTTGATTCCAATCTCTCTTGAAAAATGGAAATAACTTCTATTTGTAATGTAAAGTAACAATGCCTTCACAAATGAAATTTTGCAAAGAATATTACCATATATATACAAACAGAAAGGATTCTTTTTTAACCAAATAGATGTACTGATCCACTCCTAACCTATCCTTTATTTAACATAAACTTCATAGAGAAATGTTTTAATGGGACGGACGTACCACGTCATCCGTACGCCCGTTCAAAACAACTCTGCCACATATGATTTTAATTATTTCAAATAAAAAAAATTGTGGCAAAATTTTATTGGAAGAGTGTATGAATGACGTGGTATGCCCGTCCCATTCAAGCTTTCCCCATCTTCAAATGCTAACAGACTATATTTCACTCAGCATATTATAAACTTGGAACACAATTACCAGGACACAGTAGCACTTCATTTCAACGTCATGGCATTCCAACCAACTTCTCGGAAGAGAGTAATTAAAGCTTATACTACATATATATATATATATATATATATATAACCATGAAATAGTTAACACCGGCAAAACATAGATCTATAGTCTCAAGTATCACAAACATGAGTTTCAACTAGAGATGTACATTTTTCTCCGGGGTCCCAATTCCCCGCGTCCCCATGGGGATTGTTTTTGGGGGAAAAATGGGGAAATGGGGAAATGGGGAAATTTGGGGGGGGGGGGGGGGGGGGGGGGAGGAGGAGGGATGAAAATCATCCCCCCATTTTCCTATTTTCCTATTTCCCCCAAACATATATAAATATAAATATCATCCCCCCATTTTCCTATTTTCCTATTTCCCCCAAACATATATAAATATAATTATAATATATATATATATATATATATATTTTTTATTCTCTATTTTTTTTTTATATATAATATATAATCATCTTCTTGTATTGTACTGTTGTTTGTAGGCTTCAAAGTGAATTGGGTGGAGATTTTTCAAAGTAGAGTGGGTGGAGATTTTTCAAAGTACTGAGCAATGAATTGGCTATTAATCTTCTGTGTGAAGTTTTTTATTTTTTTTATTTTTTTTTATTTTTTAACAAAAAAAAAAAAAAAAACAGTTTGTGTTACTTCACATATGAAGTTGGCTTAGTTTGAAACTTTAAATTATTTGAAACACTTTATTTTGTATTTGTAATGCACTAATGGATTTTATTTTGTATTTGTAATGGAATGTTTGTTTTTTTTTTTTTTTTTTTGTTTAATTTGTAATTTTTAGTTAAATGGGGAAATGGAGAAATAGGGAAACAAGAAAACGAGGAAAAACGGGGAAATGAGGAATTGGGATTGGGGATGGATATACCGCACCCTAAAATTCTCCATCCCCATTTTCCACAAATGGGGAAATATGGAGGATGAGGGAAGGGTCTGGGAAGTGGGGATGGGGATGGGAATGGGGATGGGGATGGGGATGACCTATATCCATCTACATTCCCTAAATGTGCATCTCTAGCAACACACCAAGAGCATCTCCAACCCAATATACTAAATATTACACCACCTTGTTATAAAAAGAGTATTTTTCTTACACCAAATTTTTTTTCACTATAATGTATCCGTACTAAATTTTATACCAAAAGAGCATCATTCAAGAATATTCTGCTAATAAATATTTATAAAATATAAATTACTTTCTAATCGATACTATTCAATAATTTTATTGATATAAAATATATATCAAAATGGGTATCATTTTAAAGATCTCATCGACATATTTATTTATTAGGAATACATATTGTTACAATTAAGCGGGATGCTACATACAACTGGGGTCGCGACACCGCCGCGGCCCTGTAGTGCAGAAAAATGAAAAAACATGTGGGACCCACGTAATAAATACATGAGACCCATGTGTTTTTTTTCTCTTTTTTGCACTACAGGGCCACGGCAGTGCCGCGACTCCGGTTGTACAAAGTGTTTTTCTACAATTAAATATAAGAGGGTTAAATTAATAATTTTAACAAATATTAATTACTGATGTGACATTTATTAATAAAAAGAAAAAAAAAAGGGCTTGGTCTACTATAGTGCACACCAGATTTGGTGAGCACTGTAGCTCCACTAAATTTAATTTATGAGCTTAGTGTGTTGGTTGGAGAGGATTTTTTGGTGTGTTTGGTGTGAACGGTGTGTTGGTTGGGAGATACTCTAAGAGTATCTCCAACCAACACACTATCTCCGCCAAACACACTAAATAATCTCCTCCAACCAACACACCAATTGCACCAATTAAATTTGGTGAAGTTACAATATTCACCAAACCTGGTGCGTACTGTAGCTACACCAAGGTTTTTTTTTTTTTTTTTTTTCTAGTAAAATATCACATTAGCTTTTAATTTTTGTAGAAATTACCAATTTAACCGTTTTATACTTAATTATAACAATATGTATTCCTAAAAAATATACCGTTGGAAAGATCTCGTTGAGATCTTTAAAATATAAATAATACCCACTTTGATATATATTTTATATCAATAAAATTATTAAATATTGCATAAGTTAATTAATAGAAATTAATTGGTATTATATAAATATTTATTGCGAGAATATTCTTTAAAGATACTCTTTTGATGTAAAATTTGATGTTGATACGTTGGAGTGAAAAAAAAAATTAATGTAAGAAACATGCTCTTTTTATGGCAAGTTAGTGTAATATTTAGTGTATTGGAATGGAGATAAGAGCTTCTCCAATTAACATACCAAAAAATCCTTTCCAACTAAAACCATCTCCAACCAATACACCAAACACACCAAAAAATCTTCTCCAACCAACCAACTAAAAACACCGATTAAATTTAGTGGAGTTATAAAGTTCACCAAATTTGGGCGGAACTATAGCTACACCAAATGCCTCTTTTTTAATTTTTTATTATTGTTAAATGTCACATCAACAATTATATTTGTTACAATTACTAATTTAACCCTCTCATACTTAATTATAATAATATGTATTCCTAAAAAATATACCATAGGAAAGAACTCGTTGAGATCTTTAAAATGATACCCAATTTGATATATATTTTATACCAATAAAATTATTGAATATTGTATAAGTTAACTAATAAAAATTAATTGGTATTATATAAATATTTATTAGGTAAATATTCTTCAAAAATGCTCTTTTGGTGTAAAATTTAGTGCAGATACATTGGAGTGGAAAAAAATTCAGTATAAAAAAAATACTCTTTTATGACAAATTGATGTAATATTTGGTAGACAAATTGATGTAATATTTGGTGTATTAGATTGAAAATGCTCTGACACACCAAACAAACCAAATATATTTAGATATATTTAGATATATTTAGTGTGTTTGATATGTTAGTTGAAAAGGAGTTTTTGGTGTGTTAACCAGAGATACACAAATTTAGTGAGCACTCTAGCTGCATCAAATCTCCCTTCTTTTATATCAATTGTCACATCAATAATTATTATTTATAAATATTACTAATTTAATTCTTTTATACTTAATTATATCAATATATATTCTTAAAAAATATATTGTTGAAAAACTCTCATTGAGATCTTTGAAGTTATACCAATATTAATAATACTTAATTTATTAAATTTAATTATTAATTAATATATTTAACAAATATAAAAATGAATTAGTATTATATAAATATGTATTAAGAGAATATTGTTTAAAGATGTTTTTTTAGTATGGATACATTGGAATAGAAAAAAAATTTGTTGTAAGAAAATACTCTTTTTATGATAAATTGGTATAATATTTGATGTATTTGATGTATTGGGTGTATTGGGTTAGAGATGCTCTAACATCCATCCTCCATCATCCATGTATGAATCAAAGCATATAACAAGACTGACTGTTCGTGTATAAAAAGAGTATAAGTGACAGAAAAAATACATGATTGGAAGCTAACATTAGTTCAGATTTGTGAATTGCAATCAATAACATTACACAACAAATTTTATTAACTTAATAAGAGACACACATGATATTCTTAACCCAATAAAAAAGTTGTTTCAACCAAATAAAAATAGTTCAATCGATTTATGCATTCAAGTATAAAAAGAGAACAAGAAACAATAAAAAAGGTTAAACACAGAACAATCTTACCAAAATCCCCACTAGAGGTTGAGAGATCTGCTTTCAGCAACCCAGAAATCCTCCGAACCCACTTCGCGAACTTGAATTTGAAACTAATAAGAGGTTAGGAAGAGGAAGGAAGAGCTTGAAATCAACGGTATGGGAGGTGTTGGAAAGAACTTATATACCTGACTTATATATGAAATTTAAAAAAAAAAAAAACAAAAACAAAGGTTTTGGTTCTGTCCAATCCTCCCACACCCCTGACTTCCAGCAACTCTCTCCTTTTCCCACACTCTCTTGCTTTGCTCAAACACTGTTATTTTGTAAAATAGACAACTAAACAATTCACAGAGAACATACTTACCAGTAACCCCACAAGTGTATGAGATCTGTAGTAAAATTAATTAAAAGAAGTTAAGAAGAGGAAGTAGTAGATGGAAATCAACGGTATGGGGGGTGTTGGGAAAAACTTATTACCCTCATCAACGGATCAAAGGATAGTCTTGCCCAATCCCTCCATACCCAAAACTTCCACCAACCCTCTTTCCTCTTCACTGCCTCTCTCTCTCAACTGCCTGTTTCAGCTTTTGCTCAAAACACTCTTATTTATACATAGAAGATGAGGAGAAACTGTGAAAGGGGTTGGTCATTGGTATGGTAGTGTGAAACTGAAACCATCTTTGGAAAATAACCATTTTTTTTTCACCAAAATAATAATAATGATGTATATATCTCAACTTGTGTTTATCTGACACGTCCATACATCATTATTAAATTATTAATCAGGGGTAATTGGGTAAATACACTGAACTCCCCTGATATTTAACTTACACTTAGACACTTAGTTAATAAAGATTTTTTAAAATTTAAATTTTTAAAGGAGGATAATTTAAATTTTTAAAAATAGTTTTTATTATTTTCATTAATTTTTTTTTGAATTTTTATTCCAATTATCTTTAATTAATTTAATTTAATTTAATTATTTTCTTAGAAAAAAAGATTATTTTTTATATTTAAATTTTAATTTGATATTTTATTTAATTCAATTTAAAGAGTATGCGATATAATATATACTTGCTCAGTTGCTCTAAACTTGAGGCGAGGTCTTGCCCATATTAATTATTACTTTGATAACTTGTTCTTTGTGTTTGTACTACTAAATAGTAAATAGTAAATAACAAGTGATATTGATATATATATATATTTTTTAAAGTATTATAAAAATTATTATAATAGGATTTTTGGATATTTACTTCATAACTGATATAAATAGAAAACTCTTTATACATACTTATAAAATATATAAGTCGGATTCGAACCCCTCACCTGTCTATATAAAAATGAGGTGTACTATCAGCTTTGTTAAGAGGCTATGTGCGTGATACTGATATCTTATATTCCACTTAAAAATAATAAAATAATAAAAAAAATAAAAATAAAAATAACAATTGAAATTGGATAAACATTGTTTAATATAGATAGATCATGTCAGAGTTTGAAGAGGAAAACGCGAAGGCAGCACATGGAAAGCAGGTGGTGGGTGGGAATCTAAGAAAGATTGCGAAGGACGAAGCAACGGACAAGTTGCTCTGCCTTTTCTCGTCTTTTGATACGTGTGAAATGGACAAATTTTGATGCTTTCCTTTTGAATACGTAAAGAATTTAATTTGGGTCCCCACAACAAAGACTTTGCTTTTCCAGTAACAGTAAATGCACGCGGCAGCATGCTAATTCTTTTAAAAATGAAAAAGATAAAAACTTTTTTAAAAAATACTCACAATTCGTAATTATCTATAAAAAAAAATTATTTAAAGTATTTACTAATCAATGCCCAAATATTATTCATTTTATCTATTACAGGTGAATAAGATGAGTATGAAAGTTGTTGAGCGGACCCAAGAAAGGGCTGCCCCGAGCCGTAGATGATAAAACAACTTCATACAGTAAGACCCCTCTAAATTAATATTATTAGGATCTACCATTGAGTATTAATTTAGAGGGGTTATTAGTTTGAAGGGTTTTATCTTGTAAGGTATTATTTTGGCTTAGAAAATGTATGGAAGCCGGTTTTCTTGTTTAGGGAAGGTTCCTTTTTCGAGATTTCTTATTTAACCGGTTTTCTTCTTCAGAGATCTTTTATTTTTTTTATTTTTAGAATTCCTTGTTTAGGAAAATTTTGTTAAGAAAATTTCCAATTCCTTTATATTATTGCTCCTCCTTCTAAGATGTCTAATCCTTATGTTACTATGGCAGATAGCATTTGCAAATAAATTTACCGGATGAAGGACAATCCTACATTTCATCTTGCCCAATAGCTAAAGTACAAGCTCAAAGTCAGTCAAGGCACAATCTCGAACACCCTTCGCTACAACAATTTTGCTAAATTTAGTTGAAACCTTTTGGCTATAACATGAAAGTGATCACAATAACTTCTTGAAGACCATTCAAAATATGAAGGATGAAGTCAAAAATATCAAACATGGTGGCCTTGTGTAAATTAACATTTTGAAGTGTTTTTTTAGTTCTTGAATATTATGTAATATATTTTGTACTTTTATGAAATTATTAATTTATGCGGCAGTCGGGACCGAAATTCTACACTAGGTTTCAAAAAGAAAGTATTAATTATTACGATAGAGAGGTTTATTAATTTTTTACACTGGCCTGAGTCGGGACCGAGATTTTTATTAATATAGAGAGGTTATTAATTTATAGGAGATTAATTTACAGAGGTTCTACTGTATATACTTTAAAAAAAAAAAAATGATCATTTTATATTTTCTTTTTAAATGAAAATTGAAATTTTTAACAAGTATCGACTTATATCATTAATGTGCAGTTGACTTACAATTTAAAAAAAAAAATTCAATTTTTATTTTTAACCTGTAATTGATATCATTAGTCTTATTAAATTATGGTAAATGATTTGTTTTACTTGTAATTCATGAGTGATGTATAATGATTTGTGAAATATGACGAAGAAGAAAGAACAAAGACGAAGGAAATGAAAAGAAAACATGTTCTATTCACTCTTTTCTTTTTATTACAACAAGTTCTTTTATTATGTATTTATACAGGTACACAGCAACGGTAACTAAAGAGTGAATTGACCTTCCCAACTTGAACTTTGCCCTATTAGAAAGGTAAGGACATGATTTGTTCATATTGGCCGTTAATCCCCTCAAAATCAAAATAATGTTCAAAGAACCCCTTCTGTAAGCAATTCCATCCAAAAGTAGCGTTGACCGTTAATGAAGGAGGGCAAATTCATAAACTCATCAATGGGACAAGAATGGTAATTAGATCTAAAGGTTATAAAGGTAATTTGATTATTCAATTAATAATATATTAAATAAAAAAACAAATGAATGGAGGAGATCATGCCAGGTCACTCCTCCACCCGTCAAGAATCTAAAAACTAACAAAATCTGAAAATCCAAATCTTCTTCTCTCTCCCTAAACCCTAAATCATCATCATCCCACATAAAAATCTGGATCCAAATTCCGAATCTTATCTTCAATCCCTCTCTCTTGATCTGTCAAATCCACCTCTATGCCTCTCTAATCTTTTTCTCTCTCACTCAACCCAAAAAACCCATTTTTGAAAAAAATAAAAATAAAACACCTAGAAGGCAAGAACAGAAGAGAACACAATCAGAGGTGCCTTGTTTGAGATGGACTCCAGTGAGATGGACTTTGGATCTCCACTAGATCTTATTATATATATATATATATATATATATATATATATATATATATATATATATATTAAATCATCATTCACCAAACACCAAACACCAAAAACCCAACCCAAACTGGATCTGATTCGAAGAGAAAACAAAGAGAGAGAGTGCTCGACAACGATATCAGCGAGATTGAGCCTCGATTTCCTCTATTGAGAGCAATCGACACTCATGGTGGTGATTTGTGGTGGTTGTATTTGGATTTGAGGAGTTTAGGAGTTTTGTGGTGATTTATGTGTTTTTCAAAAATGGGTTATCTGGGTTGGGTTCTTGGTGGTGTGTTGTGTGTAGTGGTTTTGGGGGGATTTAAGAAGATCTAGATGTTAATGATGTTGGTGGTTTCGTGATGTTGGATGGCTGTTGATGATGTTAGGGATTTGAGAAGATCTGGATGTTGATGATGTAGAGATCCACCAGATCTTTAATATATATATATATATTTGATATTTTTAATTTATGTTTCAAAATTTAAATAAAAAAATATTTCCACCGTCCATCTTTGAGATGGATGGTGGAGATCCATCTTTTTTAATTTTTTGTGTTTTTTTAATATAATTTTTTGTGTTTTTTTAATATAATTTTTATTTAATGAATATATTAGAGGGTAAAATTGTAATTTCATCTATTTCATCAAGTGTTGTCTAGTATTTAAAGGTATAAAAGGGCAATTTCATCTATTTACCCATTGAACAGTGTCAGAGTTAGCTTTTCTATTGAAAAAGCTAACAGAAGGGGTTCTTTTAACAATATTTTGATTTTCGGGGGAAGACTGGCCAATATGGGCAAACCATATCCTCACCTTTCTAATAAGGTAAAGGTTAGAGGGCTAAACAATCTTTTCCCTTAAATTATGATAAATGATTTTGTTATCCAAAAATTGTCGTGGGGACTTTCCGTACAACATTTAGCCGGGAGATACAGATGCCCCTAGGGGGGGTAAGGAGAGAAGATAAGGGTTGCGACTCTGATACTGGTCTCAGGTCCCTGGTCTGTCATCCCTGGTACCATGTCTGTCGTCCCTGGTACCCGGTCTGTCGTCCTTGGTACTCATCTCCAATCTCCTCTATGGTTTTCCACTATAGTTCCCCAATACAAGTAGGTATGCAAGGAGGAGGGATAGATGCTCCTCATGGTGGACTTGGCCATAAAGGATGGGACCACCTATAGATGACTCTTTCCATGCTCCGGTTCCTCCGGTCGAGGCCAGAACCCGTCCTGGTTCTTCTAGCTGGTCCAATGGCACTTTAGGGATTCTAGGGCATGCTTCATTAGTCCCCGATGTTGGATCCTCAAAAAAGGTATCGGGCTCCCTCAAAGGAGGTGGTAGAGCTTGGTTGGTCTTCTGGTGAGTCTAGCGGGGCTCTTCCGGTTTTTGGCATGGATTTGGCCTTGCCTCACTAGTTCTGGTGGTTGATCCTTTAGAGGGTTGCTTGCTCCCATAGTAAAGGTACGGGGGAGCTCCTCGGTTCCCCGACTTCTTTCTAGCGGGTCCAGAGGGTCTTTTCCTTTTTTTATATGTAACTTGACATGCAAATAGGTGGATAAAAGAGCTAGGACCAATAGTGTCAAAGCCTAGCTCTCATACATGCATAATAAAAAAGATAGTGGGGAGAATGACAATTTCTTTGATATAATTGGACTGGCCTAGGGGGAAAAAGCATCACATGTGATCATATGCTCAAAAACCCATAGGTAGTATCCAACAGAGAGAGTGGCCATATATTTATGAATAATACATGCTCCGGGGAGCTTACACAAGTAGCAAAGTAGTACAACATAAGTGCTCTAGAGAGCTTACAATAGTAGCATGTCCATTTTGCTAAGGAGGGGAGCATGGGGACTCCCCTTGGAGAGGTACCTCCACCATGTGTAGGGGCTTCCATGGAGGTAAGGTTGCTGGAGAACACCCTCAAATAGTGTAGAAGATAGCCCAAGTCTAAATGGAGAAAGTGATCGGAGGAGGGACGCGTAGGGGCTACCCATTGGAGTGGTACCTCTCACTGGGTGGATGGTCTCTAACGGAGGTGGAGCTACTAGAAAACACACCAAAATGGTCCAGAATAAAGGTTGTTAGTGGAGGAGGAGAGAACCCTAAAGAAATGCATAGGATTTCACTTATATAGTGGGCTTAGGTGGTGATATGGAGGGCATGTGTTTGGCACATGTGGGCACATGGTTCCCAAATGCAAACACACTCTTTAAATGGTGTAGGACGTGCCACATCAGATTTAGAGCATACGTGGCGATGATGAGGCGCTTTGGTGTCATTTGGGTGCCTTTCCATTTTAGGGAGGTGTCTAGGTGGCCTCTTGATCAAATGGCCATCATATAGGGCTATTATAGACTTGACATCGGTTTTGGTTTGATTTCGATTTTGGTTCTGACTCTAGGGGAACCGTTTGGTTTCGATTCCGACGGTTCCGAACCTTTTTTTTTCTAGTCACAACTCACAATTCACATGATCATCAATTCATCATCTTCTCCACGACTCCACAAAAGTACCAGACCTACAGACCATCACCATGACCCAAACCCTAACCTAATCCATCAATTTAAAACATAATTAGAAGCTGCGTCATTTTCCATCATCGAACTAGAAACCCATCAATCCATCATCGATCTGGAAACCCTAACCTAATCCATCATTTTCCTCAACTTTCTCAGCAAACAAACACCAAAAAAAAAAAAAAAAAAGCATAGAGAATCAGAGATCGTGAAAAAGAAGAAGAAGAAGAGCTCGAAGAGGGTGACCGTCCGACGTCTGTGGATAGTCGGTAACGGGATGAAGAAGTGATCGAGTCTTCGAAAGAGAGAGAGACTAAGAAAGTGAGAAGTGAGAATCTGGATTTTGAGATGAGATGAGATGAGAGAGAGAGATGAGAGATGAGTGATGAGTTTTATAATTTAAAAAAAAATAGACAGGAGCCGCCGGTTCGAACCGAACCGAACCGAAATGTTGATTCCAGTCTGGTTCAAATCGGGCAGTTCTTTAAAAATTGGAACCGAAACTGGAACCGGAACCACTGATGCGAACCTCAAAGGACTTGCCTTGAAACCCAACAAACAATTTGGAATACTTGCCCAAGAAAGCTAAAATTCAGATTTTTGTGAAAAGGAAAAACCCCAACCCGCTGATTATTGGAATCAAGAACCGAAGGTATGTGATTTGAACGCCACAAAGGAGAAACCTTGATAAGTTCACAAGTTCTTTGAGGAACCAAGAGGAAGCAACCTCACAATAATTTTTATTAATCAAATTCATGTCTTACAAAGCTACTCATGCCTTCTTTATAAAGGCTGAAGGTAAAACATAAAAACGGGGAAAAATAAAACATAAAATCCTAAGGCAATTAAAGCCCCTTGTAGGGAAAAGAAAGAAAAGGTCTACAATCAGGAAATTAAGTACAAAAGAAAGCAACTAATTAAGTCTAAAAATTAGGCAAGTCAACACGCCCATTATTGCTCTGAAATTAGGCAAGTGATCATCCTATTCTTGGAAGGTCTTTATTTGAATGCCCATAACCAGCTAATCATCCTCTACAATTGCTTTTATTACATTGATTAAGCCTTGGTCTTTTTTTTTTGGGTCCAATTTGAAATGCACCATTTTAGAATCAGCCAAAATCTCTTGAATCATCCCATTAAGTGATTCTTTAAACCTCTTGGCCTTTGCCCTTGTAATAGACTCAACTGGAACAAGCAATGGTTCATTTGGTGTTGCTCCTTGATTCTCATCATTCCCCCTCTCCTCAAAAGGATTTGACCTCGAATTGTCTCCTGCATCGAAAAGAGAAAGATCAGAAACATTAAATGTAGCACTAATGTTATACTCACCTGGAAGATCCAACTTGTAGGCATTATTGTTGATCCTCTCCAGGACTTGAAATGGTCCATCCCCTTTAGGGTGTAGCTTGGACTGCCTATGGGCAGGAAATCTTTCCTTCCTCATATGCACCCAAACCTAATCGCCAGGTTCAAAGATAACTTGTCTTCGGCCTTTGTTTGCTTTGGCTGCATATTGCTCATTCTTCTTTTCTATGTGTTGTCATACACTCTCATGGAGTTCCTTTACCATCTCAGCCTTCTTTTGACCATCCAAACTAGTCCTCTCATTGACTAGTAAAGGCAACAAATCCAAGGGAGTTAGTGGATTAAATCCATAAACAATTTCAAATGGTGAAAAATTAGTAGTAGAATGAACACTCCTATTATATGCAAACTGAATGAATGGCAAACAATCCTCCCAATTTTTCAAGTTCTTTTGAATCATAGCACGTAATAGAGTAGATAAGGTTCTATTAACTACCTCTGTTTGTCCATCCGTTTGGGGATGACAAGTAGTTGAAAACAACAATTTAGTTCCCAACTTGACCCACAAGACTTTCCAAAAGTAGCTAAGAAACTTAACTTCACGATCAGATACAATACTTCTTGGAACACCATGGAGTCGTAATACCTCCCTAAAGAACAATTCAGCAATGCTGGTTGCATCATCAGATTTATGACAAGATATGAAATGTGCCATCTTAGAAAACCTATCAACAACCATAAAAATAGAATCCCTACCTTTCTTTGACCTAGGCAAGCTTAAAACAAACTCCATAGAAATGTCTACCCACAGCTCACTAGGTACAGGCAGAGAAGTATATAACCTATAAGGTAAGACTCTAGATTTGGCCTGCCTACTTATGACACATCTAGCACACACCCTTTCCACATCCCGTTTCATTTTAGGCCAAAAGAAATGTTCATGCAACACGTCTAAAGTCTTTCTCACACCAAAATGTACCATCAAACCTCCCCCATGTGCTTCACGCACAAGCAGCTCATGCATAGAACCATTAGGCACACAAAGTTTGTTTTCTCTAAACAAGTACCCATCTAGTCTATAAAACTTTCCAAAAGCAGCCATCTCACATGCCCCTTTGACATTAGCAAAGTCAACATCATTGGCATACAAGTCCTTAATATATTCAAATCCTAAAAATTTTGCATTCAAGGTAGAAACAAGGGCGTACCTTATGGACAATGCATCAGCCACAATATTTTCCTTACCTTATTTGTATTTGATGACATAAGGAAAGGTCTCAATGAATTCCACCCACTTAGCATGCCTTCTATTCAACTTATCTTGCCCTTTCAAGTGCTTCAAGGACTCATGATCAGTATGTATAACAAACTCCTTCGGCCATAGGTAGTGTTGCCAAGTCTCCAATGCTCTCACCAATGCATATAGTTCCTTATCATATGTTGGGTAGTTCAAGGCTGCCCCATTTAACTTTTCACTAAAATAGGCTATTGGCCGCTTCTTCTGCATCAAAACAGCTCTAATACCTATTCTGGAGGCATCACACTCAATCTCAAAAGTTTTAGAAAAGTCGGATAATACTAATAAAGGAGAAACACATAACCTTTCTCTAATCACATGAAATGCATGATCTTATTCACTACCCCATTTAAAACCAACAGATTTCTTTATAATTTCAGTGAGTGGTGCAGCAAGTGTACTGAAATCTTTGACGAAACACCGATAAAAACTAGCCAAACCATGAAAACTTCTTACCTCAGTGATGGACTTAGGTGTGGGCCAATCCTTGATAGCCTTCAACTTTTCCTCATCTACTTCAATTCCCTCTGCACTAACAACATATCCAAGAAACACAACTTTTTCCATGCAAAAGGAACACTTTTTAAAGTTGGCATATAGTTTTTCCTTTCTTAAAACATCAAGCACACAATGCAAATGTTCAATATGCTCAACTAAGCTTTTACTATACACCAACATATCATCAAAATAGACCATAACAAATCTACTTATAAATGCACGCAATGTATGATTCATTAATCTCATAAATGTGCTTGGTGCATTAGTTAGGCCAAAAGGCATTATCATCCACTCATACAACCCATATTTAGTCTTAAAGGCAGTTTTCCATTCACCTCCCTCTTTCATCCTAATTTGGTGATACCCACTTTTCAAATCAATTTTTGTAAAAATACATGACCCATGCAATTCATCCAACATGTCATCTAGTCTAGGAATGGGATGAATATACTTTATCGTAATATTATTGATAGCTCTGCAATCAGCACACATCCTCCAAGATCCATCCTTCTTAGGCACAAGTAGCACCGATACCGCGTATGGACTCATGCTCTCTCTCACATGACCCTTAGCCATCAACTTCTCAACTTGCCTTTGAAGCTCCTTTGTCTCCTCCGGATTACTCCTATGAATTGTAGCACCTGGAACGAAATCAATTTGATGCTTTATTCCCCTAATCGGTGGTAACCCACTAGGAACATCACGGGAAACACGTCCTCATATTCCTGCAACAAAGAAACAACAATACTAGGCAAATATTGATAAGGTTTTGTTATCCTGAAAATCCGTCGGGGGTTTTCCCGGGATAACCTGGACTGCGGTGTACGGGGTGCACCGCAGCTGGCCCCGGACCGGGTGGGGTGAAGCTCCCTTGGCCCGAGCACCAGGGACCGATATTATGCAGTAGGACCGGTCCTATAGGGTGGAGCAGAGGTTGAGGTAGTGTGCTGGTGCGTGTGGTGCGCCTGGTGTATCTTTGGAGGGGTAAAAAGGTGGGCCTTTTATTATTTAACAGTGGAGTACATCGTCCATCACTTCATATACCACATCCAGCTATTACAAAAGGTTTACTAGCGAGATGGGGACACAACATACAAGAGTACAAACTAAGCAGGGAGGTCACTCAATGGATTACACACGGGGGCTTTGCCTAGACGAGACAGTAGCCAAGTAGACCATACATATAGGAGCTTTGACTAGGCGGGGTAGTAGCCAAGTAGAACATACACATATGAGCTTTGACTAGGCGGGGTAGTAGCCAAGTAGAACACACACATAGGAGCTTTGACTAGGCGGGGTAGGAGGTTTTTGTTTTTAAGGGCCAACCCCTTCCTCTGTGGGATGTAGGGGTATTTATAGGGTCTTTGGTAGGGGGTAGGTGGAGGTCCTCTGTTTAGGCGAGAACTCCCGGTTAAATCTCCACTGTTCCCTCCTACCCACAATGGCGGTTACAAGGAATCAAGGGTCAGGATTGCGCCCTCCCGTTCTTCCTTGGCGGGAGCCTCCATTTTGGTAGGTGGGGACCCTGGTTCTTAAGGCACAATTGGCGGGGCTAATCCTGGCCACTGATCTGGGTAGGGTCAGGGTCACCACACGCCTTGGAGGGTTCCGATCGCTCCTCCTAGGCCTCAGGTCCAAATCAGAGCCTCTGTAGGGCTGAGGTGGTGGAAAAGTGGCGTTTTCGCGAGCTTTGATTGGTCGTAAGGGGTCTTTGTGGCGGTGGGAAGTCGTTGTCAAGGTTCTGGCTTAGTAGGGGACGGTGTCAGCGTCTGTCCCGCTGCACCCTGTCAGGCGTTCCCTTCCACCATTTCCTTTTTCATGCTTGCTGCATTTCTGTAAGTATTTTGCTGAGGGAACCAGTATCCTTTTGCATGTAAGGGATAGTTGACCTTCAATTAGGGCTGAGATGGAATGTTATCCCGCCGTTGATGTGGCGCGGCTAGTAGGCGATCTCGACCGTTGGTTGCAGTCTTTCCTCAGTCATGCTTACTGCTCCCTTATTATTGAGGCGACATTGGTGCCTTGCAAGTGTTCTCAGCACCCTTTTATCCCATGTGAGTTGGAAGCAGGGGCTGGCGTCAGCCCTTACGGAACAGGACGCGCTAGCGAGCTCCTAGGGGTTCTTCTAGAGAGGGTCGCTCGAGTAGTAGGAGGGTGCCGTGGGGGGCAAGATAGTGATTTTTGTGATGGGTACGGCCACTGGGGTGGACCCGTTGCTGGAAGAAGCGGTGTTTCTCATTGGGCTATGGAGCGGGGCCGGATCCCGGATGGATTGTGGCTTTGGAGGTGGGCTCCCCACTAGACCAGGTACCCTTTCTCTGGAAGCGTTCTAATGGGAGGAAGGCCAGTTCTGGGTCGAGCGATGCTTAATCCTGGCGTGCCTGAGAGTGGGCCCAGTCGAAGGAAGGACGGGCCCTTAATCCCAACAAGCGGGTTGGGTTGATCATGGGTGCCACCGTGGTAGGCAATGAAGCGGTCCGGTCCCTTTAGTGGGAAAGGTTCTTCCTTTAATTAATTGCCTAAATTTCCGGTTAACAGGTTTGTTAGCATTAAAACATGCCTCTTTGTGCAAGAGCACAAATATAGGCTGTTTTGCATAAAAAGCACTCTTGACATCACTCGCCTTAGTATAAAAACTCACTTGTTTATTTATTTTTCTCTCAATAGCTTCTTTTTCCACTCTCTCATGTGGTTCCGTTTTTTTTTTTTACTCTCCCTTTCTTCTTTTTTTTGAACTCTCGGTCTCTCTTGAATTTTTATCTCCTCTCTTTTCATTTTCACAGCCCTCGGCCTCACTCGCTCTCCTCAACTCACCCTCTCTCTTTAATTTCAATTGATTCTCATACACTTGCTTTGGGGACAAAGGTACATGAGTGATGGATTTATTGTCTTTTACAAAGGTGTGTCTATTCTTGAATCCATCATGCATGACCTTTCGGTCAAATTGCCACGGCCTGCCTAATAATATGTGACCTGTATGCATTGGATCAACGTCACAAAGTACTTCATCATTATACTTCCCAATTGAAAAGGAAACTAGCACTTGCTTATTTACCTTTATCTCCCCACAATCATTCAACCACTGCAACTTATATGGCCTAAGGTGTTTTAGTGTAGATAATTTTATATTTTCAACTAAAGTAATACTAGCTACATTAGTCCAGCTCCCCTCCCCCCCTCCCCCCTCCCCCCTCCCCCCATCAATAATCATACGGCATACCTTGTTTTTTATGTGGCATCTAGTGTGAAAAATGTTTTCCCTTTGTTGTTCCATTTCGTCCTCCACAACTTGGACACTCAATGCATGCCTAACCACAAGCGCCTCACCCTCAACCAGATACTCTACATCATCATCACAAGCATCCTCAAGTGGCGGCATCTGGACATCCTCACTTTCGCTTTCAATTTCCACCCCTCCATCAGCACGTGAAATCATAACTCTTTTATTTGGACATTGTAAAGCTATGTGGCCCGTACCAAGACAATGAAAACACTTAATATCACGATTACAAATTTAGGAATCAGTTTTACCTTTGTTTTTATCGAGCACGTCATCCCTTCCTTTAGGTGGCTCGAATTTGGTCTTAGAAACAGCCCCATCCTTCTTTCTCTAATTCGGCTTCCATGAAGTAGAGGAATTTAAGTTTTGAATTGGTCGGCTGCCCTTTCTCTTAAGTTGTCGTTCCACCTTTATGGCCATATGCACCATATCTTCCAACTCCACATAGTGTTGTAATTCCACCATGTTGGAAATGTTTCGGTTCAACCCACCTAAAAATCTAGCCATGGTAGTTTCCCTATCCTCTTCTACATTAGCCTAAATCAAGGCTACCTCCATCTCCTTGTAGTAGTCATCCACACTTTTAGAACCTTGAGTAAGGCTCTGCAATATCTGGTACAAGTCCTTATAGTAGTGACTAGGAACAAACCGCCTCCTCATGATAGCCTTCATTTCATCCCAAGTCTCAATAGGTCTTTCGTGGTTTCTTCTTCTATTCATCACAAGTTGATCCCACCATATGATGGCGTAATCGTTAAATTCGATAATAGCGAGTTTCACCTTTTTCTCCTCGGAATAATTGTGACATTCAAAAATCAACTCCACATTCTTTTCCCATTCCAAGTATGCTTCGGGATCATTCATCCCTTGGAATGAAGGTATCTTCATCATGATGTTCACTATTTTTCGGTTAACTCCATCTCGCCATCTAGGATCTCTCCTAAAGTCTCTTTCATGCTTTCCTCCCCTTTGCACGAACCTGTCCATACCACCCATTGATACTTGATCCTCTTCATCCTCAATCTCATTCTCTAGATTATCATCAAAATCATCTATGGGTACACGCCTTTCTTGCCTTATAGCATTAGGAGCTCTTTGGGTTCGCCCATCTTGCAAATTAGCGATAGCAGCGTCTTGCTTATCCATTCGATCCCTAATTTCATTAAACACCACGTTCATGCGCTCAAACTATTGTTGCATAGCCTACATCACGAAGGATGGTTCCCTATTTTCTTCTTTGTTTGTTGAATAACCCCTGGAAGACATACTAAAAACAATAGAAAATTGTTAGAATTGTTTCTCACAACACTCCCTCACGTGTTTACACTCAAATAATGTCACTCACACTCATGTTTTCACTCTTGATTTGGCTTTTTTTCTTTATAATCTTACACTCTCTTGCCTTTTTCCTCTCTTAGATTCCTGCTCAGTTCTTTATTGAACTAAATAAACCCCTTCAAGACTTCTGCTTGTAGTATTCAAATCAACCCAAACGGTAAAAGAAAGAAAGAAACGATATATAAGTGAACGACTCAATGGAATATAACACAATTGATTTTTTTTATTTTTTTTTTACAGAATATTTTTTTTTTTGGTTTTTTTGGTAAATAAATATAAGTAGACCTTGATATGAAACCCACCAGGATATAAGGATATGAAATCTAGATTTTCACTTTGTATTTTTTTTTTTTTGTACTTTTTTTTTGATCCAATAGAATCTAGAAGAAAGAAAGTTGATGTTGAAACAAGAAACAATGAGATAACTAGAAACGTTACCAAGAATAATCACGAAAACAAGACAGTTTTAATCTGATTTTTATAACATGGCTCTGATACCAAATGATGCGAACCTCAAAGGACTTGACTTGAAACCCAACAAACAATTTGGAATACTTGCCTAAGAAAGCTAAAATTCAGATTTTTGTGAAAAGGAAAAACCTCAACCCGCTGATTATTGGAATCAAGAACCGAAGGTATGTGATTTGAACGCCACAAGGGAGAAACCTTGATAAGTTCACAAGTTCTTTGAGGAACCAAGAGGAAGCAACCTCACAATAATTTTTATTAATCAAATTCGTGTCTTACAAAGCTACTCATGCCTTCTTTATAAAGGCTGAAGGTAAAACATAAAAACGGGGAAAAATAAAACATAAAATCCTAAGGCAATTAAAGCTCCTTGTAGGGAAAGGAAAGAAAAGGTCTACAATCAGGAAATTAAGTACAAAAGAAAGCAACTAATTAAGTCTAAAAATTAGGCAAGTCAACACACGCCCATTAATGCTCTGAAATTAGGCAAGTGATCATCCTATTCTTGGAAGGTCTTTATTTGAACGCCCATAACTAGCTAATCATCCTCTCCAACTGCTTTTATTACATTGATTAAGCCTTGGTCTTTTTTTGGGTCCAATTTGAAATGTACCATTTTAGAATCAACCCAAATCTCTTGAATTAGCCCATTAAGTGCTTCTTTAAACCTCTTGGCCCTTGCCCTTGTAATAAACCCAACTGGAACAAGCAATGGTTTATTTGGTGTTGCTCCTTGATTCTCATCAACCTCCCTCTTCTGATTCTAGTTCTGGTTCCAGAACCAGAACCAGAACCAAAACTAGAACCAGATTTTTCGATTCTGATTTTCATTTTTATGGTTCGATTCCAGTTTGGTTCTACGGTTCAAACCTAACCAACGTCGACTCTAGACTGTTATGGAGCAATTAATGCTGCTAGAAGTTGGTTGAAAAGCTGCTGAAAGGTCACCATCAGTGGGCCTCCTTTGTCACAAAAATTGGTGGAAAGCTCTTATGTTGTCTGTTATTCAAATCCGATGGGTCTTTATCACTTTGACCCACATTTTCTCATGAAATACAGCCCATAAATCTTGTGGGAGGAGCTGCTCCCTTTGAAAGATCCGATACCTCAGTACCTCGGTACTATGGTAACCCTAGTGTAGGTCTGATGTAGGGGGAATTTGTTGTAGAAGAGTTGCACTGGTGTCGACTTGCTACCAAAAGGGGAGGACCCGGTAGGTGAGATCCTATAAGGGAGATCTGGAGGGAATCTCGTAGGGGAGAGGCCCAAATAGAGGTTCTCCCAGATAGATGTCTTGAGAATTCTCCCTTGGATAAATGACCAAATTTTATGGTTAACAGATTTGTTTTACTTGTAATTCATGAGTGATGTATAATGATTTTTGAAATTACTACAAGAAAATAGTGGATTTGTTGACAGTTAAAAACTGTCAAGAAAAGTGTTATCCGAAAAATCATTACGGAGACTTTCCGTACAGCACTTGGACCGATGGAGCGGTACTCCACGGTCAGAGGGGCCCTAGCGTGGTCCGGAGCGGCTTGATTGTGCCTTTACCATGATGTAGTGAGTAGCGGGGTAGATGCGGTCTAGTGAGGGCAACCAGGGGGTCGTAACTGTTTGTGCTGGACCAGGCTGTTTCAGAGGTTAGCCAGGACTGGTTCCAAGGGGTGCTGGTACCGATTCTACCCGGATTAGACTAATGTAACGAAGAACCACTTAAGTGGGAACAAGATTTTGTGTAAGAAAAATATGGGGTAGGGATGGAAGCACATTTCTCATTATGCATAACTTCAGTTACAATTTTTGCATGGTACAACAAGGAAAAGAAAAACACAATGTAGCTCCCCTTCCCCCTTTTTGGTGTCTTCATGGGAGCCTAGTCATTCTATAGTAGCACCATATACATTTTTGGTCTCTCACAAGGAGACTAGTTGTCCTATAATAGTAAGGATTGCACGTAGGTCTCTATTGGGAGGCTAGTGTCTCTGAGTAATGAGTTCACTCTATTGCTCTTGGGTCTAACCTCTTTTCCCTTCTTTTTCTAGGGGTATTTATAGAGGACCTAGAATTTTGTAGGTGAAAGGGCCCTCTCTTGGGGGAGTAGTTGGCATGATCTTCATCGCTTCTTTTCCCTGATCCCACCATGTCACGCGCCTTGGAGGGCTAGGATTGCTCGGGCTAGGATTGCTCCAGCTTGGCCCTAGGGCTGACCTAGGGTACCGGCTGGTAGGTGGGAGGTCCTCCTTTTAGACTGGCTAATTGCTGAAGGATCTCCACCGTTCGTATCGTTGGGTGTGGGCAACACACAAGCCACGGATGGCTGGGGGGAGGGGGGGTGCCACCTATGCCCTAGTGTCCATGTAGGTGCTTTGTAGGCGATTAGGTGGTGGTTTCCTTGATTTTGGTTGGCTGGGAGTGTTCGAGGTGGGCTAGCGTGTCGCTTTCACATGTTTGGACTGCTAGGGGACAGTGGCAGCACTTGTCACGCTGCCACTGTCAGATGCTTTCTCCTAATGATTTCCCTTTTCTGCCTAGAAGCTTTCCATATCCTCCCCGCCTACTAGAACTCAGGTTCCCTATTTGGTGATGATTGGAGTTGACCTTTTGTAAGGCTAAGGTGGACCGCGATCAAATCGTTGGAGCCAGCCTACCGGGGTTGATCGGGGCCCTTGATCTTCCCGCTTTCCTTTTGGTTGTCAACTGGGCGAAATTAATGCCCACCTACCCCCCTGACTTTTACTTGGACTCCCCCTTGTATAGGTTGGCTCTCCCGCAGGGGCTTACGTCACCCTCCTCACGGGTTCCCTTGTACTTCAATGGTAGTTCTAGATTATTCTGGCATAATTAAGGCAACCTCGTTGTGGGGGAAGGGGGGAGAGAGTCTGGTTGTTGATCGAATCCGCGGCTCGGGTATCTCTGGTTCCGATCCTGGTTTCGGTACCGGTTGTACCGGTATTGATACCGGTTGTACCGGGGACCACGAGTTTTCGGGGGTTTTCGAGAATTGAGGGGTTGAAGGCCCGCTTTCTCCAGGCTCGGGGTACCCTGTAGATGGATCTATGTCTCGGCTCTGGTTCTGGTTCGGCGCACCAGGGAAAGTACTCTGCTTTTCTTGAGCCATTTTTGGCGGTTAACAAAAAGTATTCTTGACAGTTTTAAAAACTATCAACAATGCCAATGTCAAGAAAAGTCTTGAACGTTTTTTTTTTTTTTTTGACAATTTTTAATTGTCAAGATATGTTTATAATTTTTTTTAAAAATAAATTCATTATTTAATATTTAATTAAATAACATTTTTTATATTTATACACCACCTCGCTGGACCACCGCCGGACAATCTCCGCCGCCGCGTCCGGCCACTTTTGATAATAATGACAGTTATCATTAGTGGGAATTGAACTTGAGATCTCAAGTCAAAAGTTGTAATTCTTTAACATTTGACTACAAGACTTATATGAGTTGTTACAAATTAAAAAAAAAAAAAAAAAAAAAAAAAAACATTGTTAGATAAATTTAAATTTATTCAACTAATCAAAATTCTAATTTCTACGACAAACATATATTAAAAAATATTTATTGAAACTTTTAATAAAATTATATATTTTTTTAAACATATATAGTCGAGTTATTGGTCAATACTCAATGGTCACGTTTGGTTACATGTTGGAATGATAATCGGAATGGTAATGGGAACAAGAATGACAATGGAAAGGAAAAAAAAAACTAAGTTTTTTATTTGATTGGAACTTTAGAATTAGTCTCTGAATCAGTAATATTTTGTTTGGTTAACAACGGAATGAAATGGAGTTAACTGTATTTTGACCAAAATACCCCTAATTATAAGACATTCATAATAACATGATATATTATGGATAATAATAATAAAATACAAAATTATAATATATATATATGAAACAAATTATAGCACGGTGTGTATAAAACTATCTAGGGGGGGGGGGGTGTTTAGTCAAAATTACGAAATTACCCCTAAATAGATAAAGCAATAAATCAAGTATAAAATTCGGAAATTAAATAACACTTGATTTTTACGTGGAAACCCTCACGGGAAAAACCACGGGCTAGTAAGTAAGCCACACTCGAACCTCGAATCCACTAAATGTGTAAAATGATTACAACCTAATCCCGGAAGTAATCACACACCTACCTAATCCCGTTATAAGCGAACCTAGTCCGATTGCTTGCGAATTAAACAATCTAATCCCGGTCACAACAGAAGACTTAATTCTCTAAAAAGAGATTAACACCCTAAGTGAATATATGAATATTCAAATGCAACATAGAGCAAGGGAAACCCTATATGCTTATCTAAGCTGATGAATTTGCAATTAAAAGCAATCTTAGATATTAAAGCTAAATGACATGTCAATTAGCTTAGATAATCATAGATTATAGAAACCTAGATATCTATCACAAAAACAACACTCAATCAAATCAACACAACAATCTCTATCTTGAATATTAGAATTTAATCTAAGAACAATCAAATAATAACAAAGATGCCATAATAAATTAAACACTAATTATGTATGATAATAGTGAAAAACTTACCAAAGCAAGTGTGATGATAAAAGACCCATGCAAGCAAGCATCCTAGATATGCTATAGAATGCTAGATGAACTTTGATGCACATGGATTTTGGTTTGAGTGTTTAATGAGCAAACTTGGTTGCTTTCTCTCTTAAAAATTTCTCTTTTGAAAGTAGGGTTCTTGATGATTAAAGAGTCACACTCAGAACAAGAGAAAGTGATGTATTTATAGGCATGAAAAACAGAGCATGTGAAAAGACAAGTTTGCCCCTGAAACGCACCGATCGGCGTTTCAATCGGCGGCCAGGCCGTCGATCATAACTGCCGAATTGGACCCGAGAAGAACAGGGGACCAACGGCGGTTTCATTCGGCGGTTTCGTGACCGCTGATCTAGCCGCCGAATCAAACCTGAGATAAAAAAATCAATCAGGTATGAACGGCAGTTTCATTCGGCGGTTTCGTGACCGCCGATTCAACCGCCGAATTAGACCGAGAGATAAAATCAATCAGGTCTTGAACGGCGGTTTCGAACGGTGGTCGTGACCGCCGATCGTAACCGTAGAATTGCTCCAGACACTTCTGGAAGCAAACAGCGGTTTCATTCGGCGACCAAGCCGCCGATCATAACCGCCGATCACCAACAAAGGTGAAAACCAAGGAGAAGCCAATGGCATTCTCCGTAGGCGGTCCTCGCCCTAAACCAAGCACATTCTAGTGCATGCACGGACGTTTCCGAAAACTATCGGGAAACGAATTACAAGACAACAAGACACAATTACACACAACAAAATATAACAAATAAGTGCAAGTGTGAAATGTGACAAGTGAAGAGAATGCACACATATGCAATGTATGTGAAGTGTGTGTGTGCAACTAATCTCTTTAAAGAAAAGTAAGCACATAGAAATTTACCTTTGGTGCTTATCAAGACGAGGTCTTCAAAGGGCTTGAGCAATAACAACAACACATAAGCTACCCTTACAAAGAACCCCAACATGTGGTTTGTCCACGAAATGAGCCAATCAACCAATGTGAACCTTACAATATATATATATATATATATATATATATATATATATATATATGGGCTGCCCTTGGGTGCAACGTTACATAATGCAACAAAATTTTTTTGACTGTGATCATGTCTTCTTTCGTACAACCACATTAGCTAATATGTGATTGTATGTTCTAACATGCGATCACAATAATTTAATTGCGTGATCACGTGCAATTCGTATGCGATAACATTATATATATTTATGATCACATGTAATCATATGTGATCACATACTATTTTTTAAAATTGTATGGTGTCATGTTGCACTCAAGAATAAGCCATTATTATATATTATTGAATATAATAATATATTATATATATAATACATATATATTATATATAATACATATAATATAATATAATATAAATATAAATATAAATATAAATATAAATATAATAATATATTTACATAATATATATTATTTAATATATTAATATATAAATATATAATATATATTATAATATAATACATATAATAATAATATATATATATGTATTATATATATTATATATTAATATGTTATTATATATATTATATAATATAATATATATATATATTATTATTATAGGATTAGTATCTTCATTAAGTTTAAAAGGGAGTTTAATAAAGAAATCATGATTCTTCCACAAAGGAGAAAGGTGAGAGAAAGTGGCATAACTGTCAGCACAAAGTTGGAGCAATTTCGTCTGAATTAGTTCAAAGGGTGATTGAATCTCAGAGAGTGGGAAGATCTTTGAAACATCAGAAAAGGCTTTGAAATCCTTTCTATATTGAATCTTGGTAGAGAGAATTCGAAGGGATTTACTTTGACAGAAAACATCCCAGCCGAGGAGAATGTCTTTATTTAGAAGAGGAGTGCCGATGACTTGGACCCAAAGAGTGAAGGAAGGAAAGAACTTAATGCCAACCTTTTTTCTGGAAAGGAGAGTAGTAGAAAAAACTTTTCCATCAGCGGCTCTAAGGTGCCGAACATAGGGTTTTCAAAATTCTGGAGGAAGGACCTTTGGGTTCATCATTGTGGTGTGAGAACCTATGTCAAGATAAGCGATAACATTAACTGGTTTGGAGTATTTGTCAGGCAGAATCCGAACTGGAGCTTAAGGACCTGAATGAGAAATGAGCTGAGTAGCCTGATAGGATTCTGGAATAGAGCTGTAGTCGGAGGAGCCAGAATATTCTGAGTCAGAAAGGTCTTCTTGGAGAACAAAGGTAGTGGTGTGATCTGCACTATCTTGTTCAGAGAAGATTGATTCAATGTCTGCATCGTACGGAACTTCATCAGCAATATCTTTTAACTGTTGAACTAATATGGCGGATTTGGCTTTCTTGTTGGGACATTTCTTTACAAAATGTCCTGATTTGCCACATATGTAGCATCGTTGGGATTTATTCCAACCTCGTTTTGCTTTCTTTCTGAAGAACTTGAATCTTTTTGAACTGCCTTTTTTATTCTTAAAGTGTTTGAAATGATTCATCTTCTTAGTCTTGCATGTGCAGGAGCCTAAGGATTTGCACTTGATTTGAATAGAAGGCTGTTTACATTGGGACTGCAGTTTCTTGCCTTCTGTGAGCATCTTGGAGAAAATCTTTGAGTGGCACAGAGTTTATCAAGGGAGCTTAGAGCATACATGTGGAGTTCACCTAAGGATGTGTCATTGAAAGAACGTCCTGAGGTGTCTATTTTTCTTTGTATCTCATCTTGGAGCTCGTCGGGAAGGGAGTTGACATAGACTTGTTTAAGACTATGATCATTGATACCACCAAGAGTGTGATACCGCTGAGACATCCGTTTGTAATGGAATTTAATGTCTTTTCTTCTAAGTGAGCAGCAACGCATGTCAAAGAATTCCTATCTAGCCTGCTTATAGAAATGATCAGGATCACCAAGAAATTCTCTGAAAATATATCCCATGGCTTATGAGGCGAAGGGAACTCGAACAAATTGGAGTTGTCTGTACTCTCCGAGAGCTTGGTACCAATCTCTGAGAGAACCAGTGAATCGTGAGACAAATTCTCGTAAGATTGTTTCAAGGTTCTGTTCAGATTTTGCCAATTGTAGGTTAAGCCATGCGCTCATCTCTGAAACCCGTTTTCTCTAGGAACCAGGAGAAGAGTCGTCAAGATTAAACCAAGGGCCATTAATTGGTTTGGTAGGAGGACGACCGAGGTTCTGGTGGTTCTTCGACATAAGGAGCCGGACCAGTGGAGGCGGTTTCATCAGTAGACTCATAGGTCCGTGCCAAAGGTTGAGGGTCTGTGCGAGATGCCATAAAAACTTGGGTAAGGTCTGCATGATTATAAGGAAAGGAGGCTGCAGTATTCAACTAGGATGAGTGACAGGATGTTTGTGAAGACTGAGAGGAAACGTCTTCAGAAAAGGACGCCATATCAGACTTGGATGAGGAGGCAAATGTTTTAGAGGCAAACAGAACTGGGTCATATGAACTGGAAGCAGCTTGCTTGTCTTTCCGCTTAGAAGGGGACCTTTTCTTAGGATTCTCTGGTGGAGAAAAGAGTATGGGATATTTTCAAAATAGTTCACGAGTGGATCTAAAATGTCTAGAAAAATCATTAGGTTTGGATAGAGGCGAATGAATAGTTCACAAGTATGGGAACAAAGCTTCCCGGGAGATTAAACGTTTGCGCGAGCAGGCTTCAACTTTGGCTGCTGAGAAGCTTACTGCTGAAGAATCCTACGCTCAACAGCTAGCTCAGCTACAAGAATCTTCCGATGGCCATCTATCTGCTCAACTGGCTGCCGAGGAAAAACTATTTGCTGCTGAGGAGGAGATTCGCTCACTGAAGGAGCTTTTGTCTGCAAGTTAAGAATCCTTTGTAGCACGTTTGGAGGCTGAGCGGGTAGCTGAGGAGGCTAAGGAAAAAGCTGAGCATGAGGCACTGGACTTACGCAATCAGTTGTCTTCACGTGAACTCATCTTCGATAATCTCAAAGCTGTGCTGGAGGTTGAAGCAGTTGATCGTTTCAAGAGATCCCCTGCCTATGATATGCTTTTGCTGTGTGAATTTGAACGGGGGATGAGGCAGTCGAAGAAGTTCTTCGCCATGAAGGACCATTCGAATGAAAAGGCTTTAAATTGCTTTGACATGTCTCTAAACAGCACATGGCCAGCGGAGTGGGTTCGATTAAAGATCAGATAAAACGATGGAAAGCCCACTGCCGTTATAACAGGACTGAGCCTCATTCTATGCATTTAGAAATTCCCAGTAGGTGTGTTTTCAACACTTACTACTCCGACCAGAAGGGCAGCTTTTCTGGTTCTGGTGCTGAACCTGATTTGGGTCCTGTTGCCGGTATGGATTATGGACCTTTCATGCTGGATGGGGACGAAGAGATTACCTGGCCTTCTGAAGAGGAGATCGAAGATGAGGAAGACAGCGAGGGACCTCCTGCAGCTAGTTGAGATTAGGTCTTCAATTGTAAATATTTATATCTTTCTTGAACCTTTGAGTGTAAATGACTTTTTGATTCTATAAATGATTTTACAACTCCTCTAGCTCTATTTTTGTTCAGCTGCCTTTGCTGAGTTTTCGGCTTACTTAGTTTTTCACCAAGTTTTTCACCAAGTTTTTAGCATATTTTACAGCTTTATTCAGCTGCCATTGCTGAGTTTCGGCGTACTCAGTGTTTGTAAGGACGTATCCGACCATACACTAAGTTTTTAACATGTTATTTAGTCAGCTGCCATTGCTGAGTTTTAGCATATTATTGGGACGTCTCCCTCATGCTTTTTGCTTGTCTTTTTAGGGATTTTACTTTTCCCGTAATGGCGATTGCCAATTTCTATGACTGGGGATTTTATTTTTCTCGCCAATTTGCTGCGAGTACTAGATTCATCTGTACGCGATGGTAGTGATGTATGACGGCGAATGCCCTTTGTGACTGGTGAGTCAAATCACGAATCTTCAGTAATAAATTACTCTTTATTGAATACTTCCTGCAATTCGTTAACATAGTCACAGATAAAACTGCTAAAAATGAAAATTGTCTAAGAATAAAAAGATTGAAATAAATCCTAAAAGTTATGAAAAATCAAGGGTAATATATCTTCAAGTACTGGGCATTGCATGGGCGAGGTAGTTCGCTCAAACCCTCTCGAGTAATGCGATATGCCCCGTGGCCAGCTATGCCTGTAATTTGATAAGGCCCTTCCCATTTGTCTGCGAGTGACTCTGCAGCTTTGTCTCTTGTTCCTGGGTTCACCCTTTTTCAGCACTAAGTCGCCAAGCGAGAACCTTCTTTCACGCACATGTGAGTTGTAGTATCTGGCTACCCTCTGTTGGTATGCAGTATTCCTTATTTGTGCGCGCTCTCTTCTTTCTTCTAACTCATCTAGACCGCATTTTAGCATATCAATGTTGAGTTCTAGTTGAAAGAGCTGTACCCTTGGTGAAGAGAATGCTGTTTCCACGGGAATGACAGCTTCAGCCCCATATACCATGGAATATGGGGTCTCCCCTGTTGAACCCCTTTCTGTAGTTCGATATGCTTAGAGTACCTGTGGTAATTTATCAGCCCAGCTCCCCTTTTTTGCTGCCAACTTAGCTTTCAGGTTGTGTTTTATGATCTTATTCACTGCTTCAGTCTGGCCATTCGTTTGTGGATGTGTTGGGGAGGCGTAGTAGTTGTTAATGCCGTACTTGTCGCACAGCTCCCTGAATTTCTTACAGTCAAATTGGGTCCCATTGTCTGTGATGATGGTGTTTGGTATCCCGAATCTGTACAGGATATTTTTCTTCACAAAGCTTATAGTGTTTGCTTCTGTTATATGTACCAATGGTTCGGCTTCTACCCACTTCGTAAAATAATCCACAGCTACTATAGCGTGCTTTGCTCCTCCAGTTGCTGTTGGCATTGGGTCGATCAAGTCAATTCCCCACATGGCGAATGGCCAAGGCGAGGTAATACTCTTCAAGAGTTCAGGTGGTTGGCGGATGTTATTGCCAATCTTTTGACACGCCTCACATCTCGCTGCCACTCTTTTGGCGTCGGCGAATAGTGTTGGCCAATAAAAACCTTGTCTTAATGTTTTGTAGGCTAAGCTGACACCCCCAGCGTGGTTCCCACAGTTTCCACTATGTATGCTTCTCAGGATACCTTCTGCTTCTTCAGGCCCGACACATCTCTACAGTGCCCTTGAGTACCCCCTTTTGTACAGTTCTCCATTGAGCACTGAATACCTTGTAGCTCTGTACTTCAACCGTTTTGCTTCCAATGGGTCACTTGGGAGTACATCATTGACGAGATATTCTTGGATTAGTGTGACCCAGCTGTTCCCCTCACCAAAGACTGCCCCCACTTCTTTTGATCTGACTATACTCGGCTGTAATAAGCGGATCATAGAGATAGTTTTGGGCCAGATGTTGATTGTGGCGGATGCTAACTTAGCCAATGCGTCAGCCTACTCGTTTTCTTCTCTGGGGACATGAATAATTCTGTATTCTTTAAATCTTTCCAGTAGCTCCTTTGCTAGCTCTAGGTAGGTGATCATGCTTTCATCTCTCGCCTGGTATTCATCTAGCACCTGATTAACAACAACTTGAGAGTCGCTGAAGATTTCTACCTCATCTGCTCCTAGGACAGTGCAAACCTCTAAGCCTGCTATGAGTGCCTCGTATTCAGCTTGATTATTAGTTGCTTTGAAGTCAAAACGCAAGGCACATTCGACTGAATCTCCTTCCGGAGTTGACACTACTACCCCTGCCCCGCTGCCGTGCGTGTTTGACGAGCCATCAACGCGGTGTTGCCATTTGAATACTTTCTTATTTTTCTCCACCATCATTCTCACCACCTCTATACTTGGCTCGGTGAACTCTGCTACAAAGTCTGCCACTGCTTGAGCTTTAATTGCCGTCCTTGGGAGATACTCTACATCGAATTCACTTAACTCGATCGCCCACTTCGTTAATCAACCGGATACTTCTGGTTTCTGCAGGATTAGTTTCAGTGGGCAATTGGTGTATATTCTGATTTTATGAGCTTAGAAATATGGCCTTAACTTCCTTGCCGCTGTTATTAGAGCGAGTGCCATTTTTTCGGCCGGCGAGTACCTTGTTTCGGCTGGTAACAGTGCTTTGCTAGTGTAGTATATCGGTTTCTGGATCCTCTCTTCCTGCCTTACTAGTACGGAGCTTGTGGCTGCCTTAGAAACGGACAAGTACATATACAGTGTTTCTCCTGTTTCTGGCTTTGATAACAGCGGTGCCCGCCCAAGGTAATCTTTCAAGGCCTGGAAAGCTCTTTCACAATCCTCATTCCACTCGACTCCCTTTCCTTTCTTTAAGGCTTTAAAAAATGGTAGGCATCGATCCGTTGATTTAGCTATGAACCTGCTCAGCGATGCCAGGCATCCCGTGAGTCTTTGGACGTCTTTCAAAGTTCTTGGAGAGACCATTTCTGCCAGTGCTTGGATTTTTTCGGGATTCACCTCTATTCCTCTTTGATGCACTTGATATCCTAGAAATCTTCCAGATGGTACGCCGAACACACATTTTTCCGGATTCAATTTCATTCCATACCTCACCAACACCTCGAACGTCTCTCTTAGGTCATCTATATGCTTATCCGCTGTGATGCTTTTTGTCAGCATATCGTCGACATATACCTCCATAATTCTTCCTATTTGCCTGGCGAACATTTTGTTGACTAAGCGCTGATAAGTTGCTCCAGCGTTTTTCAAACCGAATGGCATGACTGTGTAACAGTATAATCCTTGATCTGTGGTGAATGCTGTTTTTTCCTCATCTGGCTTGTGCATTTTTATCTGGTTGTATCCTGAATATGCGTCCATGAAGCTCAACGTTTCATGTCCAGATGTTGCGTCGACCAGCTGGTCAATTCTTAGTAGTGGGAAACTGTCCTTGGGGCAGGCTTTGTTCAAATCGGTGAAGTCGACGCACATCCTCCATTGGTTGTTCTTCTTTTTCACCAGAACTACATCCGCTACCCATTCTGGATACTTAACCTCTCTGATTGATCTTGCGGTGAGTAACTTAGACACCTCCTCTTTTATTGCTGCACTTCTCTCTGGGTTAAAGATTCTCCTCTTTTGCACTATTGGTTTGCATTTTTCGTTTGTAGCCAGGTTGTGTGAAATCACGCTTCTTTCAATCCCTGGCATGTCTTCATGGCTCCAAGCGAAAATCTCCTTGTATTCTCTTAACAAGTTTGTCACATCTCTCTTAACTTGTTCGGTCAGTCTTGCCCCAATCTTGACTGTTTTGTTCGGTTCAGCTTTGTTTAAAACAATCGATTCAGTCGGCTCCTCCTTTTCTCTGCTTGTTCTGTCCCTTGGGTCCAATTCAAAAGTTTCTGGATTATCCTCCTGCACTTCTTTGTCCACCTCGAATACGCTTAAGGTCTCCATCCCGGCCTTATCCTTAAAGATTGATAGGTTGGCGCGGCGTGCTATCTCATGTGACCCTTTCAATTCTCCAACTCCAAATTCTGTGGGGAATTTTACTTTTAACGCGTGGGTTGAAGTGACGGCTCGAGCTTTGTTGAGAAACGGTTGACCAAGCAAAGCATTATACGGCCAATTATGGATGTCGACTACAACAAAGTCCAGCAAGATTGTTCGCCGGCATGGTGCTGTGCCGAACCTCACCGGCAGCTTCACAGTTCCTAATGATCTCACTTCTGCACCCCCGAAACCTTTCAACGGCACATGGAAAGGTTCAAGATCTTTTTTGTCTAGCCGCAACTTATCGTATACCCTAGCGCTTAAAATATCAGCTGAACTTCCGTTGTCAATCATTACCCGGAGGACATCCCTATGGGCTATTTGAACCCCCACTACGATTGCATCGTTAGGCTTTGCATCAATTCCGTCTGAGTCTTCTGCTGTAAATGTTATGGGATCATGCCCTTCTCTTCCTTTCTTGGGGTTTCTTTGCACAGAATTAATCTCCATGCTTCTGCTTTCGTACATTACTTCTCGGACTTCTGACATCCTTTGCCGATTGCTTCTCCCAGTATGAGGTCCGCCAAAAATGGTGTTTATAGTGGCGTTAGGGCTGTTTCTTCTTGGACTCTTCCTTTCCTGTCCATTTCCTTGGCGGTTATTCTGGCGACCACCCTGGTTGTCCCCTCTCAAAGCAAAGTCCTTCAGGTGCCCATCTCTGATCAAGCTTTCAATGTGATCACGTAGCTGGAAACACTTTGAAGTTTTATGCCCATGATCTTTATGAAATCGACAGTATTTGGTAGTATCTTTCCTGGCATTTGCCGATTGCTGTTGAGGGTATTTGGCAAGTCCTTTGTCTTCTACCACAGAAAGTATTTCTTCCTGATTGCCAGTTAAAGGGGTGTAATGGTTGTACCTTCCTCGAAACCTATTGGCTCGAGCGTTTCCTTTGCTTTCTCTTGGATGTCCCTTTTGGCCTTTCTCGTCTCTCTGGCGATCGCGTGATTGCGTCTTTTTATCATCCCTGTGATCTGATTTTGAGTCAGGCTTGTGTCCGTGTACGTAGCTACCCCCTTGTGCTACTTCTTTTTCTTCTGCCAATACATAGTCGCCAGCTATCTCCATCATTTTCTCATAAGTTTTCGGTCTCTCTCTTCGCAGGTCAAAAGATAATCGCCCACTTTGTAACCCATTGGTGAAAGCGGCGATCACAGCTACATCACTGGCGTCCTCGATTTAAGCAACCTCCTTCCCGAATCTTGCCAGGTATTTCTTGATTGACTCATTGCGCTCCTGCTTCAAGTTTGATAGGTGAGCGAGTGATTTTCTTCTCTGGACGCTCCCCTTGAATTGCCTTATGAATGCTTTGCTGAGGTTCGAAAAACTGCTTATACTTCCATTTGGGAGTCTTCCAAACCACCTGGAGGCGAGGTCACCAAATGTTTGCGGGAAGGTCAGGCACAACAGCCCGTCATTAGATGAATACTGGGCCATGATGTTACGGAATCAGCGAACATGTTCCTTCGAATCCCTGTTCTCCTTATACTGCTCAATGGTTGGCATTCTAAATCTGTCTGGAAATTAGGTGCGAGTAATATTATCGATGAATGGGCTATCTGATTCATCATCTGAAGATACGTTACGGCCATATTTTCGTGCCATCGCTGAAACCTTTCTTGATAGCTCTTGTAGGGTGACATCTCGCTGGCCAGTTGGTTCTCCTTCTGGATCGAGTCTGCTTTTGATTGTCATTCTCCCATGATTGCCTCTATCATCCGGGCTCCTTCGGTCTTCTGTGCTTTCGGATCTCCTTCGCCGTGCCCTTTTGGATCGTAATTCCCTTCGTGGATGAGGACTCTTATCTTAAGACGAGATAGAACGGTGTCTCCGCCGGTTTCTTTGGTAAGTGTCGCTGGAATTGACCCCATGTGTTCGTATCTGGTCTCGTTCCTCCCTAGATTCTTCATTCATCACACCTTTTCCCTTCCTTTGTTTTCCCCCTTCGAAATCCTCAGGGTGATACTGGGGAGTCTCTTCAATGGATTGTCTTGCTTGAGCATCAGGGGTTGCAATGTGAACTTCTGACTGCAGTCTTCCGGGTGGACGGATTCCAGGAGTGGTTAACTCGTAAGGAGAAGAAATTCCCAACCCTAAGGGCAGCGAAAGCCCTATTTTGCTAGCTTCGATGATTAGGTTTATCAATGCAGTTTGAAAGTGCTACAGAACCCCGGGGTCGGCTGCCCTAGTTCCTGGTATTACCGCCGATTGTTCCCTGATCGCCATCGCCCTATCTCCCGTTGGTGCGGTTGGATCAACAATTAGATCTCCGCTGAAGTTACCATCTATGTCACTGTCGTTGTTCATATTCTTCAATTCGAAAGGGTTCCTCGAAGTTTCTGTTCTATAACCCCCTCCTTCTAGCGCCAATTGTTGACGATGAAATTTGGATTGCCACGCACTCAACAGTTATATTAATTCAGTTTAAAACGAGAAAATCAAGAATGCATGCAAGAGACAGTTTTTACGTGGAAAACCTTTGAATGGGAAAAAACCATGGCGCCCCAGAGGGTAGAAAGATAATACTCAATTCTATTGCTTTGTTACACACTCAAATCTCTCATACAATTGCTCTTTTCTCTCTAGGTTTTCGAACCCTCTTCTCATGGGATAGGTGGTTCTATTTATATACGTTAATTAGGGTTTCCCCTTGTTTTTAGCCGTGTTGGTGGTAGGATTCCCCTTTTGATTCGTACTAGGATTCTCATGTTGTCACGGATCCGGATATGCTCTATCTTCTTTCCTTTTTACGATCCCTTGTTGCCATGGGTCTTCTAGAGGTTAGGGTTTTATTTCTGTGTTTCTGCCGAGTCGCTTTGGGCCCAGTATGCTGATCCATCGAGCACCTTCACTTATGGGTATTATCCTTCGGCGACCACGTTTCTACCTTTGGCGAGTATGTATCCAGCTCTGGCGACCACATCTTTGACTTTTGATTTAGGACGTTGATATTCTGACTGGCCACATTTTCTCCCTTGACCCGGTCAACGAGTGACGTGGCAACCTTTTCTTCATCATTTATTGGTTCCTTTGGTGACGTGTCTGCTTGGCGAATTTATACATACAACAATATGATCATCATCTCCAAAATCTTGATACCACTTTTAGAGACCTGTCATCTGATCTCCAGTCCAGAATTGCAAGGCTACATTCCGATCTTCACAGATATATTGATCATGGGTACTTTGGCCCAGATTTTGATACAAAAGAAAGAGAAATCAAGCAACTTAAGGAACAGCTTGAGCAGATGAACAGAGATCAATCTTTCAGACCGAAACCTTATTCTCATTCACAATCACTGTTCTTCCCTATGTCTCCTACTCATTCGCCTCCATCCAAACCTGATGATTTTTCTAGACATTTTAGATCCACTCGTGAACTATTCCGAAAATATCCCATACTCTTTTCTCCACCAGAGAATCCTGAGAAAAGGTCCCCTTCTAAGCGGAAAGACAAGCAACCTGCTTCCAGTTCATATGACCTAGTTCTGTTTGCCTCTAAAACATTTTCCTCCTCATCCAAGTCTGATATGGCGTCCTTTTCTGAAGATGTTTCCTCTTAGTCTTCACAAACATCCTGTCACTCATCCTGGTTGAATACTGCAGCCTCCTCTCTTTATAATCATGCAGACCTTACCCAAGTTTTTATGACATCTCGTATAGACCCTCAACCTTCAGCACAGACCTATGAGTCTCCTGATGAAACCGCCTCCACTGGTCTAGCTCCTTATGCCGAAGAACCACCAGAACCTGTTCCCGGTCGTCCTTCTGCCAAACCAATTAATGGCCCTTGGTTTAATCTTGACGACTTTTCTCCTGGTTCCTAGAGAAAACGGGTTTCAGAGATAAGCGCATAGCTTGACCTACAACTGGCGAAATCTGAACAGAACCTTGAAACAATCTTACGAGAAACAATCTTACGAGAATTCATCTCACGATTCATTGGTTCTCTTAGAGATTGGTACCAAGCTCTCGGAGAGTACAAACAACTCCAATTTGTTCGAGTTCCCTTCGCCTCACAAGCTATGGGATATATTTTCAGAAAATTTCTTGGTGATCCTGATCATTTCTATAAGCAGGCTAGACAGGAATTCTTTGACATGCGTTGCTGCTCACTCAGAAGAAAAGACATTGAATTCCATTACAAATGGATGTCTCAGCGGTATCACACTCTTAGTGGTATCAATGATCATAGTCTTAAACAAGTCTATGTCAACTCCCTTCTCGACGAGCTCCAAAATGAGATACAAAGAAAAATATACACCTCAGAACTTTCTCTCAATGACACATCGTTAGGTGAACTCCACATGTATGCTCTGAGCTCCCTTGATAAACTCTGTGCCACTCAAAGATTCTTCTCCAAGATGCTCACAGAAGGCAAGAAACTACAGTCCCAATGTAAACAGCCTTCTCTTCAAATCAAGTGCAAATCCTTAGGCTCCTGCACATGCAAGACTAAGAAGGAGAATCATTTTAAACACTTCAAGAATAAAAAAAGGCAGTTCAAAAAGATTCAAGTTCTTCAGAAAGAAAGCAAAACGAGGTTGGAATAAATCCCAATGATGCTACATCTATGGCAAATCAGGACATTTTGCAAAGAAATGTCTCAACAAGAAAGCCAAATCCGCTAGATTAGTTCAGCAGTTAAAAGATATTGCTGATGAAGTTCCGTCCGATGCAGACATTGAATCAATCTTCTCTGAACAAGATAGTGCAGATCACACCACTACCTTTGTTCTCTAAGAAGACCTTTCTGACTCAGAATATTCTAGCTCCTCCGACTACAGCTCTATTCCAGAATCCTATCAGGCTACTCAGCTCATTTCTCATTCAGGTCCTCAAGCTCCAGTTCGGATTCTGCCTGACAAATACTCCAAACCAGTTGATGTCATCGCTTATTTTGACATAGGTTTTCACACCACAATGATGAACCCAAAGGTCATTCCTCCAGAATTTTGGAAACCCTATGTTCGGCACTTCAGAGCTGCTGATGGAAAAGTTTTTTCTACTACTCTTCGTTCCAGAAAAAAGGTTGGCATTAAGTTCTTTCCTTCCTTCACTCTTTGGGTCCAAGTCATCGGCACTCCTCTTCCAGATAAAGACATTCTCCTCGGCTGTGATGTTTTCTGTCAAAGTAAATCCCTTCGAATTCTCCCTACCGGGATTTGATATAAAAAGGATTTCAAAGCCTTTTCTGATGTTCCAAAGATCTTCCCACTCTCTGAGATTCAATCACCCTTTGAACTAATTCAGACGAAATTGCTCCAACTTTGTGCTGACAGTCATGCCACTTTCTCTCACCTTTCTCCTTTGTGGAAGAATCCTGATTTCTTTATTAAACTCCCTTTTAAGCTTAATGAAGATACTAATCCTACAAAGGCCACCCACTCAGGCATGTCACCCTCAGACCTTCAACTAGCCCATGAAGAATGCAATGAACTTCTTCGTCAAGGTCTGATCAAACACACTTCTTCCCCTTGGGTGTGCCAAGCCTTTTATGTTGAAAAACGCTTCGAATTGCTTAGAGGGAAAAAAAGACTAGTTATTGATTACAAGCCTCTCAACCTTTTCCTAAGAGATGACAAGTTTCTTATTCGTAGGCCAAATGTCTTATTCTCTCAGCTCCCTGAAGCCACGATCTTCTCAAAATTTGATCTCAAAGGTGCCTTTTGGCAAATTGGCATCCATCCAAATGAAAGGTATAAAACTGCATTCTGTCTCCCCAATGCACGATACCAATGGACTGTTCTACCTTTTGGTTTGAAAACTGCTCTATCCCTTTTCCAAGAGGCTGTTACTAGAATTTTCCATCCTCTCTTACACTTAGCCCTCATATACATTGATGACATCCTTCTATTCTCTCCAGATGTTACCTCTCACAATATTCTTCTCCAACAGTTTCATGACATTATTCACCACTACGGTATCATGCTCTCCAAAAAGAAAAGCATAGTTGGAAAACCTGAAATTGAATTTCTTGGAATGAACATCTCTAACGGACAATACCGCCCTGGTCTTCATTTGGTTGTCCGATTGTTAGATTTCCCTGATCCTAATCTCAATGTAAAACAAGTCTAACAATTTCTTGGAATCGTCAATTATGTCAGAGATTTTATTCCACATATCAGTCGTTACACCTCCGTTCTCTCCACGCTCCTCAAAAAGCGTCATCCTCCCTAGAGTTCCACCCATACTGAGGCCGTCATCAAATTAAAGGAGATCTCTCAATCTCCTCATGCCCTCACCATCCCTTCTTATGGCCAGCTTATCCTCCAAACAGATGCCAGCGATATTTTCTAGGGTGCTGTTCTCATCGAAGACCGAGACGGTCAAAGGAGATACTGTGGTCATGCTAGTGGTAAATTCAAAGAGGCCCAACAGCATTATCACACTATCTATAAAGAGATTCTTGCAGTTAAATACGGAATCCAAAAGTTGGATTTTCACCTCAGGACAAGGAAATTTATTATTGAAATGGACAACTCATCATTCCCAAAGATACTCGATTTTTGTAATAAGATTCCTCCCAATCCTCTCCTTTTGAGACTCAAAGATTGGTTTGCTCGGTATGACTTCACTGTACGCCATGTGAAAGGCCACCATAACATAATTGCTGATATGCTCTCCAGGCCTCCACTCTCTCATCTCATCACTCTCACATGTCACTATCCTCTCATACTCATGGCCTCCCCTACAGGTCCCTCCTCATCCTCTTCTGACCTAACAGACCCTTCACAAATGATGTTCCCTCTGGAACTCTTGGCTATACTTCCGCCTAACCATCAACCTTCTCTAGCCCAAATCCAGAATTTTGCTACAACTTATCTCCCTATGTACTTATCCCAGATCAAAGGTCAAGGTTGTTGTCATGATCTTACCAATCCTTTCAGACCCTTCCTCGATCCATTCCCGATGCCACCTTTCTACTATTTTTCCCCTCAGCTTTTATGGTTCCTCTGGTGTTTGTCAGTTCTACATCACCATGCCTTTGTATTTCCTCTACAGACTTTATATGGATATCTCCATGATCCCTCTCACCAGAATTCTCTGTTATGGACCTTTCTACAATGGTTCTCACCTTTGTCAAATTGGAAAAATGATCCCACTGAACTTATGGGAAGATATAACCTTTGGAAACTAGACCCCGAGACAGCCTCCTCTGTTTCCTACATTTGGATCCTCCATAGACCATACCGGTATAATCCCCGCACTAACCTTCTATGGACAGTCAACACCAGCTATGAATGGCACACCACTTATAATTACCAAAAAATGTACCCTAACAATCTCTAGATATCCTTACTTAATTTCCTCTGTGATGTTAATAACGTCTCCGTCGACGAAGTTTACATCCTGCCTAATATCCCCAGAGATCCCACTTAGAGTTGGAACCCTTTTTAGGATTCCTATATGATTGATTCCCAAGACCCCATGGATTTTGATACTGCCTGGCCATGTTCCATATGTGGAACCCAAGACTCTGATGACGAATATCATGCTAGTTGCAATCTCTCCAGTCTGTGATTCACGTGGTTCCTCATTATCTGATCGCATCTTTATCCTCTTCCTGTTTGTATCAATGTAATTATTGGTTTGTGTCGGCCAACTGATAAGGCCTATCTTTTATTTTTGTTTGTTGTAATTATTGGTTTATGTCGGCCAACTGATAAGGCCTATCTTTTATTTTGTTTTTCCTGTTTCCAGTTTGGCTGTATCCTCTGTCTTCCTCTATATAAAGGAAGTTCGCTCATTGTAAAAACCATAATTTGAAATCAATAAAATTTCTTGTGTGTTATAATTCTCATGTCTTTCTAAACACTTCCTCCCCTTCCTTCGAAAGCCTGTCTATAATATAAGTAATGGTCTGTAATAATCTCAGTATGCTCTGTGCTTGCCTCTAGTTGAGGATCCTGCACATCAGAATATGAGATTGGTCTTTTAGGCTTAAGGTCCCTGTCTGTCTCTGGAAGGTTGAAATGTTAGTACCCTGTTTAGGCCGTGGTTAGACCGTCATAGTGGGGAAAGCTCTATAACCTCTAGAAAGGCACCCAGGGGTACCCTGCCACCCGATCTGGTATTATATAATAATATATTTATATAATATAATATATATAATATATATAATAGTATAATATATATAATTTATATAATAATATAATATATAATATATATATTATATATAATAATATAATATATAAATATATTATATTATATATTTTTATATATCGTTATATATATTATAATACTATAATATATAATAATAATAATATATAATATTTATATATCATTAATATAATATATTATTGTTGGAAATGAGGGTATTTTTGGAATGAAGTTGGAGCATATGAGGGTATTTATGGAATATAAATTTTAGTTTGGAATGGAATGGGCATTCCATTGGTTTTTGGATGGAATGCCCATTCCACTAAAATGGTGGAATCCTCATTCCAATGGAATCACCATTCCTTTGCATTTTAACAAACCAAACTAATAGAATGGCTTTCTTTCAATTCCATTCAATTCCATTCCAATCCATCCAACCAAACATGGCTTATAGGAGACTCGTGACATCAATTGTAATAAGCATGATTTGGAATACAACTCTCACTACAGGGGAGATATTTCTCAACATGCATCTTGCAATTTAATGAACAAATGTAAGACTCAGATTACTAATTTATATGGGTAATTGAATTATTATCATGTCTCTTAGTATGAAACAGGAGGGTGCAAAATAAATAAATAAATAAATTTAATTTTTTTTTTTGAATTTTTAAAAAATAAATGATTTAAAAGTAAATTTATTAAATTTAAAATTTTACTTATCCAATATCGGTTTGCCTAAAAACCGATATTTTATTGTAAAATAAATCCATATCGAGATTTTGTTTGGTGTTGAAAATAGGAAGTAATAGTTTAAAAAAATTATTAAAGAAAAATAAAATTTTTGAAAATAGTTGACAGTTTTTTTATTACAGTTTTACAAAACTGTCAACTATTGCTATCAAGAATTATACAGGTACACAGCAACAGTAACTAAAGAAAAAACAAAGAAATAAAATTGAAATCCTACAATTGAAATCCTACTTTAATGTTTTGGTAAATCTTGAGATGGAAAGTCCTTTAGCAAGACTAGAGCATATTACCATATTTGTTTCTAACGGTAATATACTTGTTAACTGCTAAAAATGGCCCAAGAAATCGAAGGAGCACTTTCCCCGGTACATCGCATGAGGATCGAAACTGGAGCAGAACTCTCATAGGTCATCAAGAAAGGTCTCGGTCCCGAGGCAACCGGATCCACCACGCCTCCTCCTCCTTCTCCACCTCCACCTCCACCTCCACCTCCACCTCCACCTTTGGAACCCTTAGAAGATTCCTAGTCCCCAATACAACCGGGACCACACCCCAGGGCCAAGAAGGCAGGATCTAGAGTGACCTCGCTCCAACCACTGCCCTGACCTCAAAGGACCATTAGGACTCATCAGCGCTTCCAAGAGGAGCCGTTTAGGTGGGATGCCCCGATCCGCCAGATTAGATGAGGGCGAAGACCACCTAGGTTCCTCAACCTTCCCTCCACGATGAAGTTTCCATAATTACACCAGAACCATCTAGAACCACCGCTGAAGTCAAAAAGTGATCCCATGAAGGGCTAATGCAAGCCCTTGCAAATGAGCCAGCCTAAATAGGGAAAAAGCCCAGCAAAGGTCAGGGGGTAGGTGGGCATTAATTTCGCCCAGTTGACAATAAAAGGGAAAGAGGATAGATCAAGGGCTCCAATCAATCCAAATTAGCCAGCGTCAACGGCCTGATTTGGGGTCCAGCTCAACCCTACCAAGGGTCAATCCCAATCATCACCAAAGAGGGAACCTGAGTTCAAGCAGACAAAGAGGATTCAAAAAGCACATAGGTAAAAAGATGAAATCGTGGGAGGAAATGCCTGACAGTGGCAGCATGACAGGCGTTGGCATTGTCCTTCAGCAGTCCCAACATGTGAAAGCGACTTGTCTGTCCAGCTCAGATGCATCAGGCTAACCAAAAATGGAGAAAACACCACCTAATAGCCTACGAAGCGCTTACGTCGACACTAGGGCATAGGTGGCACCACCCCGACCGTCTGTGGCGTGTGTACCACCCATGCCCAATGAGAATGGTGGAGATCCCCTAACGGTTACCCTGCCTAAAAGAGGGTCACCCAGCTACCCACCGGACCACCACGTCAGCCCTAAGGCCTAGCTGGAGAAATCTTGTCCCTCCAAGGCACGTGTCATGGTGGGCCAAGAACAAAAGAGTGGTGAGAATCATGCCAAAGGCTCCCTCAATGGAGGATCTTCCCAACCTACTAAATCCTAGACCCTCTATAAATACCCCCACTCAAAATAAAAGACAGGAGATTGGACTCAAGAGAAAAAGAGAGAGATTTCTACTATAGAACGACTAGTCTCTGGTTAGAGACCAAAAAGGTTTTCCTTCATATTCTACTATAGAACAACTGGTCTCCACTTAGAGACCAAAGAGAGAAACTGTGTAACATTGTACTCTCCACCCACTACTATTGAAAATTGTAACCATATCATGAATAGTGAGAAATATCACTTCTTTTTCCCTCATATAAAAGCCCACTTGTCATTCACTTAGTATTTTGTGAGTAGTATCCAACCCTGGTTAAAACTGGTACCAACACACCTAAGAACCGGTCTCAGCTAGCCTCTGTAACAGCCAAGTCCGCCTAAATGGCTACAACCCCTCGGTTGTCCTCATATGACCGCTTCTCCCCTGGTACTTCCTTACCACGGTAGAAGCGGGACCCAACTACCCCAGACCACGGTTAGACCCTTCCAGCAGCGGAGCATCGCTCTATCCGATATAAGCATTATCCAAAGAACGATACCTGATTTTTTGGATAACGATACTTTTGACTTCCTCTTTATTGCCATGATTATTGTTATCTTTGTCATGATCTTATGCATGATTTTGGGGATCTTATTTTGGGAATCGTGTGCATGATTTTGGGAAATCAAAACAAGAAGTTTATCAGGCCCCCTTAAGCTGGCGAGTGGAAGATGATGAACTCCAAGTTTGACACGAAATTCCTTGAAGGGGGCTTTGGTAGGAAAATCAGTGATTTGTAAGTGAGAAGGGACATATTTTGTAATGAGATGTCTAAGAGTGACCTTTTCACGAACAAAGTGGTAGTCAAGTTCAATATGCTTCATTTGAGCATGAAAAATAGGATTGATGGTCATATGCAAGGCATTGATATTATCACTAAAGAGTTGAGGTGGTTGAGAGAGAGAGGGATTCCAATATCGCATAAAAGGTAGCCTATCCATGTGAGTTCCGCTACAGTAGAAGCAAGAGCTCTATATTCTGCTTCGACACTTGATCGAGCCATTGTAGGATGCTTTTTGAAGGACCATGATACACAATTTGAGCCAAGAAAGATACAATAACCGGTGGTGCTACGACGAGTGAGAGAACATCCAACCCAACCTGCATCACAAAAACCATTCAATGTTAGAGAGCTTTGAGATAAAATATGAATACCATAGTAAAGGGTTCCTTTCAGGTATTGAAGGATCCGTTTGACAGTGCACAGGTTGGGAAGGTTCAGTTGATGGAAGTGTTGACACACTGTGTTAACGGCATGAGTGATGTCGGGTCTAGTAAAATGTAGATATTAAAGTGCACCAACGATGCTTCAAAACTCAGTTTCATCAATAAGAGCTTGATCATCATGTTGGCTAGGAGGTTTGGTGGCAATTGGAGTTGAGAGATGCGATGATTCAACCATATTTGTGTGGGAGAGTAGGTCTTTAGTGTACTTGGTTTGAGAGAGATAAATACCACATAAGAATTTCCTAACTTCTATGCCTAGGAAGTAATGTAGAGCACCTAAATCCTTTAGTGCAAACTCCAAACTCCAAACCAAGTCTTTGAATAAATCCCTGAATGAGTACTGCATTGTTTCATGTTATCGATCATCAACATAAACAAGCAACAAGCAAGAGAACTAAGTCATTATTTTTCTTGTAAATAAATAAAGACGATTCAAAATTAGCGAGGTCTTCAGAATTTACTAGTTGAGTCGGATTCAAAAGTAGTTGTGGGATGGCTCAATTCAGGTATTTGCAACCTCTGGTATATGTGGGATTTCTGGGAAGAAATTATATATCTTTTCCGGACTATGAATTGCCGCATTCATCATATATATAGAGAAGCTAATATGGTTGTTGAATTTTTAGCGAAGGAAGGTGCGAATAGTAGGATCATGGATTTTAATGGGGATGACATTGGGATTGGAAGATTACGGGGCCTCTTACGAACTGACTATTTGGAAATGCCTTATTTATGTAGATAATTTCTAGCGGCTTGCTTGTCTGTATTTGGTTTTTCCTCTGCCTTAGTGAAGTTCTCTTTTTTTAATAAAGGTTTCTTGAAAAAATAAATAAATAAATAAATAAAGACAATTCCGTTTTACTGTAACAAAAACCGAGAGTTAGTAAACAATGAGATAAGCGGTCAAACCATACACGAGGTGCTTGTTTTAAACTGTAAAGAGATTTTTGCAATAAACAAACATGATTAGGAAATGATGAATTGATAAAACCTAGAGGTTGTTCCTTATACACAGTTTCTTTGAGAAAACCATGCAAAAATGCATTTTTCACATCGAGTTGTTTGATGTTCCAATGAGAGACAATAGCTACAGAAAGGGTGATACGAACGGTTGTGGGTTTTATAACATGGCTAAAGGTTTCATCATAGTCAATCCCTTGGACTTATGTGAAACCTTTGACGACTAGCCTTGCCTTATATCGATCAATTGATCCATCTTCCTCGTACTTAATGCGATAGACCCATTTAGAGTCAACCACTTGAATAGGTCGCGGAACAAGCTGCCAAGTCTTGTTTATGTGAAGAGCAGTGGGCTCTTCTTGCATAGATGTAAGCCAATGAGGGAATTTTAGATCTGTTTTAAGAGACTTTGTCTCTTGTGTTTGAGTGGCAAGTAAGGATGTTGACTTTTGTGTTTGAGTGATAAGTGGGGTTGTTGGCTCTTGTGTTTGAGGGGCTAGTGGAGTTGTATATTTTTTTAGAGTTGGGAGCAGTAGTGTGACAAACATAATCTTTTAGATATTGAGGTTAACGTCGGTCTTGAGTTGGGCGAGTGTTTGAAGGATTATTTGTCTGAACAATTGAAGAGGATTCATTTTGGACTGGCTCATATAGGGGTGGCAAATCAATAGATAATTCGCATTGTAAGTCATGTAGGTTGCGGCTATTTAGAGTGATATTGTTATGATCCTCTTGGACTAGAGAATTTGGTGTTTGAATGGAGGGCTGGTCATGAATTGTAGTTCTTGTACTGTTATCTTGAGCTTTATTGTTTGAAGGTTCTTGAGTAGGGCAATAATCAATTGTGAATAAGTGAGAGGTAGTATTCTTTGTTTGGTCATAACTTTTGAGAGGCTGAGTTGTATGAGAAGAAAGATTTTTGGGCTTGATGTTCCATTCTTCTTGATTCGGAAAAGTTGTAACAACAAGTTGTGAGATGTCATCACTAGTAGAAATCTTGTTAGAGTAAGGAAAAGCTTGCTCATCAAAAACCAAATGTCGTGAGATATAAACCTTGTTTGTTGTAGGATCAATACATCTATACCCCTTGTGAGTGGGGCTATAACCGATAAAACACAAGGAAAAGTTTTCTTTAAAAACTTGTTTTGACCTGGATTTTTTAAGTAGGGAAAACATTTGCAACCAAAAACTTTGAGCATACTATAGTCAGGATGCCTTTCAAAAAGTTTAAAAAATAGTGTTTTCATGTTCAATGATTAAGATGGTAATCAATTAATTTAAAAGGTTGCCGTAATAAAGACATCCACCCAAAATCTAAGTGGTAGGTTTGCATGAAAGATGATGGTGAGACTGGCTTCAACTATATGTCGATGCTTTCTTTCGGCTATTCCATTTTGCTCAGGTGTGTCTGGGCATTAAAATTGTTGGATTACTCCACATTGTGCAAGATGATTTGTAAAAATTGTTGAAGTAAACTCACCTCCTCCATCACTTTGGAAGACTCTGATTTTCCTGTCAAATTGAGTCTCAACAAGCTTTTGAAATTTTAAAAAGTTTTCATAAAAATCAGATATTTTCTTCAAAGGAAATAGCCAAGTGTATCGTGTGCAATCATCTATACAAATAACATAATATTTAAAATGTGTAACCGAAGAGATGGGAGTTGGCCTCCATAACTCATAATGAATTTTTTCTAAAGGAAATTGACACCTTTTATTAGAATCATGGAAAGGGAGCCTGCAACGTTTTCCTAATTGACAACTAGTACAGATAGAATGATTGTTTAACCAACTGGAAATACTCAAAACTTCCTTTTGATTGAGAACTTTTAAAAATTTTAAATGAGGATGTCCCATTCATTGGTGCCAAAGATTTGAGAAAGCTGAAGGGGTTTTGATGGTAATTAGTGCTTCCAATTGAGCTTATTCTAAAGCATATAGTTGTCTCTTTTTACATCATTTCGCCAATGTCCTTTGATTTTAATCCTTGATCACAAAACCATTAGCATTGAACTCAAAAGTACAAGCATTATCAAGAGTGAGTTGACTAACAGATAATAATTTTTTTGTAAGTTTAGGAACAACAAGAACATCCTTTAAATTGAAATCACCATGAACAGTTCTTAACAAAGCATTACCAGTACGTGATATAGGTAATTTATTGCCATTGCCAACATAAATAAAATCGTTTCCAGTATATGTTTGTGCAGAAGAGAGCTTACCAACATCATTAGTTATATGTGTTGTTGCTCCTGAATCTGCATAGAAATTTGTATCATTCCCTTCTTGAATGTGTAATGCTGCAAGAGCTTCTGGTATCTCTTCTTCTTGGTGAGCATAATCATACCTGTAATAACATTTAATAGCATTGTGATTTGTCCGTCTATAGATTTGGCATTAGACCTTTTGTAGATTTTCCTTTTGTTCAACTTGATTGGCACCATTTGTATTCCTTGCATTGTTTTTATTGTTTTGAGTTCCTAAAAAATTATTGAAATTATTAGAGTTGTTTCCTCGTCCAGCTGGGGTAAAACCTCGGCCTCGCGAGTTAAAACATCCTCGTCCCCTATTGCTTTTTCCTCGTCCTCTTTGGCCAAAGAAGGCTTGAGCATGATCAACAAACTTTTTCTCTTCTTCGTGCTAGGAAGCTAGCATTTGTTCATGATTCTGCAATGCTAGGAAAAATTGGTTAAATGTAGGGTATGGTGGTTTTGTCAGCATTGCCACTCGAAAGTCTTGATATTTTTGTCTGAGGCCACGAGCTAGTTGAAAGACTTTCTTTGTTTCTAAGATTGGTCTGTTGATGGCAGCCAAGTTTTCACATATGAATTTGAATTTTCGAACATATTCTTCAATTGAGAGAGAGCATTTCTTTAAGGTGGCCAAGGAGTCTTTTAATATTGCTTCTTTCTCAACCGTGTTGGGAAGCAGTTGTTCTTTTAGACTGCTCCATATTGCCTTCGCTGTCTCGCACACATTACCATGTTGAGAGTATCCTTAATCATGATTCCTAGTAGCCAAGAGACTTATAGGCCATCATTGTTCATCCATGGTGCATATTGAGGATTTACAGCTTCCTTGCCATCATCTCCAGTTATTCTCGCTGGTGGCTTTTCATTAGTCAAATGGTGGTTGTTGTATATATATATTTGACTGGAAGACACGTCAGCAACATAGATGATAAAAGGAAAGTAGGATATGCCATGTCACCTTTTGACCAAGTCAAAAGGAAAACATGGACCAGTCAACATGCCAGCAAGCCACGTCGCTCAGATTAGTGAAAGCCAAAGATGTACTCGCCAAGGCCAGAAATGTACTCGCCAAGGAAAATCAATCAAAAGGAATGAGGGTGTTCGCCGCATGAACTTACTCGGCATAAACCTACTCGGCTAAAACACAGGGACAGTATCCTCGCTTCAGTAGACCTCTTACAACGAGGAGTCATCCATGAGGAAGGTTTAAAGAGACATTACGCCTTAAGGGAAAGAGTAACGTGATCTCGACCTAGAGAGGTCAGAAGAGGAAACAAATCCTAATCCGTCTACAACATCAGATTCCTAACATGAATCAAAGAAGAAATCCCACCACCAACACGGCATAAACTGAGAGAAACCCTAGCTAACATGTATAAATAGAACCATCTGCTCCACGAGAAAGGGGTTCAGAACTTAGAGAGGAAAAGAGGGATTCTTGAGTGTGTAATCTTTAAATTGATCATGGTATTATTTTTCTGCCTTACGAGGCGCCGTGGTTTTTTCCCTGCCTTAGGGTTTTTCCACGTAAAATCTGTGTTCTTGCATGCATTGATTTACGTTCTCTTTTTACATTGAATCTGACATTATTGTTGGACGTGTGGCAATCCAAATTTCACTGTCAATAGTGGTCTATCCCAAGGCTTTTAATCAAGGGCAAGACTTGTGATTTCCATAGGAGGATATTAGAGGGATTCATTTTTATGGAAACAAGGCTTGAGCATTGATGGAATGTTTGAATCGTGAGTTTTGGCTCATCACGGCAATTTTGTTTAAGGGATGAGGAAGAAAGCTATGATACCATAATTATTTTTGAAATATGAGTAAGAAGAAGAAAGAACAAAGACAAAGGCTATGAAAAGAAAACTTGTTCTATTCACTCTTTTGTTTTTGATTACAACAAGAAATTGTATCATGTATTTATAAGGTACACATCAACGTAACTAAAGAAAAAATAAGGAAATAAAATTGAAATCCTACTTTAATGTTTTGGTAAATCTTGAGATGGAAAGTCTTTTAGCAAGACTAGAGCATATTACCATATTTGTTTCTAACGGTAATATACTTTTGACTTCCTCTTTATTGCCATGATCATTGTTATCTTTGTCATGATCTTGTGCATATATAATTTTGGGGATCTTATTTTGGGAATCTTGTACATGATTTTGGGAAATCGAAACAGGAAGTTTATCAATGTGGATTGACGAGCAAATCATTTTTCATATTGAATACATATAACTGCAGAGAGAGAGAGAGAGAGAGATACAAACTTAACTGATAATCCAAGCGAAAATATATAAAAATTAAAAATAAAAAAAAAACCGTTGAAACTAGTATTTTAAATATTACACAAAATATAACTGAAACTATATATATTATTGAGGATCCGGCCAGTTAAAAATAGTCGCGCATTTAAACACAAAAAGTCACTAAAAAGTGATACATACAATCACGACTATTTTATATCTAACACTAGCTAGTCATTCTTCAAATAGGTGCCACGTAGCGGTGCGCGTCGCTGCTACTGATTATCAATATTCCACATGGCAATGCAAACACACAATAAATTAAATCATCAGAAGCCACTTTACAACAAAATGACCTCATGATCATCCAAGTTAATGAAATACCACAAATATATAAATTATAAACTAAACCACGATTCATTGTTTAGAATGTGCAGCTAAACCATGATTCATTATAAACTAAACCATGATTATAATTTATATATAATCAAGACATCAACATTAATTTTTAACTAAACCATGATTCATTTTTAACCATGATTCATTATAAACTAAACCATGATTCAATTTTAACCATGATTAAAAAAGCAGTAATGATCAAAATAGAAAGAGCAGCAACTTTACCAAAAATATGATTCATTGTTCAGTGACTGAACAATATCTGAAATTGCTGAGAAGAAGTGTGTAGGATATGATCATGATTAACTTTCTCCTCCACAATATCTTCTTTTCTTCTTCTTTTTCTTCTTCTAGCTCTGTCTTGTTTTCTTGTTATGGGCACAAGAGAAGAGTGGAGTGAGCAAAAATAATGAGGCTTCCATGAGAAAAAGAAGTTTCTGATTTTGTTGAGGACAGATGTCAGATGGGGCTATTTTTAGGAATAAATATGATAAAGTGAAAGATATTGATCAAGTCGACCCTAAGTAACCTAAGTCTTAAGTAACCTCACAACAATATTATATAATACCAGAAGAATTTGACCTTATCTATCTATGTAATCAAGACATCAACATTATTATTATTATTATTTTAATTTTTCTTTATAGGATTATAATAAAATAAAACTATTAATTCATTTCTGATGCTACAAATGCACTTGAATTGTAATTTCAAGAAGAAATCCACTGCAAAAAATTATTAATTAAAAAATTCATTTGCTAATTGCTGTACTTGCAATAACAGCTACTCTTCAAAAACTGCCCTTCAATTTTCTTATTCGATCTCAACTCTGAAAAGAAAAAAAACACATCATCCAACATTCATTTTCTTTTTCTTTCATTTTTTTTAAAGGAAATAAATCAAGCAAATTTATTAATACTGATCAGCCATTACAAATAATCTTTTTTTTTTTCAAGCACAAAGAAACTGCACCATTTTTTTTACAGGCAAATTTTTTAAAGAGCAAATTGCAACCAAAACCTCCGGTAGAATTTCACATAAATCCTACATTTTTAGTGATTTGTCACCTTTATAAATATCTTTTTAAATTCATCACTTTAGTCCTTACTTTTTCCAAAACTATCATTTTAGTCCATTTGATCAAATATGTGAAAGTCAACTATTTTAAAACCTATGAAAGTACATTTTTACCCCTATTACTATTTAATTTAACTAAAATGATTATCTTAGCTTTAAATTAAAATGAAAATCAATAAAATTCTCAATAATAAAATCTTAAATAAATATATTACAAAAAAAAAAAAAAGCTTAAATAAATAATTAAAAAATCTATTAATTTTTTATTATTTTGCAACCAAAACTTCCCTGGGGTTTGGCCTTTGAGAATCAGAAACAACTTTATACTTAATTGATAATGACCTCACCTATTGTTAGCTAAAGTAAAGTCAAACTTAACAAAAATAAGGATATTTTTGTCCTTTTAAGCATTTTTTTTTATTTAAAAAAACAAAAAACAGATCTCAAGTTTTCTCAAATTTTTTTTTTTTTCTATTTTCTTCTCAAGTTTTACTAACATGGAAGAAACAAAAAAAAAAAAAAAAAAAAAAAAAAAAAACTAAAGAAAATGTTGTTGGATTGGATTTAGGTGAGCCACACTTTTTATTATTTATTTTTAAAAAATATGAAAAACTTGAATCTGAAGAAAAATCTGGAGATACATCAATGGAAGAAGAAAATGTTAGATATTTTTAAATTATATTTAGGTCAGATAAGATTATTATTTTAAATAACATAAACTTATTATTGAGTGAAATTAAAATTATTTATGTTTATATTTAAATAATTAAGTAGTTTTTATTATTTTAAATAACCTAAACTTATTATTGAGTGAAATTAAAAATATTTATTTATATTTAAATAATTAACCATTAAATAAATTATATTAATTATTGTTTTTTTATAAGAAAACAAAATAATTTTATTCTAACAAGTTATGTTTATATTTTTTTATTTAAGATTAGTCAAATTAATTTTTAATTTACTTTTAAAAATAATATAAATTTTATATAAATTTAAAAATGAATTTACATAATTTTATCTTCCTCCAAAAATTAATTAATGTTATTTTAAAAAATAGATAGAGATGTAATATTTAAATATTTTTATTAAAATAATTTAAAATATTTTTATTTTATTTAAAATTTGATTTTATCCAAATCTCAATCAATATACGTTACATCACTAAAATTTCAATCACAAATCCCAAATCTTATCTCTTCTCACAAATCTCAACCCGAAACCTTATCTCATCGCATCCACCATAAAGTCAACATAAAGTTTTTCTTCAACCCGAAACCTTATCTCATATTCTCATCGCATGCATCCACATTAAAGTCAGCATAAAGTTTTTCTTCAACCAGAAACAAACCTAAACAAAAAAACATAGATCAACTTCATCTAAAAGCAAATTGAATCTAAAAATTTAATCAAATCACCGTAGATTGGTCTAATTATCATACATCATTAACTTTTTTCAACTCAAAAATAATAAAAAATTCAATATAAATATACAACTCAAGAAGACATCAAGAAATCAAAAACAAATGAAAAAAAAAAAAAATCATGAAGTGCTTCTATTTTCTAAGCTCGATCTTCTGTTTGATCTGTTTTCTGCACAATTAAGCAACCTTAAAACAGCTTACAAACTTCGTCGTAAACACAACACATCAAAATAATAAAATAAAATAAAATAAAATAAAGATTTCAAACACAAAAACAAAACAAAAAATTCAAGTTCTTGTTATTAATGAAATATTAGCAGTAAAAATAAAAATAAAAATAAAAATTGAAAAGAACACCTACCTTTGCTCTTACCATAAAATAATAGAAAAAAACAGATCCTGATACTTGAGATTGAGAGAGAAACAAATGGAGAGGAAGGAACTGTAGGAAATCAACGGCATGGGTGGAATTGGCAACAAAAAAAATATAAAATAAATAAAATAAAAAAGACTTTTTCGTTTAGTTTTTTTTTTTTTTTTTTATTGCACAACCCACCCATCTCCGGTGACTTCCTCCAGCACAAACTTACTCTCCTACTTTTCTCTGTATTTTCTTCTTCTTCTTCTTCTTCTGTGAACTGTGATAGACAATAAGGGTGTGTGTGTGAATGTGATTAAATAAGCAAGTAAACCGACAAAGGGAAAATGGATTTTTAATAATTTATGGAGCAGATGGCAGGCATGTCACGACTCACATGTTTTTATGGAAAATGTGAAAGTTATTTAGGTAGGTAGTGAAAGTGAGTAGAGAGAGACAGTACGGGGGACAAACTTAAATTATTGACACAAGAATTGATACCATAAAATATGCTTTCGATATTTTCATAGCTCACCTCACATTTTCAATTTCTAGGGTTTTAGAAAAACAAGAATCATATCAAAACACCGTAAAAAAAAAAAGTCAAATTATATTTACTGTTTAATTCTGTATAAACACTAACGTACAGAATAAAACACTATATCGTATTTATTATTTTAATTCATATTACAATTTAACTTTCCATATTTTATCGATTAACACCGACCATCATAAATTTCAAAATACAAATAATATCTTTGACTATTATTAATGTTAACCATTTAATGAATAACGGTTCTATTACCATTAATGATAATAATTGACCGTTATATTTATTTATTATTATTATAATGTAAATGGATACAATTTAATCTTAAGGATCACAATCCTCTCTCTTTATCTTGTTTTTCCTTGACTTTTCATAATCTAATGACATTTCAGTAAAATAAAAAATACACAGTCAAGATTTGATCACTTTTCTCTATCATGCAACTTTATGTTTTAATTACACTTGAAAAATACCAAGGAAAAACAAGAACCAAGGAGAGGATCCTGATCCTAATCTTAAAGGGGTAAATACACCGATCTCCTCTAAAATTTGACATAAATATAATTACCTTTAATTAAAATTAAAAACAATAATACTATTTTATCAAAATTTGGTGTCCAAATCTGGTGCCTAAATGATGTGTCGACATTATAATCTTTTCATTTAAATTGTATTAGATTTGCATGATTTAAATGAATGAATTCGAGTGTTACCATGTCATTTGAGCACCTGATTTGGACAAAGTAGCATTACTCAATTAAAAAATGATGATAATATTTTTTATAAAAAAAATAAATTAAAATATAATAGTTATTAAAATTAAAAAAATGATGATAATCTTTTTTATATAAAAATAAATTAAATTAATTGAAGATAATCCTTTTAATAGAATAAAAAATAAAAGTTAAACTATTTTTAAAATTCATTTTTAAATATTTTTTTAAAACTATTTTTAAAGATTAGTTATTAAGAAAATAAGGGCGATTACCAAATTGATAATGAACCTTTTTTTTTGAAATTCCAAATAGTTTGCTATTTTTATCAAAGTGACCAAGTTGGTCCCTAACTTTTTTTATTGTCATTTTAGTCCCTATTTTTTTGAAAAATAACAAACAAGGTATTTTTTCCAGTTAACTCTATTACTTCAACGGTTAGTTTGACCATAGTTTAATACAAAATGACAAAATACCCCTTATAAGTTAAATACTCAATTCAAATACAAAATTAAGTCGATTAAAAATTTAAAATAAAAGATAATTAAAACTAAAATACTATAAAGGAAAATAACAGGAAAAGAAACGAAAAAAAAAATAATCATTACAACTCCTTCAAGGTTATAAATCTGATTGTAAAATCTTTTACAAATTGTCACGGTTTAAAATGTTAGAGATCAATTTGATCACTTTTATAAAAATTGCAAACAAACTAGAATTAAAAAAAAAAAAAAAAAATTTAGGTAATCGTCCAAAAAAATAATAATTAATAACTCATAAAATACTATTTTTTACTATCTTTAAATTTTATATTTGAAAACCAACAAACAAAAAAAATTATGGGTCTTCTTTAATTTCATAACTAGATAATTTGAACATGCCCTAAACTCGTTGCTTTCATTATTGTTCATTTATGCCTAGGTTTAGCATTTATTATGTTGATTAAATGCATGAGTCTTACCTTTAGCTTATCTTGAATATGTTTGAGTCTTTGATTGTTGGTTGAGATTGATTGTTCATTGATAGCTTGCATTTAAGACATTATTGCCCTCTAACTAAGTCTTTATGCTTTGCATCTATATATTGACAGTTATGAATTGTTGATTGCATATTTTACTTCCTAATTAAGCATTTGGTGTTTGCCTAGCATTAATTGCATCTAGAATATTTTCATATATTTACTTAGGTTGTTTATCTCTTCATTGAATCAAGTCTTGTGACTAATAGTGTTTAGTGCACAAGCAATTAGTCTAGGATCTCTATTAAAGGCCCGTGGGTAGAATGAAGTGTGTTAGTGACTAATGATGGTTGATTAGAGGTTAACCTAGGTTGTAAACATTCATTCAAATAGTGGATTTGAGGATCGTGTGTGGCTAGATGGATAACCCGTGAATTTTACCCAATTGGAGGGTTTCTCATGTAAATCAATCGATGTTGTTAGGGTCGAAAATGAACCTTCGTTTACGGGGTTAAAGTACTTGTATATGTATGTTCGAAATTAAGAGAATGAAGCAAACTATGATTTTTATTAACTGATGTAGAAGTAAACTCCCACTTCTCAAGGAATTACACAATGTCTTGCTCTTTTAGAGAATGTTAGGTTAAGAATTCAAAAAATTGCCATTGATGGTAAAAATGAGGGTTTATATAGCCCAGGTTCTGACATCTCAGGCACGTGTCGAGGGCTCAATGGTCGAGTCCAACAGCTGTCTTTGCATGGTCAGGTACGACATGGTCATAAATATCACCCTCCGAATGTACCTTCAGTGTTTAATTGTCGGTGGAATAAGAGTCCGAGTGAAAACAGTATTAGGAATCACACTCCGAGAAATATTATCGGACCTTCGACTTAGGGGAGGAGGGAAATAATCGGAGTTTGAAGAAGTTCACAATCGGGTACAACAGTTCCCCCCCCGAGCACATAAATCGGTGTGTAAGACCGGTTGTGGGTTCGGAATTAGAGTCTGTCGTTAATATCGGATGCTCGCTTGGGGCCTGTCCAGCCTGAGGTTGGCCCGGTTCGCGGTCAGTGAGTGGGTGCCACGTGGCCGCTGAGATGAGGCGGCGTACAGGTGTCGAGCCGTGGGAGGACAATTCGCGATGCCTCGTGTACTGTGCTGAGGGCCCTTATAAATAGTGGTGTAGGGTTACCCATAGCTCCATACTTGTGTCTTTTCGATTGATCAGAGCATCTTCGGTACCTGAGGGAGTGCAAAAGAAAAAGGGAGAAGAAGCAGGTTAGTCTCCGAGTTTGACTCTCGTCTATTTTCTTGTTTCTCTTTACAGTTGAATCTACCGATGGTTCGAAAGGCTAGGGCGTCGAGTCCCATACTCTCGTCGAGCTCAGAATCTAGTTTATCGGAGTCTACGTCAGGTAGAGTCTCCGTAGGGAGCAGCACCCGTAGTGCTTTCAGTGATGTAGACATGCAAGATGCCGGCAGTCCCGAAGTCCAATAGATGCGGGAAGGCGCACAAGAACCCGCGGCAGGCCTTGGCACTAAAGAACTTCGGGAGGGATATAACTCTGAAGATTTTGTTCGGGAGGAGATAGATCATATGAGGTTTGCGATAAACCTTATTAGGGAAAATAAAGTGGATGCGAGGAAGATTAGCCGACTGGCTACGGAGTTTTCAATTCCCCGATCTGTGGGCATGAGGTTCCTCGAGAAGGGGAGAGAGCGAGTAATCCCGAAGGAAGATCGGTGTCTTTTCATCCAGCATTTCTAGAAATTGGTGCTAGGTTACCATTACAACAGTACCTTCGGAGGGTTCTGAGGGAAATAGGGATTGCTCCGGCCCAATTGAATCCGAACGCTTGGAGGATAGTGATCGGGATGTACTCATTATGGAGAGGCATGGGATATCCAGATCCAACATTTACGGAGATTGGGCACTGCTACCGGCTGTACTCCCATAAATCTGGGGGTGATGGCTGGTGGGCTCTTGCTTGTTGTGACAAGCAAGACTGCGAACCTCTGATCACCGGGCTACCTTCCTCAAATAAGGAATGGAAGAAGACTTGGTTCGTTGCTAGAGGCGAATGGGGTAAAGATTTACAGCTCGGTGGTGGTCCACAGAGGGTTCGTTCGGTGTTCAATATCCCAGGTGTTTGGGGTCTCCTTAGGTTTATCATCGGTGTTTGTCGTTTTAGTTTCATTTTAGTTTGTTGTGTTTATCTGGGTGCTCCTCTTTTTTGCAGCTCCGTGGGAACGCGTTACCTTTGAGGAATTATCTCCGGTAGAGCGGAGGCACGTGTCGGACGCCTAGCGTGTTTCTCCTGAAGGAAGTCACGTGGACCACCTGTTAGAAGATCGGAGGTTACACGCTCTCGGTTTCATTCCGAATCTTATGGAGGCGAGAGGGCAAAAGGTTGAGAAGGCCTTATCCAAGAAGAGTAAGGGTTTCCGTGATCTGTTATTATCTGCCCTCCGGTACCTAAATCGCGACACTTGTCACATCATTATTTTATGTCACTTTTATGCAGGGAAAATCACCGTGAAGGCCAAGGAGAAGATGGCTGATAGGGCGAAAGGCGGCGCTGAAAAGCGCAAGGAGGAAAAGAAGAAAAGAAAGCTGATACTCCTTAAGGGTCCCAACTTGGTTGCCGATGAGGAGGTCTTCGAAAGTACCTCTCCTCTGAAGACAAGAGTTAGTAGATCCTCGGTAACAGTGGCCGCTGCGGGGGCCTCTGAGCGGGTTACGCATGCCATCCCCCTTAGACCTGGAGGCCGGGGTCCCAGTGGTGGTCCCCCGGCCGATGTGGAGCTAGTGGACTCCGATAGGGATATGCCTGAGGATACTCCTCTGAATAAGAACATTCGGGAGGATACAACATCTCCCCCGAATTACTTTAGGTATCCCTCTTCTCGGGCTTCTGGGTCCGGCACGAAGCCTATAAACCCCGAAACTGGCGTGGAGTACCTCTACGTCCATGGGAAGGATCTTCTGAGGAGTGGAGAGATATCGGGGTACGGAAAGATGTCGAATGTCGACAGGATCCGACATGGACAAGCTGCAGGTAATGTTATTTGCTTTCGGTATCGTGGGCGTATTATTTTTTGGCATTCATTATAAGTGAGGCGCCTCGGATGACAATTTCCAACTATTGATTCTCAGGCAATCGGTAATCTCCTTCATATGGAGAAGAGATATGGAGATGCGAAGTCGAGGTATGAGAAGTTGCAGAAGGAGAAAGAGAAGGTGGAGAAGAATCTCCGGGAGTCAACAGCAGCCCTGGGATCGCAGAAAGCCATGGTTGGAGAGATTTCCTCCGCATACCAGAAGGTGAAGGCCTGCTGCAGAGACAAGCATACCAAGCTTTGTGATTACCGGGCGCGATTGAAGAGAGCGAATGAGTCTATCCGGGGTATGAAGGAAGACTTCGTTGACAACGCCGTGAACATATTTGTCAATTCCGAGGAATTCTCGGAGATACAGGAAAAGACGTTCGACACGGCGGTCAAGGATGTGAGGACCTTATTACTCCGAGCTTATCCCGACTTCGACTTCTCCGCATTTGATGCAGATGTTGCAAAGGCGACTGAGTCTCGGGTCAGAAAGCAAGGCGATCCTATCAAGGATATCTCCGAGGACTTTCTCGAGGAGCCATTATCGGAGGAAGAACCTGAGGCAGTGTCTACTGACGACGAGAGGTTCGTCGCGAATCCTGCATCCGAGAAGTGAGTGAGGACCAGGCGTAATTGGTTTCCGAGGACACTACCTCTCATTCAGATTTTATTTATATCATTTTATTTTATTTGATTAGACATATCGGGGGGTTGTCCCGGTGATTTTGTCGGCCTTGGGCCGCGTTTTGTAACCGAATACTTTTGCAGCACGTATATACATTCGGAATTTATATTTTCACCGGTATACTTATGATTACGTTTGTTTATTTCGCCAACTGTGATAATTCGGAGTTTTGTTTTAAATATTTTGTGAAAGTCAATAATGTAACTTCGCATATTGATGTTAACTTCAGTGCTCCTCACAGGCTTTAGCTTAAGTATTCCGTATCGGAGTCTTTCAGTGCTCCCGTGGGGCTGGATACTTTCATGCTCCTTTCGGAGTCTTTCGTGCTCCCATGGGGGTGGAGACTTTCGTGCTCCTTTCAGAGTCTTTTGTTCAATTGAATGAATGAGGTTCTAGCCGAAAATGTAAGCTAAAACTGACCTCACCGGCTTTAGCTTAAGTATTCCGTATCGGAGTCTTTCAGTGCTCCCGTGGGGGTGGAGACTTTCATGCTCCTTTTGGAGTCTTTCGTGCTCCCATGGGGGTAGAGATTTTTGTGCTCCTTTCGGAGTCCTTCGTGCTCCCATGGGGGTGGAGACTTTCGTGCTCCTTTCGGAGTCTTTCGTGCTCCCATGGGGGTGGAGACTTTCGTGCTCCCATGGGGGTGGAGACTTTTGTGCTCCTTTCGGAGTCTTTTGTGCTCCTTTCGGAGTCTTTTGTTCAATTGAATGAATGAGGTTCTAGCCGAAAATGTAAGCTAAAACTGAAAATTCAAAAGGTAGAAAAAATTACCAAACATGCAAATTATCGAACAGGATTTCTTATGGTACATTCTGTAGACTATCACGGGTAGTACTTCTTCAGGTGGTCTGCATTCCATGGGTTCTTTAGAGGCGTGCCGTCTTCCTTTTTCAGCTTATAGACGCCCTTCATGGATACCGAGTCAACAATGTAAGGGCCTTCCCATTTGTCCCCTAGACTACCTGAGGAAGTTGTCTTTGTTGATGACATGATCTTTTTCAGGACAAGGTCCCCCGGATTGAACCTTCGGATTCGAGTCCTTTTGTCATGATACTTGGCTATCTTCTGCTGGTGATGAGCAGTTCGAATCCTGGCTAGGTCCCTTCTTTCTTCTAACTCTTCAAGACATGCTCGGAGTTCAGTTTCATTGTCACTCGGGGTGTAAGCTGACACTCTTCTCGTGGGAATATTGGTTTCGGTAGGTATAACTGCTTCGGTACCGAATGTTAATGAGTATGGGGTTTCTCCTGTGGCTGAGTGTGGGGTGGTACGGATTGCCCATAAAACCTCCAGGAGTTTCTCTACCCAGTAGCCCTTTCGGGCCTGTAGTTTCCTTTTGATGAGGGTTTTTATGGTTTTGTTAACAGCTTCAACTTGACCATTAGTTTGGGGATGGGATGGTGAGGCTAGTTTCAGGTTTATATTGTAATCCGAGCATACTTTCTGGAGTTTGTGATTATCGAACTGTGTCCCATGATCGGCCACCAAGGTGTGAGGTACTCCGAATCTAAAAATTATGGGGTGCTTGATGAAGTTCGTTGTGTTAGCTTCGGTGATGTGTTTCAAAGCCTCCGCTTCAACCCACTTAGTGAAATAATCAATTGCAACTACCGCATAGGGGTTAACGAGGACATAGGGGTTAACGTTTATGTTGGCAAACGAGGGATTGGGCCGGTCGTCTGGCAGCGGTCGCACGACTCAGAATGTGCTTTCGATTCTTTGAAGAGGGTCGGCCAATAATACCCCTGTCTTGTTATTCGGTGGCCTAGGTTTTTTCCAGCGGAATGGCTACCGCAGGTTCCACTGTGGACTTCCTGGAGGATTTGCTCCGTCTGTGGGGGGCTGGCACACCTAAGGTATGGTAGACAGAATCCTCTCTGAAAAAGCGAGCCATTAATAATGAGATACCGGGGTGCCTGTCTTCTCACCCTCTGTGCCGTTCTATTGTCTTCAGGGAAAGTACCATCGCGGAGGTAGTCCATGATTGGGGTCATCCAGGACTCACTAACGGGATCTGGGATCAGCACCCCTATTTCCTGATCTTCTGAGAGGCTAGGATTCGGTAGACGGAATACGGTTATGGTCCGTGGTAACTTCATGTCCGAGGTCGATACGAGCTTAGCAAGTGCATCGGCTTGGGAATTATGGTCTCTGGAGATTCGGATAAGCTCGCAACGTATAAACTTGGACATCAGAGTTTTAACTTACTTAAGGTACCTGACCATTTCGGGGTCTCTGGCTTGGTAGTCTTGGTTCACTTGATTGACAACCAGTTGGGAATCGCTATACACCGTTACATGCTCAGTGCCCATGTTCAAGATGATCTTTAATCCGGTGACAAGGGCTTCATATTCAGCGACATTGTTGGTCGCCCTGAAGTTAAATCGGAGTGCGGCTTGAGTGAGAGTTCCCTCGGGAGTTATAATGATTATCCCTGCACCACTACCATGACGGTTGGAGGATCCGTATAAGAACATTTCCCACCGCTGTACACATCTGGTGGACAGATTGAACACCTCCGGGTTCGAATGCTCGGCAATGAAGTTGGCCACAGCTTGGCCCTTTACAGAAGTTCTTGGTCTGAGCTGGATATCGAACTCACTGATCTCCATCGCCCATTTAGTGAGCCTTCCGGCAAGCTCTGGCTTCTGGAGGACTTGACGAAGCGGTTGATTTGTTAGGACCACTATGGGGTGTGATTGAAAGTATGGTCTGAGCTTCCGAGAGGCCACGATCAGGCTTAACGCCAACTTCTCCATGTCGGGGTACCTAGTTTCGGGCTCGGTCATGCTCTTGCTTACATAATAGACTGCCCTTTGGATGGACCCCTCTTCCTTGATTAATACCGAGCTTACTGCCGCCTCGGAAAAAGCAAGGTAGAGGAATAGTGTCTCCCCAGTGGTTGGTTTGGCTAGCATCGGCGGTTTCTGGAGGTATGTCTTCAGATCGTCGAAAGCAGCTTGACATTCAGAAGTCCAACAGAAATCCCCCTTGTGCTTTAGGGCTTTGAAGAACGGGAGACATCTGTCTGTCAGCTTTGATATGAATCTGGACAGGGCCACTATCATGCCATTCAGTTTCTGTATATCCTTGGCTTTTCTCGAAGGTAGGAGGTCGATTACTACTCTGATTTTATCGGGGTTAGCTTCAATTCCCCTTTGGTAGACCATAAAATCGAGGAATTTTCCAGATGACACTCCGAATGCGCATTTCATAGGGTTTAGCCGCATCTGATATTGCTTCAGGAGCATGAACGTGTTCCGGAGGTTTGGCGCATGTTCTTCGGTAGTCACTGATTTGGTTAGAATATCGTCGACATAAACCTCCATTGTTCTTCCTATCTCATTAGCGAATATCCGGTTGACTAACCTCTGGTAGGTTGCCCCGGCATTTTTAAGGCCGAAAGGCATCACCCGATAGCAGTATACGCTTCGATCCGTGATGAAGGCGGTTTTGGCCTCGTCATTCTCGTCCATTCGGATTTGGTTATATCCAGAATATGCATCCATGAAACTAAGCAACTCATGACCGGAGATCGCGTCCACCAGCTGATCAATCCCAGGCAAGAGAAAGCTGTCTTTCGGGCATGCTTTGTTCAGATCGGTGAAGTCGACGCACATCCTCCACCTTCCATCTTTCTTCTTCACTAATACCACATTCGACAACCATTCATTATAATCTAGGTTCCAGATGAATCCTGCTTTCAAGAGCTTGTCTATCTCGGCGGCTATTGCTTCATATCTTTCATTGTTGAAGGATCTTCTTTTTTATGACACTGGTTTGAACATTGGGTCCACGCTAAGGGAATGGGATATGATCGAAGGATCTATGCCCGGCATGTCGGCGTGACTCCACGCAAAGATATCCGAGAATTCTTTTAGGAGCTCCATGAGTTCAATTCTTACTCGGGGTTCCAAGTTTGCTCCAATGAGGACGGTTTTTTCTGGGTCTTCTGCACGGAGTACTACTTTCAACAGTGGTTCGGTGGGTTCTCCCATTGGTTGCGATCCAACTTCCCGGGGATCAAGGCTAGTGACATGAATTTCATCAAACGGGGTTGTGTCCGACATTTGTGCGGTTGCTATATCTCCGATTCGTTTCTTCTTGGGCCTTCGTTGTTTCGGTGCGTTTCTTCGTGAAACGGGTGCTGCACTGTAGTTTCCAATGATGAGTACAGGGTTGGATCCAATCTGGATACATCTCTTATATTCCTCTTGATCTCCGGTTACCTCCCCCGGACCGAGCTCGGTTGAAAACTTTAGTTTCAAAGAGTAGATGCTGGTAGCTGCTCTTAGGGTATAAAGTGCCGGTCTTCCGATGAGGATGTTGAAGGGGAAGGGGATGTCTATCACCTAGAAGCTGACCCATATGGTGCGTATTTGGGGCCTAGTTCCGAATCGAACAGGCAAGTCGATCTGTCCAACCGGCCTGGTACGATGCCTACCAATTCCCCTGATGCAGTATCTCGAGGCTTGAAGCTGTGGGATGGTATATCCGAGTTTTTGGAGAGGGTCCCAGTGAATAATGTCTAACGAGCTTCCGTGGTCAATCAGAGTTCTCTTGACCGTACGATTCCCAACTTTTACGGAGATAACGAGTGCATCACAGTGGGGATATCTTATTCTGTATGAGTCTTCGGTAGAGAACGATAAGGGAACCCAATGTCTCGGTGCATCTTCTGGTGTAGTCGTCAGACAAACTGATGCTGGTGCCTTTCCGGAAGAGGTCGATCCGGGGTCTCCCATCACGGGAACGGCATCGATGAAGTTGATGGGTTCTTCATCATCTGAATCTTGCACATTAACTGGAGTTTGGTGGCTCTGGTGCTGCTGGGCCTTTGTAATCTTTTCGCTCGATTCCTGTGGTTTCACACAATCTCGGAGTTTACCGTTTCGGACTAACTCCTCTACTTGATCCCTCAAATCATGGCACTTTCTGGTCTCGTGGCCATGGTCATTGTGGAACTTACAATGAATCCTCCGATCTCTCCTCTTGGGTGCTGAATATAAGGGTTCTGGTTTCCTTAGCAATTTTTCTTTGTTTGCAATTTCAAGTATTCTGTCAAGGGGGAACCTCAAAGGGGTGTACTCTTCGAATTTGTCTCTCGGGGGAAACCGGGTGTTTTGGGCTGTGTTCCCGGTGTTCACTTGCCTGGACATTTGAGGTTCTTTACCCTTGTCCCTTGTTTGCCTGCCCCACCTCCTGGGTGCCTCAGAAGGTTCTGCGGAAGTGGCGTGGCTTTTGGAGTCACTGATATCCTCGGCCGTAGCATACTTTTCTGCTCTTTCTATCAGCTACCTATAGGTTGTTGGGCCTTTCTTTGAGAGGGACCAGCTCAGATTGCCTTTCTGGAGGCCTTGTATGAAGGCCATGACTGCCCCGGCTTCGCTGAAGTCCTGGACTTGCCTGGCCGCTTCCGTAAATCTTTTCATATAATCTCTAATAGACTCAGTTTCAAGTTGTCTGATGGAGGTGAGGTGAACCATGTGCCTCCGTCTTCTTCTGCTTGCGGCAAACCCGCTACGAAATTCTTTTGAAAGTTCGTTAAACGAAGAGATACTCTGCCTCTTGAGACTCCCGTACCACGTCCGCGCATCCCCAGAGAGCGTGAGCGGAAAAACCCTACACTTTACGGCATCGGATGCCCCCTGCATGTTCATCCAATCCAGGTAAGAGTCTAAGTGGTCATCTGGATCTCCTGTACCACCATATCCACACATATCTTTTCGTGGCATCTTAAAGTTAGTCAGAATTTCTGAGGTGGTGATTCCTTCGACGAACGGGCTCTCTCTGTGGGTTATTGATCTCCGGTGACCATAGTGTATATGGTCCTGAATATCTGCAAGTTGGTCTTGCATCTCACGGAAGGCCTCTGGGTCCGCGATGGTATTTCTTTCGGTATCCCCATGATGAGGGTACGAGGCACCTGCATTCTCTTGCCGGTGGCGTGTCCTACGAGGCACATTCTCTTGGACCATTCCGTCGCGCTCCTCCCGACTACGGGTCATCCCCGTGACTCTAAGTGGTGCCTCATGATTTGCATTTTCTTTCGGTTCAGGCTCGATAAACTGAGCCACGTGTTGTCTTCTTCTTCTCTCTCTCGGTCGATTCCCGTCCGGGTTTCCTTCGGCTCGGGAATTAGCTTCCTCTGAATCTCCCTGTTGTCCGCCACCGTCAACAACATTTATTACCCGAGTAACATTCTGGGCTAAAGTATCCAATCTGCTGGTAATTCCTCGGATAACCAGGTCTTCAGCCTGCGGGTGGAGCTGCTGCGGCTGTTGCTGTACATACATTGGTGGATAACCTTGAGGGTAATAAGCTTGGTGTGGCATTTGCAGGTAAAATGGGTTCATTGGTATCGGAGGGTATTGTTGTGGCACCCCCTGATATCCGTAAAATTGACCTTGAAATGGGTACTGCGTCTGATAAGGGTAATACCCGTAATTCGGTTGCTGAGGTTGTTGCTCCCCTGCAGGACCTGGATAGGGCGAGGCATGCTGGGGGTGTGGTTGCTGTTGTTGCGGAGCTTGTGCATAATTCTGAGTTCCGGGCGGCCTCAGTTCAAGGTTTACGTCCGGATACTGATCTTCCGGTGGTGGATTCATTATTCCCGCGAAGGTGCTGAATTCCTCCCCTCCTTCTAGCGCCAAATGTTAGGGTCAAAAATGAACCTTCGTTTACGGGGTTAAAGTACTTGTATATGTATGTTCGAAAGTAAGAGAATGAAGCAAACTATGATTTTTATTAACTGATGTAGAAGTAAACTCCGACTTCTCAAGGGATTACACAATGTCTTGCTCTTTTAGAGAATGTTAGGTTAAGAATTCAAAAAATTGCCATTGATGGTAAAAATGAGGGTTTACATATCCCAGGTTCTGACATCTCAGGCACGTGTCGAGGGCTCAATGGTCGAGTCCGACAGCTGTCTCTGCATGGTCAGGTACGACATGGTCATAAATATCACCCTCCGAATGTACCTTCAGTGTTTAATTGTCGGTGGAATAAGAGTCCGAGTGAAAACAGTATTAGGAATCACACTCCGAGAAATATTATCGGACCTTCGATCCAGGGGAGGAGGGAAATAATCAGAGTTTGAAGAAGTTCACAATCGGGTACAACTGATGTGTTTTTATTGTTTTTCGCACTTCAAAATAGTCGATTGCTTGCTTATTATGTTTGGGTGATTTGATAACATTGACCAATCGAAAATTGGTAATTATTGTAAGTTCCTCAAGTTTGAATGGTTTATTTTGGTGACAAACCACATTTGGGGTTTGTAATGTAAGGGTAACTTAGGCATTGATGATCAAGCTCAAAGGCCCTCTCAAGACCTCAAGATGATAAGCACTCTAAAGGTATATCTCTTGTGCTTAGTTTTCATTGAAGAGATTAGTTGCACACACACACACCACATCATGTATGCATGTGTGTTTAATGCTTTCTAGGAACAATCTCTTCACATTTCACACTTGCACATATTGCACATTTTAGACTAAGTGTGAATTTCTCTTTACCGCTGCCTGTATCGCCCCTGGTACAAGTACCGGAAAAGAGAAATCTTCTCTTTACCGCTGCCTGTATCACCCCTGGTACAAGTGCCTTGGCAGCGGTCCAAGCTAGGTCCAAGACCTGTGGCTTTTGCACGGTACATATCGCGGCGGAGATACATGCCTCTAGGGTGGTCTTCATAGTGTCAAACTCCAGAGCATTCACGCTCTGCGCACCGCAGCGCAGGCACTTGCCTGGGAAGTGGTATGTAGAGCGGCTCAAATGGGGTTTGGTTTTTAAAATGACCAAAACAGTGTGGCTTTGAGGGAAACACTTATATAAGTGCCTCTTAGTCTTTAGGTCAACCACATGAGTTCAAGATTAGATTTTTAACTTAGAACATTTTCAAGAGAGAAAATATTCAAAAGAACTCACCTTTGATCACTCAGAACCATTTCCATGAGCATCAAACTTCATATAGCATCATCTAGCTTCATCTAGAATGCATCTAAGCATGGGATGTCTTCATCACACATGCCTTGGTAAGTTGTTCACTAATTTCATCTAATCTTAGTGTTTTACTTAACAAGAAATCTCATTTCATTACTTGTATGCATTTAGAACATATTATAGATACAAGATCGAGATTATTGTGTTGATTAATTGAGTGTTGTATTTTGATAGTTATACCTAGGATTGCTTAATCTATGTTAGCTATGTTGTATGCCATGTCATATAGCAATTGATATCTAGGATTGATTTAATTGACATCTTATAATCATAGATAAACATTTAGTGTAACCTAGCATTAATTGCATATTTGGATATCTTTGCATATTCATATAGGTTGTTTAATCTCTTAATTGAAAAGTAAGTAATGTGGCTAAAGTTGCTTAAGCCGCAAGCAAATTGATCTAGAGTTGCTATTAAAGGCCTACGGGTAGTAGTGGTGGGTTAGTGACCGAGAATGGTTGAGGTCAACTTAGGTTGTGGACACCATTACAAATAGTGATCGATTTCGAGGATCGTGTTTGGTGCACATAACAGCCCGTGGTTTTTCCTTGTTGAAGGTTTCCACATAAAAATCAAGTGTCTTTTAAATTCTGCATTTTATACTTGATTTTATATTCTGACTAGATTGGGGCTTAAAATTGAATATTGACTAATCAAGAAAATTTGGTAATATAACTTGATTAAAATCTATTCACCCCCCTCTAGATAGTTTTATACACACATGTATATTTGTTTCAACAATTGATTAAAACCTATTCATCCCTCTGTTGGGTGTGCAACCAAAGTCCCACATTTACTAGACATGGGGATGATCTTGGGTATATAAGTATGGAAACAACCTCCATTGGTATGAGGCCTTTTAGGAAGTGTCCCAAGACCAAATCCGTGCGGGTTTAGGCTCAAAACGGACAATATCATATCAATGTGGAGAATATGGGTTCCATACTTATAACAAGTGGTATCAGAGCCGACCACCAGATTTGGCCAGCCATAGCCGAACCAAACCAGGAGGTGGTGGGCCCCATGTAGCTCGCGATGGGTCCATGATGTTAGCTCTCGAGGTAGGAAATGCTCTAGTGCTTCACGTAAGACATGTGCTCCGGCGCGGTGGAGAGGAGTGACCTCGATGGAGTGCTTCTCCTAGCATTAACGTGGATGATCGCTTGAGGGGAGGCCCGGACCATGAAGATAATGATGGTCCTTTGTTCGAGGGGAGGATTGTTGGGTGTGCAACTAAATTCCCACATTGGTTAGACATGGGGATGATCTTGGGTATATAAGTATGGAAACAACCTCCATTGGTATGAGGCTTTTTAGGAATTGTCCCAAGACCAAATCCGTACGGGCTTAGACCCAAAGCGGACAATATCATAACAATGTGGAGAATGTGGGTTCTGTACTTATAACACCCCCCTCTAGGTTAGTTTAGTCCCACTTTGTTTATTTTCATCCAAGGTTGTCTTGGAATTTGGATGACATCTAGCATTTGTTTTCTTCTTCCTGGTTAATGGATTTTGCAACGAGTAAGTGGGTGGAAGTAAATGGGTGGAAACAACATTCTTCTCACTACTATTTTTGTGACTGACAATAAGTTAACAACTTAAGTTTAAATGTCATCAAAGTATGGTGTCAAACAAAAATGCAGTGTCTTTTAGTCTTTGTTTTTGTTACCTTTTTCTCTCATATTATTTGTAAACCGATGCTTTTGGTTTTAGGAGTTGATTAGAGAGGAGAAATCTCTAATATGATATTTTTTTTTTATTATTTTTTTTTTTTGACTTTGAGATTTGAAATTAACAAAATTTTGGTTACCGTTAATTGGAAAAAAATTGAAAAAGTTGACGTGAAAAAAGAAGTTTTGTTCTTGACTTTGTGTTTGTGATTTTTCTTTTGGTGGAAAAATTGGTTAAAACATGTAATTGATTTAAAGTTTAACCTATGGGAAGAAGAAAAAAAAAAAAAAAAAATGCAAATGAGCAATACTAGATCATACTCGCATGATGTGGTTCCGGTATATACTCAAACCATCTCATCCAAAAACCCAGATATTTTCACCTTTCATTTTAATTTTGTTTATTAATAACAGAATATTACTAAAGAAGGCAAAAAAATAAATAAAAATTAAACACACTACATACCAATTTTTAGCCAACCTAATTTCTTTGTTACTTTTGTGTTTTAATTCAATGAATTGTCGTACATAATACAAGTAGTCTTTAAGTAAAAAAAAAGTCTTGAGTTCAAAAACTTTTTTTTTGTTTTTTTTTTTGTTTTAGTTGATTAGATCAACAAATTGTTAGAGTGTGAAGACTTCAAGTCAACAAAGCAAAAGCAAAGTCAAGTTTTTTTTTTGTCTTTTGTGAAATTAATTAAAGCAAGCTGTTGGGTAAGTGTGAAGAATTGAATTAAAAGTCAACAAAAGAGGCTGAGGTAAAATTTGAGAAATTGATTCACGCTGTGTCTTTCACAGCGGACTATGAGAGCGGTCCGTATATTGTGAGTAGCGTTGTGAATTTTGACAACGGTTTGGACAGCGGTCAGATATCAGAGCTTCACGCTGTGTATTGCGCTGTGAATTTTTGCAGCAGCTTTGAGAGCGGTGTTTGTCACAGAGGTGTACGCTTTGAGGAGCATTGTGGCACCTAGAGCGGTCATGCACAAATTCGTGTGCGATGAGATTTGCACAGTGAAGAAAGAGAAAAAAGTAATTGACTCCAAATAGGATTTGGCCAACCCTAATGCTCCCATATAAATACCACAATTATGTAAACCCTAATGTGTGAGAAAAATTGCTAGAGAGATAGAGAGAAAATTGTAGAGAGACTGAAAGATTGTAATCAACTATAAAAATAGTGGATTGAGTGCGGTGCGCTTCATGGACGTAGGTAAATTGCTGAACCACGTAAAATCTTTGGTGTCGTCTTTTTCTTCTTATTGCTTTCATATTATCCGTGTGTGTTTAGATTTGTGTGTGCGATTTTTTCTTACAACAATTGGTATCAAAGCCCTAGGTTGGGGCGGGTTATTTTTCACACAAATCTAGGTTTTCTTGAGGTCAACTATTTTATCGCAGAAATGGGATCGGAGAAGGATTCTAACAAGATTGATAAATTCGATGAGATGAATTTTAGTTTTTGAAAGATGTAGATGGATGATTATCTGTACCAGAAGGACTTGCATTGGCCGTTAAAAGAAAAGCCTAAGGGTATGACCGATGTAGATTGGTCAAAGAAGCGGAAGCCGAAGAACATGGATGAAGAGGATCTCAAACTTTTGGACAGGAAAGCATAGGGAGCAATTCGTCTCAGTTTGACGAAACAAGTCGCTTTTAACGTAAAGGATCAGCTAACTACTAGAGATCTGATGAAGACTTTATCAAACCTGTATGAACAGCCTTTTGCGGTAAGGAAGGTCCATCTTATCAAAAAGCTATCAAATTTGAAGATAACGGAGGGTCAGAGTTTTAGAGAGTATCTAAACTAGTTCAATGAAGTGAAAGATGGGTTAACTTCTGTGTCTATGGGTTTCGATGAAGAATTTTTGGCGGTGTTTATGCTTACCCAATTGCCAGAAAGTTGGAAGATGACATGTCAGTTAATTGCCAACTCATTCGGGAAGGAGAAATTGGATTTCTCACAGGTTGTGAACATGATCATGACTGAAAAGATCAGGTTGCGTGAAGAGGGATTTGGAGCGTCTACATCTTCATCATTAAATATGGAATGTATAGAAAGCAGAAACAGAAATTGGAACACAAATCAACTGGGAAGATCAAAGTCAAGAGGTAAATCTAAATCTAGGTATCAGGTCAATTATTCGGGAAATCAACAACGAAACAAGAAAGATATAGAGTGTTGGAACTGTGGTAAGAAATGCCACTTCTCGTATGAGTGTAGATTTGAGAAGAAAGATAATTGCAAGGGCAGTGCGAACTGTGTGTCAGAAGAGTTAGATGACTGCCTTATCTGCTCGTTGGAAAGTAAGATAGAGTCTTGGGTTCTGGATTCAGGAGCGTCATTCCATGCCACACCTCACAAGGAGTTATTCGAGAACTACGTCTCCGAAAATTTAGGAAAGGTGTATCTTAGTGACGATCAAGTATGCAACATTACTGGGAAGGGAGATGTGAAGATTCAGTTGAAAGGGTCAGTTTGGAAGCTCAATAATGTGAGGCACATACCGGATTTGAGAAAGTGTTTGATCTCCATTGGGCAACTAGAGTCAGAAGGTTACATGACGACTTTCACAGATGATAAGTGGAAGATTTCGAAGGCTATTATGACAATCGTCCGAGGAAATAAGAATAGGTCACTTTACACAACCACGGATGGTTGTTGTTCAATCGCTATGGTGGAAGGTAAAGATGATTCGAACTTATGGCACCAGAGATTTGGGCACCTGAGTAGTCAGGGGCTGAAGTGTTTACATTCGAAAGGTAAGTTGCCATATTTGAAGAGTGTTAAGGTTGATTTTTGTGAGAGCTGTGTGTTGGGAAAACAGAAGCGAGTGAGCTTCAAGATGATCGGAAGGGTACCAACAAAGGATAAGTTGGAACTAGTGCACACCGATATTTGGGGTCCATCTTCAGTCTTGTCAACCGGGGGTAAACAGTATTTCATCACATTCATTGACGACCACTCCAAGAAGGTATGAGTTTATTTTCTAAAATACAAGTCTGAGGTGTTTAACGCTTTCAAGAGATGGAAAGCTAGGGTTGAGAACGAGATAGGGTTAAAGATCAAAAAGCTGCATTCAGACAATGGTAAAGAGTGTGAAGACAATGAGTTTAGGAGGGTTTGCTACCTGAGCGGGATAAAGCTTAGTAGAACGGTCCCTGGAACCCCACAGCAGAATAGGATAGCAGAACGAATGAATAGGTCATTGACTAAGAGAGCCAAAAGCATGAGGTCACATCTAGGTTACCAAAACAATTCTGGGCGGAAGCAACAATACAATAGCGTATTTGATCAACAGAGGACCATCAAAGCCTTTGGACCTCGCTATACTAGAAGAGATCTGGACCGGGAAAGAGGTAAAACTTTCTCATCTTAAAGTGTTTGAGTGTGTTTCTTATGTACATATAGGCAATCATGCGAGGAATAAGCTAGACGCCAAGTCAGTGGAGTGTACTTTGGTGGGCTATAGAGAAGATGAATTTGGTTACAAGCTATGGGATGATCAAAACCGCAAGATGATCAGAAGTAGAGATGTTGTCTTCAATGAAAGGGTTATATACAAATACAGAAACACATATGTGTCTGAGCCAGAAGAGCTAGAGTACTCTGGGCCGAATGATGTGTCAGATAACAAGATTGTGGAACCAGTTAATCAGAATGATGAAAAACAAGGTGTGCCGCTCCAGGTTATAGATCCTATCCCACATAGAGACGTTCCGGCGACACAGGCTCAGAGTGTAATGAGAAGATCAACTTGACTCCTATACCAAATAAGAAGTACTTGCAATACATGTTGTTGACAGATGCAGAGGAACCTGAGTGCTATGATGAGGTATATCAGGGAAAAGATGCGAGCAAGTGGGAGCTTGCAATGAAGGATGAGATGAAGTTGTTGATTTCTAATCAAACTTGAGAGTTAGCCAAGTTGCCTAAAGGAAAGAAAGCCTTACATAATAAGTGGGTGTTTCCAATCAAAGAGGAACATGATGGTTCAAAGAGATACAAAGCATGACTAGTGGTCAAAGGCTTCCAACAAATAGAAGGTATTGACTACTCTGAAGTATTTTCTCCTGTTGTTAAACTAACTACGATCCGGCTAGTATTAAGCATTGTCGCAGCGAAAGAGTTATATTTGGAGCAATTAGATGTGAAGACTGCTTTTCTTCATGGTGATTTGAAGGAAGAAATATACATGAAGTAACCGGAGGGGTTTGTAGAAGAGGGCAAGGAAGAGTTAGTGTGTAGGTTGACAAAGAGCTTGTATGGTTTAAAACAAGCTCCCTAACAGTGGTACAAGAAGTTTGATGGGTTTATACAAGACAATGGATATTTCAAATGCAATGTTGACCACTGCTACTATTTCAAAAAGGTTAAGTCAAGTTTTATTATCTTGTTACTTTATGTTGATGACATGTTAGTAGCTGATATAGATTTAGAAGAGATTAACGATTTGAAAAAGCAACTCTCGAGTGAGTTCGAGATGAAGGATTTAGGTGCAGCAAAACAGATTTTTGGAATGAGAATTAGCAGAGACGAACATAAAGGTACTTTGAAGCTTTCTCAAGTAGAGTACGTTCGGAAGGTGTTGTAGAGATTCAGCATGGATGATGCGAAATCGGTGAGAACACCTTTGGCTAGTCATTTCAGGTTGTCTAAGGATCAGAATCCGAAGACGGAAGAGGAGAAGGACTTCATGGCTAAGGTTCCTTATGCTTCAGCCATTGGAAGTCTAATGTATGCCATGACTTGCACAAGACCAGATATTTCCCATGTAGTGGGAGTTGTGAGCCGTTACATGTCCAATCCAGGTAAGCTTTATTGGGAGGCCGCGAAGTGGATCCTAAGATACCTGCGGGGTACAACGGAGATATGTCTAACCTTCAGAAGAGATGAACTCAAGTTGGAAGGTTATATGGATTTAGATTTTGCTGGGGAGGTGGATCATAGAAGAAGTACCACTGGATATGTTTTCTTAATGGCTAATACTGCGATTGGTTGGATGTCCCAATTGCAGAAGATAGTGACAATCTCTACAACTGAAGCAGAGTATGTGGCTGTGACAGAATCAAGCAAGGAGCTGATATGGTTACAAAGTTAGTTAACTGAGTTGGAATTCGATCAAGTGATGAATGTGTTGCATAGTGACATTCAGAGTGCAATATACTTGGTCAAGAATTCGGCGTTCCATTATAGGACCAAGCATATAGATCTTCACTACCATTTCATTCGATCGTTAATCGAAGAAAGTGTGTTAAAGCTTGTGAAGATAGCATGTAGCAAGAATCCGGTTGACATGTTAACCAAGCCAGTCGCTACTAAGAAACTGGAGCTGTGCGCAGCTTTAGTGGGTCTTCAAGAGTGAAGATGTAGGGGATGAGCGCACAATTATTTATCCACTAAGTCATCGAGGAAGGATGGAGAACGTCTATTGAGTTTCAGTCTTCAAGTGGGAGATTGTTGGAGTGTGAAGACTTCAAGTCAACAAAGTAAAAGCAAAGTCAAGTTTTTTTTGTCTTTTGTGAAATTAATTAAAGCAAGTTGTTGGGGAAGTGTGAAGAATTGAATTAAAAGTCAACAAAAGAGGTTGAGGCAAAATTTGAGAAATTGATTCACGCTGTGTCTTTCATAGCGGACTATGAGAGTGGTCCGTATATTGTGAGTAGCGTTGTGTGTTGCGCTGTAAATTTTGACAATGGTTTGGACAACGGTCAGATATCAGAGCTTCACGTTGTGTGTTGCGCTGTGAATTTCTGTAGCGGCTTTGAGAGCGGTGTTTGTCACAGAGGTGTACGCTTTAAGGAGCGCTGTGGCACCTAAATCGGTCAAGCACAAATCCGCGTGCGATGAGATTTGTACAGTGAAGAAAGAGGAAAAAGTAATAGACTCCAAATAGGATTTGGTCAACCCTAATGCTCCCATATAAATACCACCATTATGTAAACCCTAATGTGTGTGAGAAAAATTGCTAAAGAGATAGAGAGCAAATTGTAGAGAGACAGAGAGAGAGACAGAGAGATTGTAATCAACTCTGAAAGTAGTGGATTGAGTGCGGTGCGCTCCGTGGACGTAGATAAATTGCTGAACCACATAAAATCTTTGGTATCATCTTTTTCTTCTTATTGCTTTCATATTATCTGTATGTGTTTAGATATGTGTGTGCGATTTTTTCTTACAACACTTTGTCACTTTTGTGTTTTAATTCAATGAATTGTCGTACATTATACAAGTAGTCTTTAAGTAAAAAAAAGTCTTGAGTTCAAAAACTTTTTTTTTTCTTCAGTGGATTAGAACAACAAACACGAGGTCAAAGAATTAGTACTTTCAAATACAAACTTAAGTATTAAAACAAAAAAGTTAAACTGAAATCAAACAACCACTCCATAGCCAATTTCACTCTTCAATGAAAAAGATGATTTTGGAGCAAAACATGTTTTTAGAATTTTTTAAAATTTAACTTTTTAGAATTGAGCGTCTTCGAAAAAAAAAAGTGTTAAAAGATTAAAATGATAATTTTGGAAAAAAAATAAAATGGAGTAAGTATATAAATCTTTTAAATTTAAGTTTTTTGGTTGGAACGTCTTTAGAAAAAGAGCGAAAAGATAAAATTTTATTATAAGAAAAAAAAATCTTGTCAAAAACACTACAACACAAATTAGTTTTTTATTTGAAAAAGAAAATTTTATTTAAAATCTAAAGTTCTAAACAACACATTCATTTTTAAGCAAGTTAAAAACACCAAAAATTTCTGATTTATCAACCTAGATCTCCATATTATTAGTAAATACAAACTCATTCCATAAATAAATTAATACACATTATATAGAAGTAGTTTCAATTATTTTCCAAACCCAAAGGCCAAAGAAACTTTAAATTAAGCAAATTTTACATATATTTTTTTTTGGAAAATAATTTTTTAAACAAAATTTAAAATAACTCTATTTCAATTATTTACCTTAAATTTCAAAAAATGTGAGCCAAAATTTGAAAAGAGACCCCAAAATATTGTAGTAGTGTACTGTTAGAGCTAGGGTTCAAAATTTTCAAATTTTGCTTCACTTGCGTTTTTTAAAAAATATGATGGGAAAGTAAATATGGACTAGCTTGTGCCTTGTGGTATTTGATTCTAAGTTTAATGATTTTTTATTTATTTAAAAACTAATAAGTTGAACAACGAAACTTTGCAATATACAGATAATTGGGCTCAGGTCAGAAACAATTTTTTCAGAATCCTTGGGGGGTCAATATCCCAGCCCAATAAAGACTATTTCCGCCCCTGTTTTCAGAGTGCAAAACAAGGAATTCTATCCAGGCTATCCCAGTCAATAATTTTGAAAAAAAATAAAATAAAATAATTTCTACCTTACGACCATCGATATAAGTTTGAGTGGCAATATTTACAACATTTTAAAACCGTATGCATACCTTAAAATAATATCTGTTCGAAAAATCAATATTATCCTTAAATAAAATTACTTGAAAGGAATTAAGGATTAAATAGTTTGTAAATACACCAACCAATAATTATTAATCAGTTTTATTATAAAAAAATAAAATAAAAAATTGAACACTTGTGCTGTAGTTAAATTTGAGGTGGGTTTGAGGGCTGTTTTGTATGGTTAGAGGATCTCCAATGATATCCTTAAAAGTAAGAGAGTAATCAAAATTTGATTATTTATTCCAAAAACACTGTCCAATTGAGTCACTAAAATTTAGCAATAGCAGTTATCAATAATCAAATTGCCTTTTCAATAATCAAATTTGAAGATTGACTTTCAATCATCAAATACAAACTTAACCCAAATTAACCATTGTAATTTTTTTCTTTCTCTCTTATGTGGCTTTTTTTTTTCCTCTTTGTTTCTCTTTTTTTCTTTGATCATCTATGTATTTCATCATTGTTTCAACCCCAAAAATTTCAACCAGGTAAAATTTGTCTTTTCATTATGAATGGATCAATATCCATATCATATACCTTTTCTTGTCTTTTATATATATTTTTTATTTTTAGCAAAAAAAAAAACTAATATACCATTGTGGTACCATTACAAGTGTACCATTGTGGACTATACAATCATCAAATTTAGCAATCCCTGAAAACAATCCTCAAATGCTGAGGTGGCAACTTTTGAGGATCCAAATTTACTTATACCATTGAAGATGCTCTTATACCAGTAATTGTCACACCATTACTTCCATAGAATCCCTGCATACATCAAGAACTGGGACAAGGATCCTCTCCTCACCTCACTTCACCTCACCTCACTTAATCTTATGACATATAAGCATTGCAATGAATGAATGGTTAAAATGTGATTAACACTTTATTAACAACCAATCACATGTGAGGAAAATGTGAGGATGAGATGAGGTGAGGAGAGGATCCTAGTCTCAAGAACTGTGACAAATAAAAGTTCCTGATTCGAATAGTATTACTGGATTTGATTTCCCTTGCTGTGTAAACTCGAGCCATTGTAAGAGACCTGATCCCCAAGCTCCGGAGCTTGTTGCCTTGTTGGAGCTACGATCTTCCCATCCAACTGCATCACAATTCACAAGTTCATATGACATTACTTCTCCTTGATATAGAATCAGTCATCAAACTTTAGCATAATAGAAGAGTTTTTTTTAATTTTTTTTTAAATTTTTAAAATTTTTATTTTATTTTATTTTATTAATTAATTAATTAATTAATTTATTATTATTATTTTTTATTTTTTTTTAATGGAATGATGGTCAATAAGAGACTATGAGTTGAGTGGTGCAATTGATTCGAATACCGGAAAAACGATGTTGGGCCCAAGAAAGAATACCAAACCAGATGGAGCCATCATCGTTGATGCCTCCGTTTTTATAATATAATAGAATAATAATAATAATAATAATAATAATAATAATAATAATGAAGCTGATTAGGTATATTGGGGTGTACTTATCATCAATATACAATATAATATAATTAAATAATACAATATAATAAAATTAAATAAATGATATTTTTAGCATTAAGTAGGGTTATTTACGAACTAAATTTTCTTTAAATTTTTTATAGGTATGCTTATGAAAATTGATATATATATACGGTTTTTGAGGTGTGCCAATATCGCCACTAATAGGTTTATAACTTGAGCCCAAGTTAAGTCCATTTATTAATTTATTAGTTTTTTTTTAGAGTGACGATATTAACATCCCTAAAAAACCGTATGTATATAATAAACTATTATATTTTCAAAAATTTAATATTACCCTTGATTAAAATGACTAAAAAGACTAAATAGTCTGTAAGTAAACCCAAAAATTATTAATCTGTTTTGTCAAACCCTAATTTATCTTCTAAATACTGTTTTCAAATACAAATTGAAATCGTATGTGCGTTGTAAAACCAATCAGAAAACAATCATGAACTTAAAAAGTTTTCTCAATTCGTACTGAAAAAAAATCCACAATATTAGATAAAGAATAGAGAAAAAAAATGTTATATTGATTTTTCTAACCTCTATACCCATCTGTATATTATACTGGCAAAACACATACATAGCAAAAAAAACATCTTGTTTGCTTAGTCTGTGCTTTCTGGGTAATTGCTCCTTTATTATTATTATTTTACTTTATTTTACTGGATGTCTGTTAATAAGCTTTAACAAAATGGATTTTTTTTTTCCTTTTCCCCTTCAATCCTTCATTATATATACCGTATATGATGAATTTTTGTAACTTTTTTTTAAAGGAAAATTTCTGTAACTAAACACTTGTAAATAAAATTAGTTCAAAACCAAACACCTTTTGTTATAGTTTATGTATTTAAGAGTTAATTTAAAAAAAAAAAAAAAAACAAGAAATAAAATAATAAAATTTTAAATAATAATAAAGTTGATTAGATAATAAAGTAGGTGTAGGTGGGGTGTAGTTAAAAAATACAATACAATAGAAATAAAAAGGGTATTTTTGTCATTAAGTGGGGTTTATTAACAAAATAGAGTTATTTTATTTTATTTTATTTTATTTTAATTTTAATTTTTTTTATTTTTAATAAGGTGTGCTTATAAAAAGGGTGTACATACAGTATTTAAGTAGTGTAAATACCGCTATTTTTTTTTAAATAAAAATGCATATTTAACCTAGAATTAAATATCACATGCTAGAGCCTAGTGGGTTCAAAAAAATAAAATAAAATGCTAGCCCAGTTTTACTTTCTCCATCGGCCCATCATACTTTTTTCTTTATTTTTCTAGAATTCTTTGTTTTTATTGTTTGTTATCTCTATTTTTTGGTTGTCAAGAGTTATTACAATCTGGAACAGAACGAGGATAATGTATTGGTAAGAATGTTAGACCATAAACACTCTATCATATCCCATTTAAATTTGGCCAGCCTATTTCTAGGTTCCAGAGTTTGGGATTTTATGTTCATAATGATGTCATGCTTGCTTTTGGTACTTTGGATAAACAAATCTTGATTTAATTATTCCATACTCATGCTTGTTTTGATTTATTAGTTTTGAAGTCAAGTAAATATTTCTACCGTTAGTTTGATTAATAATGTTGGAGACAGTTCTAAGTAAAGGATGTTTCCCACTTCAGTTTAGAATCACCTACTTAGCACCACATCTCCAACTTCACTATTCCTAGTTAGTTGAAATATTTAGTTGAATTAATTTAAAACCAGTCATAATGTTTAGTTACCTAACACATTTGAACAATTAAAACCAGTCATAATGGTTCAGGTCTGGACCCCTTTATTTTGTGCGGGTCCGGGTCTAGACCCAGATTTTGCGAACCTTAGGAAATCACTGTAGTAAGTTCTATTGAAATAACTAAAATATATTTACCCAAAAAAGAAATATAAAAACAATAAACTGAGAAGTGTCGTGACACATGTATGGCTTTCCACCAAGCATTTTCTTCTTAGCTTCTTGGACACAACTAACCCACGTGGAAGCATGCTTTTCCATTGCTTCATGATTAAGTTAAAAATGTTAAATATTACAACAACTGCCCCTCTCTTATTTGCCTATATATAGGTTGGTTTCGTTTGTAAATGTGATGTAAGAATAATCTATTTGAGAAATCAATAAAAGCAAATCTTGCTTTCTCTCTCTCTCTTGCTCTCGCATCTCTTCTTTATTTGATTACTGATGTTGATGGTGATTTTTGGATCGTTGAAAAGTCAACCGTCAAACAATAACACGTAGGCAGATCAAAGCTTTAACCAAACTAGGGTTGAATAATCAAAGCCTCTTTCTTCACGTGGATGTGATACGATTCGTTCGTATTTGAGAATAGTAATGTAGAAAAGCAGGAAATAAAGAATAAATCAAACATAACACATGTTTTACGTGGTAAAACCCCAAGGCGGGGAAACATCCACGGTGCCGGTGACGGTGAGAAGAGATTCACTATGAATAGAATAATTACACACTCAATACTTGCTTTTCTCTCAGATAATTGCTTATGTTTCGTATCTTTTTTCTTATGTAAGTGTAAATCGCTCATCATGTCCCCCCTTATAATGAGTACATGGTTGTATTTATATGGTTCGATCTAGGGTTACCCTAGTTCTTGTCGTATAAGTGGTGGATTCATTAATTAGAATCTTTATAGGATTTCGGTAAAGTAGACCAATTAGGACTCGTTTCCCGTTTGGTGCTTATCCTTCTAGAAGCTTCTAATCCTTTCCGGATTAGACTTCTCTGGTATTGGAGAGGAAATAGGGATATTTCCTTATTGGAATATTATCCTGAGATTTTGTATCTATGCAGATCTCTTCCTGATATGGCGTATTTTGGTAAGGCTGTATTTCCCGTTTTTGGCTGAGCAGATTCCTGGCCGAGCAGATTCCTGGCCGAGTAGATTTCTGGCCGAGTAGAATCTTGGCCGAGTAAAGATCTTCGACGAGCAGGATCTTCGCTCATTAATATCTCTTTAACTAGATGACTTTACTTGGCGCATACGCTTCTAACTTCCATATTTAGTTTTCTTGATGACGTGTCCATACCCAGTGACGTGTCCTTGGTCAGCGTTCCTTTCATTGACTGGTTGACTTTGGATGACGTGGAATTACTGTACTTCCGTATTAACCGGTGTCTTTGCTGATGTGTCCTGCTAACGAAAATATACATACAACAATACCCACATAAATACTTCGAGCCGAACAAGCGACTTGATCTCTTCATTCCTTCGTTTTGGCGAGTAGTATTTATAATCATACTTGACTTCTGGTTTTTAGGGAAATTCTTTCCCTCCTTTCTATCTTTAACCATCGTGTTCCCTTTTGAGTGCAAACTTCAGCATTTAATGCTTTTTTGCATGACCGCTTCTTCTGTTGTTCTTCGCATCATTTTTTTTTTGTACTTCTATTACTTTCCGTTTGTGCGAGTGCTTTGTTCACCATCATTCTTCTGACCAAGAAGTATTCCATTGTTCAATGCTTTCATCGCCGTGTAAATAATCTCCTAAAATGGCGAAGTCACTGATTGTGAGACAATTGTGATCGATGTTGCTGCTCTGGTGAAGTGTCGATTACTTTCAGTGTGTATTTGCCGTTTATTTGTCGTTTATCATCTTTACCAACGTGGTTGGCTGTGGAGTGGATGATGTCATTATGGCGAGTAAAGCAACATGATAAATAGCTGGTTAACCCGAGAGGGTTGCCAGTCGTGTAGTTTAGTTGTCCCATTTTTTGCATTTATTTTGTTAGGGCCTTTCGGCTGATATTCTTGCAAAAGAAAACACTTTGTTTGTATAAGAATAATTTTAACTTCTTACTTGCATTTGGCTCTGATCGTGTTCGATAAACTGCCTTGTTTCACGAGCCCTGCTGAGTTGAATAGTCACGGCGAGCTGAGTTATTCTAGCTACGGCGAGTTGAACTGCCACAGTGAGCTGAATAGGTTGACACCTAAGATTTGATGCTCAAATGCTTTTAAGTCTCTTCATTTCGATGAGGTCCCGGCTTTTTGATACTTCACTCGGTCTTGTTAAAACGATTATTATTATTATTATTATTATTTTTTTGCTGATCTTTTTTAGTAGGTCAGATTCTTCCTTTTGGCCGATCTGTCTTATAGACCGGTCTTCTTTTTGGCCAATTATCTTTTGCACTTTTTGCGAGCCGCTCCAGAGGCTCGCTCGGCTGACAGACAAGAATTTGGGCTTTCCGGCTCAAGGCAGCCTGAGCGCTTATTTTGTACCACGAGGGGTCTTGACCGTATCTAAGTTTCTACCCACTTTCGGGGTTTTTACTTGATTTTTAGCGAGCTGAGCCAACCTCAAGGTGTTTGGCTTAGGTGGCCCGGATCTTGTATTTGAAAGCTTCCCAGCTGCTTTTGTGTGCACTTGCTCATTGGAGCTTTGTACCTGCACATTTTAAACTTCACATAAATACAATTTAAGCAAAAAGTTATTTACCCCCTTTTCTTTTTGCCTAGCTACTATTGCCGAGTTTTTGGTTTAGGCGCAGGCTTTTTTTGTTGTTCAGCTGCCATTGCTGAATTTTTGGTTTAAGGTTCAAAGCCTTCTTTGTTCAACTGCCATTGCTGAGTTTTGACTTAGGTGCAGGGCCTTTTTTGTTGTTCAGCTGCCATTGTTGAGTTTTCGGCTTAGGCGCAGTGCCCTTTTTGTTGTTCAGCTGTCATTGCTGAGTTTTCGGCTTAGGCGCAATGCCTTTTTTGTTGTTCAGCTACCATTGCTGAGTTTTCGGCTTACTCAGTGTTTGTCGAGACATATCTGACCATACACCAAGTCTTTAAGGCTCAAAGCCTTCTTTGTTCAGCTGCCATTGCTGAGTTTTCGGCTTACTCAGTGTTTGTTGAGACGTATCCGACCATACACCAAGTTCTTAAGCATACTATTGGGACGTCTCCCTCTTTTACTTATATTGTTATTAAGTGCTAGTTTTTTCGACCCCCAGCATTTCTTTCGACTGCTGTCTTTTGAGTGCTTATCCTGCCCTTTTGAGGGGTCACGCTTGCCAATGGTAGCGAGCACCAATTGGTCTTTTTGCGTTTTTCTAACTCAGGCTGCTCTGACGTTTTCGTCTTTTAGAGCCTGCTATGGTTGTGGGTACCCATTCACTGGTGTTTACTTTGTCATTGTTGAGAATGTTCTGCCTTCGCTTGAATTTCTACATGCACCGAGATGAAACTCGTTTTGCGCGCATTGATACGAAGCTCGATACCTGTGCTAAGGTTCTCATCTTTTCTTTCTATGCCAAACATGTGAGCAGCATTTGCACAAATAATAAATATACATGTATATACTTTAGTAATGCTGAACAAAAATAGTTGGATCCATATACAGTATTGGTGATGGTCATCGTTCGGGATACAATATCCATGGATTCATGCTGGGTGCTTTGCTTATAAGAACACTTGGCATGATAAACAAGAAGTATATATTTTGACAGAAAAGCATACAGTGTACAGCTTATAATTTTAATTAATTAGCAGCAGAAAAATAAGCACCATGATATCCTATCATGTTATTGAGATGCAAGATAATAACAAGTAATGATAATTAAACCAAAACGTACCTCCAAGCCTAACCGATTTTGACAATGTCATTACGCGCTTTCGAAAACACTTTTATCAAGATAACAGTCTTGATTAAATTCCAAAAAATCGTTATTTGATTTATTATTTAATATGCCGGATGGATATCTTTTTCGCATAATGATTTGATAAAATTGTAATACTAAACAGATATGTAAATTAACTAACCTTGGTCACTCACCGAACCTGAAGTTTAGTTGTATTGCTTTCAGATACTTTGTCTTTGAGCGGTTCTTTTTTTTTTTTTTTTTTTTTTTGTCGGGGCGGAAAAGGGACTTTCGTAAAAACTACTTTCACAACTGCGAACTTCCTTACGGTAAAATCTTCTACTCCCATAGCCCCCCAGCAATTGTTGTAAGTAGGTTTAGGCTTGTTGAAGCGCTTTTAACACCGCATCCACCCCCTTTTTTTCTTGTGCGCGTTGGATTATGTTTCGGAGTATGGTGGTAAGGTCAGAAATTCCTTAGTGTCTAAAAGATCCACACTAGTTTGTGGATGCGCCGAATGATTATCCATGATTGCTGCCTGTGACCCACTGCAATGATTCCATTAAGACCTAACTTCTCTTCTCGGCTGATCTTTCTTGTAGACTAGGCTGGTATTTCTCATAGATCAAGCTTCTTCTACTCGGCTGGTCTTTCTTATTTCGACAGCCAATAGTGATATCCAGTAATTGACTGATACCATCCTGGTTTGGAGTTTCATTGACATGTTTGATCAAGAAGTTTAGAAGAACTTTTATCTAGGCCGAATCCTGATGAATTTTGCTATATAATAATCTTAGCAGATGGTTAGTCAAAGCACAGTTTATTAGTGCATGTGAGTGAAGTTTGCACAGGTAATAATAATTATGCATTTTAATGAGACCGAATAAAATTGAAGCAACTCATTCATACTTGGTAATGGTTAGTGTCCGAATATAGTGTCCATAAATTCGTATTTTGACAATATGTGCCATGTGCGTCGAAGCTATAAAAGCTGGTAAGCATACTCATTAAGCGGGCATTGTATGCTATCTATTAATTTGTACATCCATATTATGTGTTGCGTATGAGAGTAACAGGCATAGACAACATGTGGGGGGTAATATAAAGTAAAGAGAAATACAACAAGTTCGTGCATGCTACGGATTTATATGTGACAGTATAACAATATGAAGAAGTAGACATAATTTAATATATCTAGATCAAAGAAATTATATGTTTCAAGTATTATAGACTCATCTTCGATCTCACCAATGTATTAGGCATATCAAATATTCCGAGTGTTAAATTTGGCAAAACTTATGCTCAAAAGACTGAATTTGGTTGAACTAAATTGTATTCAGTCAATCCAATATGGATATTTTAAATAACAGTTGACATAATATATTTTAATCATCAATAATAAAGATTGTGGCGTACTTGTTGCCGATTGAATTTGCTTTGGTGAAGGTAATAGTGCACCTCCAAATCAAAGTGATTTGTACACATATTTAAAGAGAATATATATTTACAGACTATGTCGTTTCTAATTACCTATTAGCTAATTCACATTATTATAAGTGAAAGTGAGAGTGTACCTCCTTGCCCGAACAATTCCGGTACTGCATTTAAACGCTCTCGGAAGCGCTTTTTACCAAGATCAAAGCCTTGGTTAAATTCCACTGAGTTTTTTTGGACAATTTTCTTATATTTTACCATATACGACTATGTATATTCTCTACTCGCACAATAGAACGACAAAATCATAAAATTAAACAATGTGTAAATTGGCTTACCTCGGCCACTTACCAAACCTGGTGTGTAGTTTTTTTTTATTCTTGGATCCTTTGTTGTTGGATAAGTCGGTAACGAAGAGCCGAATGAGCTTTAGTTGAGAATTGACTTTGGGTCTTTTCTTTCCTTTTTTGCTGAACTGCAACGTTCTGGAGGTCATCAAATATTCCTCGAGCTGAATTGTGTCACGGACCACATGTCCTCGGAAGGCTCCGTGCATCTAGTTTGCAGCAAAATTCGCGGTTCGTGATTCCGTGCTTTCTGGAGAGAGTTACCTCTGTTTTAGCGACCGGTGGTCGGATCAGACAGTTCTCCGCAAGTGACTTTCTTCAATATTTCGGGAGCCATAAAAACTTTCATGGGTCAAACTAGATTGTGGACCATATATTTTTGGAAAGGTCTGCATGTCTAGTTTCCAACGGTTTTTATGGCTCGTGGTTTCGATGTTTGTAGAGGAAGATATGCTTGTTTTAGTGCTCGATGGTCAGATCATAAAATCTTCCGCGAATTGCTTACTTCAGTGTTGCGGGGGCCACCAAATATTGCAAGAACCGAACTGGGTTGCGAACCATACATGTTTGGAAAGGTTTTGAGGTCTAGTTTCCAGTGGTTTTTACGGTTCGCAAATCCGATTTCCTTAGAGGGAGATATGCTCACTTTAGTGTTCAATGGTCAGGTCAGAAATCTATACGCGCGAATTGCTTACTTCAGTGTTGCGGGGGCCACCAAAAATTGTACGAACCGAACTGGGTTGCAAACCATACATGCTTGGAAAGGTTTTGATGTCTAGTTTCCAGTGGTTTTTACGGTTTGTGAATCCGACTTCTGTAGAGGGAGATATGCCCATTTTAGTGCGCATTGGTCAGCAATTCCGCGATTCTGGACAACTCTCTTCTCGTTTCTTTCGTGAGCTGTTGGAATGGGAAAGCAATTCCTCGGACGGATTTTTGATACTTTAAAGCTTTGAGTATTGCTATCGCAATATTCTTCCTTCGGATTTGGTCACGGCCACGGCTCCTGCCACGGGTTCTGTTGTTAATCCACTCCCTAACACATCCAATAGTCGTTTGTTGGGTGCTTCAAGTGTTGGATACATCAGAATTCCTTCTGCGGTCTGTTCATGAGGGTTCCTCGGAGTTGAGTTCAGCCCCCTCCTTCTAGCGCCAATTGTTGACGGTGATTTTTGGATCGTTGAAAAGTCAACCGTCAAACAATAACACGTAGGCAGATCAAAACTTTAACCAAACTAGGGTTGAATAATCAAAGCCTCTTTCTTCATGTGGATGTGATACGATTCGTTCGTATTTGAGAATAATAATGTAGAAAAGCAGGAAATAAAGAATAAATCAAACATAACACATGTTTTACGTGGTAAAACCCCAAGGCGGGGAAACATCCACGGTGCCGGTGACGGCGAATAGAATAGTTTATGGATTTATTTATCATTATCAGAACCTGAAGCTTCTAGATTTATTTATCATTACCGGAACCTGAAGCTTCTAGATTTATTTATCATTACCGGAACCTAAAACTTCTGAATTTATTTACTTACAAATATTCCTTTATATATCTGAAGGTTTAAATTCCTCGGATTTCTCGAATTTTTGTCAGACCAGAAGTTCTGACTCTGACTGTGATTTTCAGATAACCAGAAGTTGTAATAATATCAAAACTTGTAAATTTGAAATTTGCTGCACTAGAAGTGCCTGGGAACAACTACGATCTGAAAGCCCAATACCTAACGGTCACAGAACTAGAAGTTCTATGACAAGAACTAAAAGATCGATTTAATAACCAACCCGATGTTGAGATACCAAATGCCAGGTGTCAGTGGCAAGATTTATGCTTTCAAGACTATAGATCAATCTTTGAGTACAATTCTGCTTTATTCAAAATCACTACACAGCTGAAATTGTGTGGTCAGGATGTAATTCAAAATCATCAATAAAAGCAAATAGTAAATTTTCTCCCCTTTTCACTTTATCTCATACTGTTGTTCTCTCGTTCTTCTTCATCTTATTTCTGTTATATTATCTGTTATTTTAATTTTACGCATCTATTTAATTTTATGCAATTTATGTATCTGAGTATGCGAACTAACCAGAACCTGAAGTTTCTGGATTTGTATAGATTATATGTTGAGCCTAACTAGGTCAATCGTTAAGTTTCTAGAATTTAAGCCAAGCTCGGCTTGACTGAATAACCAGAATATGAAGTTTCTGGATTTATCATTATAATATTTAAGTTGGTGCGGTTTTACAAACCGATCAGAATCTGAAGTTCTAAACTTTAAATTTCAATAAAAATATGGAGTTCTGGATTTGTTACTATGTACATGAGTGTCATACTTGGGACCCGAAATTCCAAAATTCAAATTAAATATAGAACATGAAGTTCTAATTTTGAATACGGAGTATTGAATCTGAACTTGAAGTTCTTAAGTTTTGAACATGAAGTTCTAATCAGACTTGAAGCTCTGAATTCAATTTAAATTGTGATATTAAAACTTTTATGTCAAAGTTTATTAGAACCAGAAATTCTGAATTGAATCAAGTTACGATTCTTTTATCTAGAAAGTCAATTTGTAATTTCTATTTAGAACCTGAAGTTTTCTGAATTTTATGAACCTACAGTTCATGGTCGAACCGGAAGTTCGAAAAATCAATATGATTCATGATTTTTCGGAAGTTCGAAAAATCAATATGATTCATGATTTTTATAAAGTGATCTATTTTCATGTCTATATGTTTACGTTTTTAATCACTTTGTCTGATATGCACTTTATTTTTCATTATAAATAGATATGTCTTTAAATGGTAAATTGGGTGATATTGAAAAACAAGATATAAGAGATATATGTCTAGCCGATAGTGCAACGACACATACGATTCTGCGGAATTAGAAATACTTTCTGAATTTAACCCTGCTTAAGGCAAATGTGAAATACAATATCAGGTCCAGCAGATCTGATAGAAGGCTCTGGTAGAGCCATGATATTGTTACCAAACAATACTAAAATATGGCTATCACATAGAAACTATAAATGATGAGAATATTGAGTATCTGTGCATTACTTCTTATGATTCAGGCCATAAACTCATTATGGAAAGGCTGTGTGCTTTATCATCTGGATTATATTACACTCTTATAAGAGGTGTAGAAGTTTATGCAATTAGGAACCAGAAGTTCTTAGATCCAAAAATATTTATGCTTTGGCATAACCGTCTTGGTCACTCGGGATCTACAATGATGCATAGAATCATTGAAAATTCTCATGGACCTCCATTAAAGAACCAGAAGATTCTTTCATCCCATGAAAATTTATGTACTGCATGTTCACAAGGGAAATTAGTAATAAAACCATCCCATTCTAAGGTTGACTTTGAATCCCCGTCATTCTTACAAAGGATTCAATGGGACATATGTGGACTTATTGATCCACCAAGTGGACCGTTCTGCTATTTTATGGTCTTAGTTGATGAATATTGCAGATCAGTTGGGATTAATGTTGAACATCCCATTCCACATGTTCATACTCATAATGGATTAGCAGAGTCACTTATCAAGCGTCTCCAGGTAATTGCGAGAACTTTATTATTTCGATACAATTACCAACTTCTATATGGAGACATTCTATTCATCTCTGACCCACTGCTTATCATCATTGTTTACCATTTCAACTTGTAATTGGTCATAGACATGTTCATTTTTAAGATGCTTGATTATATTGCATGTGTATGCCGTTATTGCACATCTGACATGATCTAAGATAAGATTTCTCTACCATTATAAGATTTATGATGATTTTGATTAATCTATTATCAGATCATCTATGTTTCTGATAGTTTATCTTTTTGCACACGACTTGCGTATTATTATATTGATTAATTTTCATATCATTATAAGAAAGGGAATTTTCTCCAGAAGAGAGGAGTAAATGAAAAGTTACTCTTATACAAAATAGAGATACGAATTCAATTCTCTATATATGTAATAAAAGTGTCTCATTTCAGTCTTCGTATCACTCAAATACGAAAAATAATTGATCATCAGATAATTATAAAAGTGACAAAATTTTATAAGTTGCTATCTCATAAACCCCGGCCGGGTGATTGTTCATGAAGAACGATCTGAGTAAAATGCAACAAATAAATCATCTGATGCATATCATAAGCTTATGAACCTTTGAAAGGTATTGTTATCAGGATCCCAATGTAAACAAAACTCGAGTTATAAATAAATCCACTTTCTCTAAATCAACTCAATAAGAGTCTGATATATCTAAGGAGACACGAGTCTATGAAATGACTAAATCCATTGAAATGGAAGAAATCTCTATAGAGATACAAGAATATAAGAATTAATAAATTTCTATAAATCATACATGAGAAATGTGGAATAGTGAAGAAACAATTATCAGTGATACATTTTCAAATACAGTAGCTATTGAAATGATGATTATGAAACTCATAGTATCGATGATTGTAGACAAAGGCATGATTGACCTAAATGAAAAGAAGCAATTCAAGAAGAATTGACTTCATAAGCCAAACATAAAGTATTTAGACCAATAGTTCTCCAGACACCTGAAGGTGTCAAACTAGTTGGATACTAAAGGTCTTTATACGGAAACGTAATGAGAAAAACGAGGTCATAATATATGAGGCACGACTCGTAGTACAAAGTTTCTCACAGGAACTTGGTATTCAATAGTAATGAATACGATTACGTTTCGAATTTTTGATAAATTTGGCTGCCTTTAAAAGGTTTGAAATACGTCTTCTAAATGTAGTAATAATTTATATGGTTCACTTAAAGCATATATTTATAATCCCTAAAGGATTTAAAATACTAGAAGCATGTAAACCGAGATCTCGTAATCAGTATTTGATGAACCTACAAAATCCTTATATGGATTAAAAGCAATCTGGGCGTATGTGGTTCAACCGCCTCAGTGAATATTTAACTAAAGAGGGATATATCAATAATTTCATATGCTCATGTGTATTCATAAAGAAATCAGAATCTGGATTTGCTATTATAGCAGTTTATGTTGATGATATGAATTTGATTGGAACTCCTGGAGAGCTCCTGAAAACTGCTGAATATTTGAAAAAGGAATTTGAAAGGAGACCTAGGGAAGATAAAATATTGTCTCGGCCTGGAGATTGAGCATAAATTAGACGGAATACTTATCCATCAATCAACATATATTGAAAGGATCATGAAAAGATTTAATATGGACAATGCTCATCCATTAAGTATCCCCATGATTGTTAGAAATCTTGATCCTAAGAAAGATCCATTCCGACCACTTGAAGGTGGTGAAAAGATACTTGGTCCTGAAGTACCATATCTTAATACAATTGGTATTTTGTTATATCTGGCTCAATGTACTAGACCAGATATCGCATTTTCAGTAAATTTGCTTGTTAGATTCAGTTCAGCACCAACTCGGAAACATTGGAATGAGATTAAACATCTTTTTCGTTATCTTCGTGGAACGAAAGATTTAGGATTATATTATTCAAAATCCAACAACTTTTCAGGTTTAATTGGTTTTGCTGATGCCGGGTATTTATCTGATCCCCGTAAAGCCCGTTCACAAACGGGATATGTTTTTTGCATATAATGGCACAGCAATCTCCTGGCGCTCCACAAAGCAAACTCTTGTTGCTACATCCTTTAATCATTCTGAGATCCTTGCACTTCATGAAACAAGCCGAGAATGCGTGTGGCTAAGGTCAGTTATTTATCATATTCAAAATACTTGTGAATTTCCATTATCTACAGAAATGCCTACACCGATATTTGAAGATAACGCGGCTTGTATTGCTCAAGTTAGAGGAGGTATATCAAGGGAGATAGAACCAAACATATTTCTCCTAAATTCTTCTATACTCATGAACTTCAACAAAGCCGACAAATTGATGTTAAACAAATACGGTCTACAGATAATTTGGTAGATTTGTTTACCAAAGCATTGCCTACATCAATTTTTGAGAAACTGGTATATGGAATTGGCATGCGTCGGCTTTATAAATTACATGATTGATATTGAAGTTTCATTCAGGGGGAGTGTTTAATCAGGGGGAGCAAAATTTTGAAAGGACATATGTGTACTGTACTCTTTTTCCTTCTACTGGATTTTGTCCCACTGGGTTTTACTGGAAAGGTTTTAATGAGGTAGTTCTGAACACGTCCATACCACTTGATCCAGAAGATCATTGTATATATTTTTGCTAAGGTTTTTGTCCCACTGGGTTTTTTTTTTCTTAGCAAATTAAAATATAAGTGGTGAAAATCCAAGGGGGAATGTTGTGACACATGTATGGCTTTCCACCAAGCATTTTGCTTCTTGGCTTTTTGGACACAACTAACCCACGTGGACGCATGCTTTTCCATTGCTTCATGATTATGTTAAAAATGTTAAATATTACAACAACTGCCCCTCTCTTATTTGCCTATATATAGGTTGGTTTCGTTTGTAAATGTGATGTAAGAATAATCTATTTGAGAAATCAATAAAAGCAAATCTTGCTTTCTCTCTCTCTCTTGCTCTCGCATCTCTTCTTTGTTTGATTACTGATATGTCTCTTCTCTCATCTCTAATCTCTCTTGTCTCTCTCATTCACTTTGTTCTTCATTTATTTCATTTTTTCTTCATTAATTTATAACAAGAAGTTATTTGTTATGGACAATTTGTTGAAATAAGAAAGAGAGTGAGAAGAGAACAAAGAGAGGAGGATATTTGGTTGCAATATATTTGATGATTTTATTGAATTCAAAGTGAGCCTTTTATAGGCTTACAACAACAACTAAACCTGATAACAAGAAAGCAAATATCACTAACAACAACCGAACTAATCCATTAAAAAACTAACAACAATAATGCTTGAAATGTGGAGGCAGTATTGCACATACATTGGTACATTGTATGTAAAACATCCATTTATTACAACATCCTACAACTAAGCAACCAAGTCCTATTCTCATGCATGGCCATTCATGGATCGGTTGATGCATATATCATTCTCTCATCCTTAAATTATCCTTGTCCGTAATGATAAAATCCGGATAGGTCGACAGGAAGTTCCAAATCCAACCCGTTGGATTTGTCTCAACTGAGAGGGCCTCTGAATTTGGTTAACCACCTAGGAGCGTTATTTTTGAAATCAAAGTATTGTTTGGCCTTAAAAATCCATCCCGTGGGATCGTTGCCATTGAAGGTTGGGAAGGACATTTTCAGCTGGGTATATATTGTTTTGGTCATGCATGGTGTGGTTGGTCGGGGTGACTGCTTGTGTGATATGGGAACTGTGGGAGGTTTCTATTGGTGAAAATCGGTTGAGCTCGTTCTCGACGGTGTTGCCGTTATGGTTAACATGTAAGGCTTGGAGTTCAGTCAGGACTTTCTGAAGGGTAGCGTTAATTTTGTTGAAACTAGACTCGTGACGAGCTAGAATTTCATAAACTTTGTTATGGAACTCGGTGTCCATGATCGGAATTGCGCTCTGATACCAAATTGTTATGGACAATTTGTAGAAATAAGAAAGAAAGTGAGACGAGAACAAAGAGAGGAGGATATTTGGTTGCAATATATTCGATGATTTTATTGAATTCAAAGTGAGCCTTTTATAGGCTTACAACAACAATTAAACCTGATAACAAGGAAACAAATATCCGCTAACAACAACTGAACTAATCCACTAAACAACTAACAACAATAATGTTTGAAATGTGGAGGAAGTATTGCACATGCAATGGTGCACCGTATGTAGACATGACCACAGTATCAATCATAGTCTTAGTGAAGCTCAACATGCCGTATTAAATAATATATGGTATTTTCAAAAGGATAGAAGAAATTTTGTTGATTCTTTAAATATTTTAATTCATTATTTTGCAGAAAATAATAAGTTTTCTTATTATGTGATTTTGAAAGCTAGAAATATAGGTATTTATTCAACCTAGCAAGAAGCCATGTATTATATAGAAAATTTTCCAAACCCTATTTTCAAAGACTATTATGCTTATGAAGAAGCTGAAAGAGTTCAATCTATTTGGAAATTGAACTCTCAATGGCGTCTTATCTCTTTTGGACGAGGGTTCTTTCAGATTCTTTTGAATTATGAGGAAAATAAAGCACGAGTTTGGGGCATCGGATCTCTTAATTTAAAACCTAGAATTCTAAGGCTTCAGCCCTGGACTTAGAATTTTAATCCCAACACGCAGCGCACGATGAATGCTCAAATATGGGTATGGTTTTACAATTTACCTTGGGAGTTTTGGCACCCTTAAATCCTTTCAAACATGGCACATGGGATCGAAATTCCTCTAAAGTTTGACAGAGCTACCCTAGAGGGTGATTATGGGCAATTTGCTTGCATGCTGATTGTTGTTGACCTTTCTAAGCCTTTATCTGATTCCATCATGATAGAGGTTGGGGAATATTGTTTGTTTTCGACTCTTTACTTTGAGAATGTTCTAAGTTTCTACTCGATTTGTTGCTCTATTGGTCATACAGTTGCCTCATGTCACTAAGCGGCCCGATTTACAGGGAATGTCACCACCGAGCCAAAAGACAAGAATTCAGAAAGGGGAAGATCCAAAATTCGACAAGAGTATAGACCGAAACACAAGTCAAGAGATGTTCCGACCTCTTGAGTCTTTGAGATATCAAATTGGGTATTGATTCCATTGCAACTAAGCCCAATGAAGCTGCAACCTCTCTTCCAAACAATACAACTTTAGACCCGACTGCCTCTTCTAGTTTACTCAGGCCAATCATTCCTACTAGATAAGGGGAGGCATTGAAAATGCTGTTTATTTGGATGATTCCAAAGACCCATTACACATTGAGCATGTAGATGTTGATGCCATGACATAACCTATTATTGCTTATATGGAGCCCTTGATAGATCCTCCCATGGTAGAGCCACATTTGCATACTATTTAGGGTGAAGTTAGTTCTGACACTGATAGTGAAGGCATCGAATCAGACTTCAACCACCCCACAGCTTTAGACATCACAGGTATTCACGGTGGAGTCTCTTGAGCAGATCAATTGGAAGATTCAGGTTGGAAAGAGGTTACCGCTAAAATAGATAAGAAAAATAAAAAAACAGGTTACCATAATTATTTCGCCCAAAACTAGGGTTGCTAAAAATAAATTGTTACATAAATGATTGTCATTTTTTGGAACTGTAGAGGTATTACAAACAGTGATACCCAACTTACTTTGAAAGACTTTTGTTCTCGTCATAGACCGAATTTTGTTTGCATTGCTGAACTGTTGTGTGCTTTTGATTCGATTGCTCCTTTTTTTTTTGGCGATCTATGGGGTTACACTTTATTGGTGCTAATGCTAAAGAAACTCCTAGTATGTGGATTTTTTGGTCTAATGCTTTTCAAGATGCTACTGTTGTTCTATCTCATTATCAACATGTTACTGTTTCTGCTAATTTGTGTGGGATTGTCTATCAGATTTCTTTTATTTATGCCAGTGTGAACTACATCACCCATAGATCTCTTTAGAGCTCTCTTATGGACATTGCTAGTTCGGATGATCTATGCCTTGTGCTTGGAGATTTTAATTCGGTTTTAGGTGCTCATAAGACCAATGGTAACATTTCTACTATCTTTTGTGACGATTTTCGTACTGCTTTGACGGTTTGTGATCTTGTTGACATTAAAACGAAATGAGTTTTTCATACCCGGATCGGCCAGGGTAGGTGTGGTATGGTTCTTTCTTGATTAGACAGAGTTGTATGGTTTTTTCTTGCCACTCCTACCCACCACCCCATTTGGTTCTTGAATCTCCTCCAAAGGAACCTCCCTAAATCTCTTTCGGTTCATTCACCAATTTGGATTGGCAATCCTAAGGAGTCGTGGGGCCCTTACCCATTTCGTTTCTTTGATTCTTGGGCAGATAACAAAATGGTGATGGATCTAGCCAAAAATGAGTGGCATAACTCTAAGGTGAAATGCATTGGCGGGTTTTGTTTGGCTACCAAACTCAAAGCGATTAAGAAAGTTTTCAAAAAGTGGCAAAGTGAGGTGAAGGTTAAGGAGAGTACATTGGAGAAGTTGGAGTCTAATTTGAGTGCCATTGAGGCTTGGGCCCAATCTAACGGGTGGTGTGAGTCTCTTCGAGAAGATAGACGGAAATGTTTAACAGAAATATGGTCTTTATTGCTTAAGGAGGAGAGAAATTGGAGACAAAAGTCTAGGGTGAAGTGGATTCTAGAGGGTGATAAGAACTTGAATTTCTTTCACTATGTCTATAACACCAGAAGGCGCCGAAATTTCATAGACAATATCGTAGTTGTAAGGATTCCCATCTATTGATTGGCTTATTTCGTGGATAAACCACATATTGGGGCTTGATGTAAGGGTAGCTTAGGTATTTGATGGTTGGTGTTTTACACAACCAAGGCCCTCTCAAGACCTCAAGAGAAAAAACACCAAAGGTAAATCCTAGTGCTTACTTGCTTTGAAGAGATCTAGTTGCACACACACACAACTCATGCATAAATCTTATTCTTGTATGTTGTGTGTTTTATATGAGTGCATGCATGTTCTTGAACATTTCTTCTTGTATGTTTTATTTGATTGCATCTTGTTCATTGAAATGCCATGACATGTTTAGGCATTAGGATGCAAAGCCATGAATTCTATTCATGCATGTTTAAGTGATTGCATCTTGTTCATTGAAATGCCATGACATGTTTAGGCATTAGGATGCATTCACTTTCCACACTTGCACTTCATGATTAGTCTTAAGTGTGGTGTAATTCGGTTCCGTTTGTGTGATCGGAAACGTCTGCGCTTGCACGATGGTATGCATGTCTTAGCGCGATGGTTAACCACTTGAGAAGGTCTCATTCTTATCTTGGATAAGTGGTAGTTTTGGTTTGGTTGTTTAGAGTAAATTGTCTAGTTTCAAAAGATTAGATTTCAATGTTTTAAATGTTTTTCAAAGCTGACATTTGTATGGTGGTGTGACCATAACGTTTTGTACAAAGATTGAAATTGAGTTTTGTAAAATTGTGGATAAACTAGACACCCATACCTTTCCAACGGTATATTATTTGTAATATTTCATAATCGTTTGGATTGGTTTTAAAATCTCCAAAGTTACAACCAAAACAGGGCAACTCTGTCGTTGTCCGTTTCTGACCTTTGGTCACTCAATTGACCATAAATATTTCGACAGATATCAAAATGTCATTCTGTAAAAACAAGTAGAACGTAGACATCCATACCTTTCCAACGATATATCATACAAAATGTTTTGATATTGTTCGGTCATGTTTCGAAGCACTCGAATCTTGAGCCGCTGCACTGACGCGTGTACCGCGAAAATGCCCATAATTTTTCCATTTCTTCTAAAACGACATAGTTTCACTTGGGCATTATAAATATATATCTTTCTCATCATTTTGAGGGAAGAGCCACAAAATCAAACCCTAGAGAGAGAGGCTCCATATTCTTGAGAGAGAAAGAGAGACTTGAGAGAAAAAGCTGAAAGATTACATCTTTATCTCTCTAAACCCATTCCCACATGCACAAATCATCATCTAGGCATCATCTAGGTTCATCTACTATGTGCTAATGCATGGGTCTTCTTCAACACACATGGTATGATTTGTTAAACACTAATTTCATCTAATCTTAGTGTTTTTACTTATCAATTTATCTCTTTTGTCACTTGTATGTTCTTTGAGTAATTTCTACATACATGATTGAGATTATGTGTTGATTGGGTTATTTATGTTAGCTAGGTTTTCATGCCTATTTTGTATCTAGCTAATTAATCTCATTATATGATTGAGATTATTTTTGATAGCTTAATTGATTAGGTCATTATTGCCTAAAAGCTATGCCATAAACATTCTTGTGTGATTTATTGATAACTAGGTTGATAGATTGTTTTTTAATCAATTAGTTAATCTTTTGAATGTTTGTGGGTTATTAGTGATAGCTTTGTATCTAAGATTGGTTATCCTTACTTAGCTAAAGTTGTATGCCATGACATATAGCTATTTTCATATCTAGAATTGATTTTATTATCATCATATAATCCTAGGTAAGCATCTAGAGTACCCTAGCTCTATATTGCATATTTGGATATCATTGCATATTCACTTAGGGTGTTGATCTCTTCGGAGAAGTAAGTCTTGTGTGATAGACCGGGATTAGGTCGTACACCGGGATTAGGTGGTCACATGAGCAAATTGGACTAGGTCCACTTTTACAGGCCTGCGGGTAGTGGTAGCGGGATATTGGCTGGGATTAGGCCGTCAAACTGGGATTAGATTGTATACGCTATCACAATTAGTGGATTCGAGGTTCGAGTGTGGCACACTTACCAGCCCATGGTTTTTCCCTGTTGAGGGTTTCCACGTAAAAATCAAGTGTCGTTTATATTTCCGCACCATATTACACTTGATTATTATTTTGTGAATTGGGGTTATATTTGTAATATTGACTAATCCAAAAATTTGGTAATAACGGATTAATAACCCTTTCACACACCCTCTAAGTCATATTTTAAAAGACACGCACGAGTAAACGGAAATTCATTATTCCTTTCAGTAGTGGGTGGGGTTTTGTGTGCTGGTCCAACGTAAGTCAGAAAGGGTGTTTTTTACTTCTTTAAAGACCATTTTTCTGTCAAGTGTAGAGATAGACCAAAGATGAGAGGCTTAGAGTTTGATTGCATTTCTTCGAAGGATAGGGACACTCTTGAAGAGCATTTCTGCGTGGCTGAAGTTAGGGAAGCCCTTCATGGATGTGATGGTACTAAGGTGTCGGGGCTGGACGGATTCAATATTAACTTTAACAAGAATTGTTGGAGTGAGATCGAAGGGGACTTCATGAATTTCTTCAACAAGTTCTATTGGGATGGCAACAAAGTGAGCTGTTTAAACCACAGTTTTATAACTCTTATTCTGAAGGTGGCTAGTCCAAGTTCTTTAGGTGATTTCAGACCCATTAGATTGGTTAATTCCCTCTATTAGATCTTGGCGAAAGTCCTTTCCAACCGCCTAAGGAAAGTGATGAATGTGGTGATTGGAGATACTCAAATGGTCTTTGTAGCAAAGCGTCAAATTACTGATAGTTTTGTCATTGTTAACGAAGCCCTTAGCAACTGGAGGAAAGATAAGGAGGGTGGGATTGTCCTTAAGTTAGATTTTGAAAAGGCCTATGATAATATGGATCATAACCTTTTCGACAGCTGTATGGAAGGTATGGGGTTTGGTGCTCGGTGAAGAGGATTGATTCACAGTTGCATTTCCTCCCCTATGGTCTCGATTCTCATTAATGGTTGTCAATCTAAAGAATTTGGTATAGGTAGGGGTCTCCGTCAAGGCGACCCTCTGTCTCCATTTCCTTTTAACATTGTGGTGGAAGCTCTGAGTAAAATGCTAGTTAAAGGCCGTGATCTGAATTTGTTCAAAAAGGTAAGATTTTCGGAAAAGGGGCTGTTCATCTTACTCATCTCTAGTTTGCAGACGATACATTGTTATTTATCAAACCTAAAGAGGAGTCGGTTGTAAAATGTGAGGCGTATCTTGAGATTCTTTGAGATTGGGTTGGGTCTCAATATTAACTTTCACAAATCCGGGCTAGTGAAAGTGGGAAAGGAAAGTACTCAGGTGGACAAATGGGCCTTGTTGTTTAGGTGCCAAAAGGTCTCTCTCCCTATTAGCTATTTGGGCCTGCCATTAGGGGGAAATTCAAACTCTATCCGTTTTTGGGAGCCGGTGTTAGAAAGAATTCACTCTAGGTTAGCCCCTTGGAAGATGAGATTTATTTCCAAAGCGAGGAGGCTAGTTCTCATTAAAGCTATGTTAGCTAGTATTCCGACGTACTTCTTATTGGCTTTTAAGATTCCGGTGGCGGTGGCATTGTCCATTAAAAAGCTTCAAATGGAGACTTTTTGGGGCAATAAATGTGACAGGAGAAGTATCCATTTGATTGGTTGGCCAATGCTTTGTAAGAGCAAAAGGAATGATGGGCCTTGGTATTGGGAGAATTTAAGACAATTGTCATGCTATGCTTTCAAAGTGGATATGGAGGTTTGGAAATGAAGATGACGCTTTGGAAATATATTCTATAGATTCGAACTCTCTAGTGTGGGATTGGAACGGGGGAGTTTTTGCTGCTTGTAAGGATTCCCTTTTGTTGATTGGCTTATTTCGTGGTCAAACCACATGTTGGGGTTTGGTTGTAAGGGTAGTCTAGGTCATTAAGGTTAAAGATCAAAGACCCTTTCCAAGACCTCAAGAGGACAAGCACCAAAGGTATATCTTGTGCTTACTTTGGCTTGAAGAGATATAGTTGCACACACACACAACATGCATAACTCCTATTCTTGAATGTTGTGTTTATATTTTGTGTGCATTGTGCTTTATTGTTTATTCAATGTCTCTTCTTGCATTAAATTGATTGCATCTTGTTATATGAAATGCCATGACATGATAGGCATTAGGATGCATTCAATACCCACACTTGCACTTCATGTATGTTAGCTTTTAGTGTGGTGTAATTCGTTTCCCTAAGGATGTTCGGAAACGTCCACGCGTGCACGTTGATGTGCTTTGTTTTGCGCGATGATCGCCGGTGGAGATGCCTTTGGCTTCTCCTTGGTTTCACCATTTTTGGTGAATTGGCGGTTACGTTCGGCGGCCTGGCTGCCGTTCGAAACCGCCGAATGAGACCTGATTGAAATATATCTCTCGGGTCCAAAACGGCGGTTGGGATCGGCGGTTTCCAAACCGCCGAACGAAGTCGCTGAAGTTCCCCTGTTCCACTCGGGAGCCATTCGGCGGTTCAATTCGGCGGCCTGGCCGCCGATTGAAACCGCCGATCGGTGCGTTTCAAGGGCAAAATTGTATTTTCACCTGCCCTGTTTTTGGTCTCTATAAATACATCCTTATCTCTGGTTCAGAATACAAGTCTTGCATCCCAAGAACCCTAGAGAGATATTTAGAGAGACTTGAGAGAAAAAGCTTAAAGATCATATCTTTAATTCTCTAAACCCATTCCCACATGCACAAATCATCATCTAGGCATCATCTAGGTTCATCTAGCATATGCTAATGCATGGGTCTTCTTCAACACACATGGTATGATTTGTTGAACACTTTTATCTTACATAATTAGTGTTTATACTTATCAATTTTATCTCATATTTTACTTATATGTGTTTAGATTAATTTCTACATATAAGATTGAGATTATGTGTTGATTGGGTTATTATTTGTTAGCTAGGCTTTAATGTTCATATGCCATCTAGCTAATTGATCTCATTTGTTGATTGAGATTATTTTTCATAGCTTATTTGATTAGGTCATTATTGCCTAAAAGCTATGCCATGAACATTCTTGTGTGATGTATTGATAACTAGGTTGATAGATTGTTTTTTAATCAACTAGTTAATCCTTTGAATGTTTGTGGGTTTTATATGATAGCTTTGTATCTAGGATTGGTTATCCTTTACTTAGCTAAAGTTATATGCTATGACATATAGCTATATGTGATATCTATGATTGATTATATTGTCATCTTATAATCCTATGTAAGCATTTAGAGTACCCTAGCTCTTATTGCATTAATTGAATATTCATACATATTCACATAGGGTTGTGCATCTCTTTTAAGAGATTGAAGTCTTGGTCTAGGGTTGCTATTACAGGCCCGCTGGGTAGTAGTGGTGGGTTACAGACCGGGATTAGGTTGTAAACATCATTACAAGTAGTGACTTCGAGGATCAAGCAAATTGGACTAGAGCCGCTATAAAAGGCCCGCGTGGTAGATTAGAGGGTGCTCACGCCAAGAGTAGTGTATCAGGGGATATCACTAGGGATTGAACCAAGAGTGGCGATTGGTAGTGTCCATAGCCTGAGGTTATCTAGGGTGAGGGTCCGAGAATCACTTGAGGGTGTAACCGTCTTTTCATATAGTGGATTTCGAGGTTCGAGTGTGGCGCACTTACCAGCCCGTGGTTTTTCCCTGTTGAGGGTTTCCACGTAAACATCAAGTGTCATTTATTATTTCCGCATCTTATTACACTTGTATGTTTTGTTGACTTGCTAGGGGTATTTTCGTAAAATTGACATGCATGCGAAAATTGGGTAATAATTAGATAAAATCTATTCACCCCCCCTCTAGCTTTATATATAGAACACACTTTGAGAACTTTCACTGCTCAGTATATTAAATTCGTGGGGGGTTTATGGAAGTTGAATTATGTGCCTAGAGATATTATGTTATTAGTATATTAAATGTGGTGATAGGGGATGGTTATAGAATCAAATTCTGGGAGGACCTTAAGGTTGAAGGTATGTCTCTTAAGATGGCCTTCCTTAGGATGTTTCCTCTGGCCGTTAATAAATCAGGTGTTGTGGGGGATTATGGGTATTGGATTGGGTGCTGTTGGCAGTGGAAGGTTGACACTAGGAGGCCAGTGTTAGGTTGGGAGGAGTCGGTGTGGCAAAGTTTTGTCAAGGTGCTTGAGTCGTTCAAGCTGCGAAAGTCTAGACTAGATTCTATAATATGGTCTCTTACCCCTTTAGGTCAGTTTTCGGTGTGGTCCTTTCGCAAGGAACTTGAGGTCCGTCAGCCTGCTATCCATATGAAAAGCTATTTGGCCTTACTATGGTGTGGGGTGGTTCCTCCGATGATTGACCTTTTTCTTTGGATGGTGACAAAAGGTAGGTTGCTGGTGGGCAAGCTTCTCCCTAATTTCACATGAGGAAATGTTGGCTTTTAATTGTGCCCCCTTACAAAGAGGTGATGGAGTCGATAGATCACCTTATAGTTACTTGCGGTTGGACTTGGGTGTTATGGTTGACTTGCTTAAAGTGGTGGGGCATTGTTGCTTGTGTTTCGAAGAGGATGTTAGATTGGATGGAGGCTTGGATGGAATTCTGTCTCGCAGTCAGGAGCCGTATGGTGTGGAAAGTTATGTTTCATGCCATTTGTTGGACTGTTTGGGAGGTTAGAAATTACGTCGTCTTTAATCAAGGGACAACTGACATTGTCCAGGGGGTGGATATGGTGGAATCACGGTTTGGTTTGTGGTTGGGAAGGTATGTGCACAATAGTGGAATCCACTCCTTTTTTACGAGAAGTAGATAAGTAGTTCCCTTAAGGGTTGATTCGGGGCTTGAACGATTAAGAGCGCTCTCCTTCTTCCGTAAAGGAATGAAGGATATAATCATTCAAGAGAATCAATGGTACTTAAAGGAAAAGATATAATTAGAGAGGTATGACGGACTTTATGAACTAGCTCTAATTATGAACTATTTGTGGAGGATCATGCCATATGTAATAGCTATATCAATGGACATTGATAAAATTGGTTGTGTAAAATATCTACAGTTACGAGAGTACAACCTTGGGTTTTTAGTGGAATAACTCCAAGGTTAATAATTGTGAAATATTAATTAAAGAGTTTAATTAATTTTTTCTAAGAATTATTGGAGCTCAAAACTGTGGGTCTATTAGATCCCCTTGCTAGCCCTATACAATTGATAGTAACAAAGACTCACAGAGAATTGGATGATCCAATTAATTGTGTTACGAAAGTAACTTAAATATATTTTGGGAATTAATTAAATGATGTGATTATTTAATTAATATATTATTTATTTGTTGAATTAAATATTATTAAATAATATGATTATTTAATTGACATATTAATAATTAAGAATTATTAAATTGTCATATGGAGGTTTCAGTTTCTAACCTTGACAAGAGCAATAAAATAATAAGTGATTTTTTTTTTTTTTTTTTTTTTTTTTTACTTTAAATAGGTCAAAGGTTTAAACCCTAGTAAAAATTAATAATTAAAAAAGGATTTGGAATCCTATTTTAACTTGGATTACTAACCCTAGGTTATATAAGATATACTTGTCAGGACAAAGAAGCTAATTGAAACCCTAGAGAGACATAGAGGGTGCGGCCACATAAGATAGAAAAAAGAAAAAGTTTTTTTTTTTTTTTTTCTCTTGCTTGTAGGGTTGGCCAAATTCTACAGGGAGTAAGGTGTTGTCTTATGATTCTCTCAAGCCTCCATTCAACCGCTCCCGGAATCCGTGACATGCCCACACACACAGTTGTTAGATCGCGGGATATAGCTAGGAAGGCTTAGTGGTTTTGGATCGTAAAGAAGGATTGAAAAGAAAATGAAGGAGTGTTCTTCAAAGGTATGAAAACAAATCTCTTCCTCATATTCGTGTATATATAAAAGGTCAAAAGAAGACAATAGATTTTTTTTTTTGAAACCTATCGTTCTTATTTTATTGATTAATTTCAATAATCTTTTTTGTTGCACGACTTACAACATAGTGGTTTAAAAACTGTGGCCTAGGCTCACTAATGTCCCATGCTATCATGATGTTGGATTTGAAAGTTGGCTGTGTCAATCCTATTGTAAAGCAAAGGAAGTGGAGCTGCGGTTGGATGCCCTCGAAGGTGGGGTCTTTGAAGTTTAACGTTGATGGTTTGTCTAGGGGTAATCCTGGATAGCAGGCATTGGCGGAATCCTTCGCAATCATGCTGGCAATACGATCTGCATGTTTTCCTTGTCGGTGGGTGTGTGTGATTCCTCTTGTGCCGAAATTTCTACAATCTTAAAAGTTTGTTAGCTTGTGGAATCGGCTAACTGTCCTCCTTGTCAACACATTATCGTTGAGAGTGATTCTAAATCAGCTGTTGCTTGGGTTAATGGGGTTGATGGTATTGGGAATGTAAAGAACATGGTGTAGGTAAAATACACACGGCGGAAGCAAAAATAGGTTTAGTATATTTCAAAAATTTTCCTTTTTGAAGATGAACCTTAACCCTTGACTAATTAATATATAATAAAAGTATCATACCTTTGTCGCGTGATCCGATTGACGTTGCGTCGATGGTAATCCGTAAGATCTTCCAATCCAATCACGAACGTGAATCAACTGGGAGGTGGTCTCCCTTTCTTTGAATTGTGTACCTGAGGATGGATAACAAAAACCTTTTCTTTTTTCGTTAGTCACATAAACTTCCAAGAGATAACAAAGAACGTTCCGGTCACTTTTGAATTCTCAATCTTTTGATCGAAATTCACGTGAACCTAATTCGAAGTTGTGCACAAAGCCTTTTGATGTAAAAGCTTACTAGTGCACTATCGAAATAAAAACGATTCTTCTCTCTATTTCCTCTTGGCCGAAAATCACACTATTCTAAAGATGGATTTTATTTTTCAAACAAAAGAAAAATAACTCTCAAGAAAACCTTAGTCTTTGCCAAATTCTTATTGCCATAATATATATATTTGGGGCCGAATCAAATTGCCATATAAATAATATATATTATAGGCGACTTATTTTGCGTGCCATACAAATAATATATATATATATTATATATCTTGGAATTCTTCTTACCATATATATATTATATATGTCTAGTGGACGACCTCTGCTTTCCACATACACTACAAGAAAAAAGCTCTATTGGAACGAAAATCTATTGGGACGTTTTTTTTTCGTCCCAATAGGCAGCTATTGGGACGAATTCTATATTTCATCCCAATAGACATCCTATTGGGACGAAAAACAATTCGTCCCTAAAGGTCTTACTATTTTTGACATAATTTGTCCCAATAGACATTCTATTGGGATGAATATTTATTTCGTCCCAATAGAATGTCTATTGGGACGAATTATGTCCAAAATGGTAAGACCTTTAGGGACGAATTATTTTCATCCCAATAGGATGTTTATTGGGACGAAATACATAATTCGTCCCAATAGACTGCCTATTGGGACGAATTTATTTTGTCCCAATAGGTTTTCTTTTTATTTAAAATTATAATGGTTAATAAATTTTGTTAACCTTTAGGGACAAATTTCTTTCGTCCCAATAGGTATCTATTGGGATGAAATACATAATTCGTCCTAATAGGCAGCCTATTGGGACGAAATTTATTTCGTCCCAAAAGGTTTTCTTTTTATTTAAAATTATAATAATTAATTAATTTTGTTGAAAATTCTTGATTTATTTTTTTTTGAAGTTTTTTCCTTAAAGATAGATTAATAATTAAATTACCATATAAATTAGAAAATGATGCAATATGGATCATTTTGTTTGTCCAAAGTGGTTCTCTATAGAGATGAATTTTGTTTTTTTTTTCCTAATACGTTCTTCAGAAGGATCAATAACTATTAGTTTTGAAAGATTTTCTATTATTTTTTTAAAAAAGAACTAAACCGTTGGAACCGGAACCGAACTGTCGAAACCGAAACCGTTGGTTCCGAATCAAAAATCGAAACTTGAAAATGATGAAAAATGCCACATTTTTAAAGTGTTTTTGTAAGAAAGTCACCACTTTAATAACTTAAGTTTAAAAGGCACCTATTATGGTGAACGGATAAAAATTCCCTTACTTTACACACATTCTCTTACTTTGAAGTTTTTATTTTTAAATTTTTTTATTATTCTTTCATCTTCATCATAGAGGTTTGTTTAACAAATCTCCAAGGGAGGTTGAACATCATTGGATAATTAGTTTAGTGGCACTACGGAGATTTTTTTGGTTTTGAATCTTCCATTATTGAGTCTTTTCATTTTATTCTTCAAGTATTTTGTAAACCCGAATCAGAAATCGAAACCGTTGGTTCCAAATCGAGAGCCGGAACCGGAGTCATGTTTAATTCCGAATACGATTAACAATTGACCATTTGATCTGACAATATATGATTTGAACAAAATAGTTTAATTAAATGTTATAATAAATGTTTTTTTAATATCAATTTGTTTATCATATAAAAAAAATTTTAATTAGTGGAATCAATCTATAAATAAAATTTTGATCGAAAAATAATCAATAAAAAATTAATAAGAAGTAGAGGTTATATATAAACATTATGCTTTTGTTATCACAAACAAAGGAGCAGCAAAGCGGTTGGGCGTGTGTGGGTGGGTGTGTGTGTGTAGGGTTCGACTCACCTTGAGGACAACAATTAAAATTGATTTGTGTGGGTGGCTAGTGGGTCGGTGGGTCAGTGGGTGCGCGCAGGTGGTGCGTGGCTGAGGCAACAAATTATTTTTTATTTTTTATTTTTTATTTTTTTTATTTTTAATTTCGTCCTTATAGGATACCTAAAGGGACAAAAAATTATCTAAAGGGACGAAATATTTCGTCCCTATAGGTTGTCAAAGGGAACGAAAATACAATTCATCCCTACAAGTTGTCTATTGGGACGAATATTTTCGTCCCTATACCTTATCAATTGGGACAAACAAAAATCGTCCCTATAGGTAGTTTTAAGGGACGAATTTCAATTTTCGTCCCAAAGAAGCTATTGCGACCCACCTGAGGGGATGGAATTTGGGACGAATAAAATTCGTCCCAATAGACCTATTGGGACGTTTTATGGGCTATTGGGACGAAAAAAAATCATCCCAATAGCCCTTTTTTTTTTGTAGTGATATATTATATATATATTAGTGGCCGAATTCCTTTTACAATATATTTAGGGTTTCTGAATTCTATGATAGGTCATCTAGAAGGTGGCCGAAATCCTCTTTTCAAGGGGATTTGTGTTTCACCAAAATACCTATCAAGCTTAGAATCCTAACCATAATCCATCTCTTTAGTGTTTTATTCTTTTATGACTATATCAAAGACTTCCTTATTTGATTAGATAAATAAATCCTTTTTATTTATCTACTTACCAAATAAAGTCTTTGATTCTTATTATACTACCACCAATAGTATACTACTAAGAAACATATTTCCTAGTCAGAAAAAGATTTTGGTTCTTAATTAATTAAATAAATAAATAATTAATTAATTCCTATTTAATTAAATAATTAAATAAAATAATATTTTAGACTATTACTATAGTCTTGCCGCCTAAGTAGCATACATGGGCCTTATATTATTTTCCATTTTATTTAATCCATTAGACTTTAAATAAAAAGCCTACATGTGAACTAGATCCATTCTTACTAAAAGAAACAAGCCCACATGTCTTTCATTAATATATTAATATAATTAAACAGCCCATTAAATAAATAATGTGCAAATTATATTCTTAATATATTAAACACAATTCTAGATGGACACATAATCAGTCTGGTAGAATATATCAAGTGATCCATGCAAGTCCGTGTGGATTGAGGATATTGGCGGGCTATCTAAATTGAAGCTTCAATAGACATAACCTAATCACAATCAACAAATGATTCACTTAGGTTCAATATATTAATTTTAGTTCATTTTACTAAAGAACTAAAATTGCACTCTTAAATAAAGATAGAATAAGTAAATATTTCTCATTCATACCCTAGACAATCTTATTGGAGATAGTGAATTCTCATGAAGAATATCAGTAATCGCCAAGAGCTCATAGACCGCCTATAGCTCTCCAAGTTACCATATTTACTCATATGACCACATTTTGAACTTGGATATTTTGACTTGTCCAGAAACCATATTTCAATAGACACTATTGAAAACTTAATGTTAAGATTTAATATCTAAAACCTCAAAACATCCATATAATGATATTCTACTCTCATGTAATAAATGGAGCCACGATGTCCATATCTATAAATGAAGTCCTCTATCGATTAACAAATGATTACCACCAAACTATCGAGGACAGACTATACTATATAATTGTACTCATTGATATCTCAAATGATAACACTTGCAACCATAAGTCCATCATTTGTCTCAGGATTAAGATAGACTCTCCGATTGTCCTCATAATGAAAAGACTTTTATCTACTGACGGTTCTAGATAAAGTATTTCATTGTGATCCTATTCAATGCACTAGATTCTTTTACTCAAAGCCACTTTGATGATTTTAGACTCATCATACCACATTTGATCCCACTCAAATGCTAGCAAAAGAATCTACAACTTTAACAAGATAAAGGTGACCAACCTTTACCTTAAGTTGTGAACATTATTCAAGACTAACTAAAGAATTGTGTCTACCTCATACATATCCAGATGTACGAACAATTCTTCTATTCTCATAGCCTTTTGACCTTATGATTATTTACTTTTGACAATTATAATAATTAAACTATAAATGCTATAACTCTTGTTAAACCAGAAATCACTTTATTAATATGAAAAAATTGTCAAAAACTTATTACACTATTGCTATCGAGCATAATCCTAACACATGGACACCATTTTGGACATCAGGGAGATTGTTAAGAGGGCTGGTAAGGTTTCGGTTCACTTTGGCCCTAGAGTTGGAAATGTTTCAGCTAATCTTCTTGCGCATTTAGGCTCCTTGAGTGGCTTGAAGCAGGAAGTTTGGGAGAGTTAAGTCGGGTGCTTTTGCCTATGTTGGGTCGTCTTTTTCTAGTTGGACGGTTTTGGTTGTTTTTGGCTATAGTTGTACTGTTTGGTTTTGGTTTGTTGTTCTCATGTTTGTTTCTCAATAAACTACCTTTTCAAAAAAAGAAAAAACAAAAAAGACTCTGAACGCTCTCCTGGTCGATCAGTTTCGCTCGATTGCTCTTGGTAATTTCCTGTTTAAAGTTATCACTAAGATTATTGCTAACCGCTTGGTCAAAATTTGCTCTCACATTATCTCCCCAAATCAATTTGGTTTCATTAGGGGTTGTCAAATTGGAGACTATATTGCCGGTGCTTCTAAATATTTTAATGTGTTGAGTAATAGTAGTCGCGGTAGGCATTTGACTTTAAAAATAGTGTTAGGTTTTTGGTTTGTTTTGGTATATATTCCATATCAAAACGTGTTTCTCTTGTAATGTTTAGTGGTCTAAGTTTTGAATATTTAAGACGTCAAAGAAGGTCTTGGCCACAATGCATGCAAGATGTCGGCTTCAAGGAGAAATGTGCTTCATCGGTCTACAAAGGTATATTAGACCTCATTTCTCTTACAAGGCTAGGCACACACACACATAGCTTTCTTGTATGTTCCTTCATGGTTGAACATCATTTATATATCACTTTCACACACTTGATAATATATGCTCATGCATTAGATCTAATTTGACAATCTTTGTTATTTGCATGTTCTAGGACTATGTCTAGGAAATGGCATACATGTGTGATTTTGTGTTTGTATGTTTCTGTATTTTTTTATTTGGACTTGAACATGTTCTATTATGATTCCTTATTGAGTTCCGGTCATTTTGGTTGCTCATTCATTTAGTTTCGAGTCCAAACAATGTAGCTACGCTACTTTTCGTTTTCATTCGTTGAGTTGTGTTTGTCATCGTTTTCCAAGATGAATTCTCAACCTTTTGTCAAAATTTCATAGTTTTCGTTGTGCGTGAGGGAGTCACGATTCGCAATCCGAAGACGGATTCAAAATCGAAGTTCGGAGGCCCGAATACGGTCGAAGAACGTGAGCGGTGCACAAGAGGGTCGTGTGTGGCCAAAGGCCAAGCCTTGGCCACCACGTGTGGAGGCCGTGGGGCCCATGGCCAAACCAGCCCTCTAGTCCAGTGTGGCCCACGCGCCCCACACAGCCAAGGGCTGTTGTGGCCTCTTTTGATTGGTCCAAATCCATTCCCTCTCTCCTCCTTTTAAATTCCTAAATTCCTTCCCATTCATTTTTAAAAAGAAGAAAAAATTGAAATCCCGTCAGAATTTCTCTCCAATTTTTCTCATCTTCAAATCATCATAACTTTCTCATACGAACTCAAAATTGAGTGATTCAAGTTGGAGATTGTTCATAATCGAGTCCTCTACCTTTTCCAAGTGATTTGGCAGCTGTTTGATCGACTTTTCTGGTGGTTGCACACTGAAAACCGAACCAGCTCGAGAATCCAAGGTAGTGTTCATATCTTTGGGATTTCTTATTTTATAACCTTCAATTACCTTGAGGTTTATTCTTCTATATGTATGTGTATGTATTATGAATGCTATAGAGAAAGATAGCTTCATAATCAATCTTAATCAAAAGTCTAATTAGAGACATATGTGAACTAGTTTCTTAGATTCTAGGTTTTTCACATGTTTGAGAGTTGTATTGTGATTAGATTGATATCTAGGATTATTTATGATTTGATTGAATCATTTTATAATTAATAATCCTTGAAATGTATTTTGATCCTTGATTGATGTAATCTAGGATTAAGGCTCTTATATGTGTTTTTAGAGACATATAGGATTCAATTGATTTATCAATTTATCCATGCTCTAAATCTTTGGCTAGAATATTCATTGAATGAATTTTATGATTCTAGCGTTTTTGTGTATGTTTATGACATCTTGAATATGTGCTTCATGTATATGTTTTTATTCAAGTGTTATTTGTATGAATAGAACTATGAGCTTTTGTGTTAGATGCTTTTCACATGCTCTAGGTTTAATTCATATTTTTTGGTATCTAGATTACTTTACTTATATTCTCACATGTTTAGGTATAGTTGTTCCATGGAATGTATTGATCACATGTTCTATGTTGAATTGATTGTTTGCATCATTTGCATTCACATTATCACACTAGGAAGTCCTTGTAAAAGGCATGAAGTCTTGACTAGGACGAGGAGTCCGGATAGTCAAGCAAGGAAATCTTGGTTAGGACGTGAGGTCCGGATAACCGAGCAAGAAGTCATGGCTAGAGTCGGGGAGGACTCAGATAGTCATGCATGGGAGGCTCCCTAGAGGCATGAGTGCCTTGGATAGGGAGTTGGCTTATATGTTGGTAAGCCTAGGCGTATGGATAGACATAGACTCCAAAAGAGCGGGGTACATGGGATGTGTATGCACTCTTGAGGAATTTCTAATCTTCCATCGATGTTGGTTTTGTATGTTGTCCAATATATGGTGGCTCTGCATCATTGAGGGATTTCGTACTTTCCAATAGGGTTGGGTAGACATAGACTCCACTAGGTAGGGTGAGCTAAAGATTGGCCATTTTGTGGAATTTCTAATTTACCTTCCAATATATATAAGTACCCAATGGTTGTAGTTCAACTCGTGAATGTTTCTTCCTAGGAGGTTTTACCACGTTAAAAAATCTCTTGTGTTAATTCTTCCTATCTCTATCTCTTATATTTGTATATGTGTATGTTGTTATCTTGTTGCATAATATTCACTTGTGATGTATTTTGTAACAAGATTTTGTAAAGTGTGATCTTAGTCATTTGATCTTACTTGTAAATATATTTATATATTGTATTTCTTGTGTATAGTATTATTTGATTATACTTGTAATACATTGAACAAATATTGAAATACAAGTATTTTTTGATGTTGAGTTTATGTGTTCTTATACCTCGTACAACTAATTGATATTTATAGACTATGCTTATATGATCATATGCTTATCTTGTCTATGTATGAATTAGTGGTTTATATGTTGTATGCAAGGCTACCTTGAGGGACAAACGAAAGTTTGTTCAAGGGATTGAAAAAGGCGTAAAAACCTATTCACCCCCCTCTAGGTATGCTTTAAGCTATTTAACTCCATTTGTATACTTTCACATAGACATTTGTAAGGCTTTTGATTCCATTAGTTGGCATTTTCTCTTCGAAGTCCTTTGGTGTTTTGGCTTATCTGAGAGTTTTATTGGTTGGGTTGCGTCTATTTTTGATTTTTCTAGGATCTCAATTCTTATAAATGGTTCCCCTCAGGGCTATTTCTCCTGTTCCCGTGGTGTACGGCAAGGTGATCCTCTCTCCCCCCCCTGTTTTTTTGTTTGGCGGAAGATTTTTTGAACAAATATCTAACTCATGTAGTAGACTCTGGCTCTGTGACTTCTATCTCCTCTTCGGTTAGGATGTGTGCCCCTTCGCATTTTCTCTATGCTGATGATGTTATCCTCTTTTTCCGAGCTTCTCATCAGAATTTACGAGTGATTTTAGATGTTTTTGAGGTTTATGGCTCTCTCTCAGGTCAACGAGTTAATTGGAAAAAATCTTTCATATTCTTTGGCAAAGGTATCTCTAGGCCTCGAATTACTAATTTTCTCTAAATGTCTAAGAGGCATAAGGGCGGTGATTCAATGACTTATCTAGGGGTCCCTTTTTTCATTGGTGTGCCTAAACGTTGATGGCTAATCCCATGGGTTGATAAAATTAAAAGCAAATTGGAATTGTGAAAGGATTTCTCTCTTTTAATGGCAGGCATGTTATGTTTTATTAATTCAGTGATTATGAGTTCCTTGCTACATTAATTTCAAGTTTATCATTGGCTTTCATTTTTTTTGAAAGATTTAAATGCTGCTGTCTGAAAAATTTTTAGACTGGTTCGATCGATGGTCGTAAATTTGTTTAAGTTGCTTGGAAGTCTTGCTGCAGGCCTAAGGATAGTGATGGTCTTAGTGTTAAAGACCTTGGTATTCTTAACAAGGCCATGCTTAAGAAGTTCACATGGAGGATGTTGACTGAGGAATCCTTTGTTTTCACATATCTTCGAGCTCATTTTTTCACCCAGGATCACAGACCTAGAACGTGGTATGTTGTTTCTTTATTTGGCCGGAGAGTTTAGATGTTTGGTTGGTCATCACTCTAAGGTTTGTTTTTGGACGGATAACTGGTTGAGAGATCCATTGATTGATCTGGTTGAGGATAGGTTTTCGTTACAACCTCCTCTGGATTCTGTTGTGGGTGATATTTCTTCAGATGCTACAGGTTAGGATATTCCTCATTCTTTTCACGCTTCTCAGCCAGATGTTGCTTTTGAGATCGAGAAGTTTCTGGGTGGTGTGGTTCCTCCATAATCAAGCTACCTTTTAGGGTGGCAAGCCTGTTTTTACCGATGCTCTTTCCTTGATTTGGCGTTCTGTTCGCGAGGCAAACTCCCTTCAGTCTAGCACTATGAAGAATTCATTGGATGAACTCCAGACTCTTCAATGGCTTCATGTATCTGGTCGTCTTTCCAAGGCTCTTCGCATTTTAGAGGTTAATTGGTGTCCTCCTCTGCCGGGTTGTCTTAAGGTTAACACGGCGGGGCTGCTTTTGGTAGTCCTAGTCTTGCTGGTTGTGCAGGGGTTTTTTGCACATGCAGGGGTTTCGTTAAAGGTTGTTTTGCTATTCCTCTTGGTGTCTGCTTTGCTTTTGAGACTGAATTGGCCGCTGCCATCCACGCTATTGATTATGCTTGGACTTTTGGCTAGCGTCGGTTATGGTTGGAGAGTGATTTGATTTTTGTAGTTGATATCCTTTGTTCTAGGTCTCGTAAGGTTCCTTGGCGTTGGTGCCCCACATGGGATAGGTGTTTAAGCTTAATCTCTCAAATGGACTTTGCTGTCACTCATATGTATCGGGAATGTAACCAAGTTGCAGATAGTTTAGCTTCCAAGAGCCCCAGTATCGTCTCTCCTACATGGTGGTGGACCACTCCGAATTTTTGCAATTCCTTTATTTTCAGTGATTTTTGTAGCACACCTTCTTTTAGGTTCTGTTGATCTATTTTCTTCTTTTGTTTTCTTTTCTCTATTGTTCTCTCTCCTTTTTCTTTAATAATATGTTGAGATGGGGTTGATTCCAATCCCCAACAACCTTATCCAAAAAAAGTTGAAAGAGTATTAAAGCCCTATTTAGAAAATCAACCAATTTTAAGTTTTCAAGATTTTATTTATGATAGAAATCAAATCCTAGCTTTCATGAATAATTTTAAAACTACTATAGAAGCCAAGTTTCAATTTATAAAACAAGTAGAAAAGCAAAAAGAGCGTAGAAAAGCTTAATTTTGCAATCATACTTTTGAGCTTTGTATCGTTGAAGATACTTAACACAAAAGTCATGATTTGCTGGTGACTGTGGGCGATCTATGATGAACTCAACATGATGGTCATACAAAACTATAACAATGTAATGGTAAGCAGGTGGATATTTAACAAAAGTCTATCAAGCCTAGCTGTCCATTCATAGGGTATTGAATCGATGTCCAAACAGAACCCATATTTTCCTCCATATATACTTGTAGATTGATTTTTGTAATTTGTTGGAGAAGAAATGGATCTTTAAAATATTGGTAGCGTGTAAGCTATCAATAATGCCATGACAGGTCCAGATATATCCGGGATGTCGATAGCCATTGAAAAAAATGTCTAGGTTAATCTGTACAATGGTGAATTTGTACTGGACTTCTCCATTTATTTTGTGAGTTAGGGTTATAGCACTCATACCTGATGATAATTCTTCTGTTATTGAAAGAAATCTCTGAATTTTCAAGAAAAGCTTTATAGATTGAGCTTCAAATAAACCAAGAATGGTTTGTTGAATGTCAGAAGGACATTTTTCTATTACTTTGCTTAGAATTCTAGCTTGTCCCTATATACGAGTAATGTTAGTAGTAGTAGGATCTAAAACATACTTTTCTTCTTCTATAAGATTTTTAGACTTTTGTTGAGACAATTTAAGCTTTTGCGATAATTCTTGAACTTTATTTTGAAGAGAATCTATACCACACACAAAACAAGGCTCTTGGCACAAACCCCTCATATGTCTATCTATCTTTGCCAGAAATCTTGATTAGCCATTGTTGCAATATCCAGTACCTAGGATTTTTCTTAGCCCAGAGACAGATGATTATCATCGTGAAATCTAAGACAGTGAAGAATCCAGATTCCACGAGCTTACTTATGAAGATAAGGATGATGTACTTGATGATGAAGCCGATCACAATATTGACACCTAAAAAACCAAAGCATGAAACAACTAAAAAAAAGGTTAGCAAAAGACAAAAGAACAACAGGCTCTTGAAGCAGTAACATGATGAAGACAAAGTTTGTATTTTCAAGAACCATAATTGGTTCTTTGATTTTTGTAGAAAATCAAACAAGTTTTCCATTCAAAAAATCATAATCATGTTTATGGAGTATTGTAGAAAGCTTTGGTAATACTATAAAGAGTAGTATTCGTTCAATCTTGACTCAACAGAATTAGAATCCTAATGAGTTCTTACAATCTCTATTAACTGAGACTAGTTGATAAACATGATGAGTAAGAATGATAAAAGATGATAAATTTATCTTTGAGATTTGATAATAATCTTATACTTTCGTTAACTAGGTGAGACTTCTTTGTCCCCAACTATAAGATAAAAACTAAATACAATAGATATATGGAAAAATTACTTGAAATATTCACACTTTTTATTAATGATATATGCTTTGATTACAAATGGATGAGAAAATTACAACTCAGGGAGATAGTATGAGAATTCATCTCTTCGCTCTGTTTTTCGCTCTCTTTTGAATGAATGAATGCTACTCTTTATAGTATTACCAAAGCTTTCTCCAATACTCTACAAACATAATTATGATTTTTTTGAATGGAAAACTTGTTTGATTTTCTACAAAAATCAAAGAACCAATTATGGTTCTTGAAAATACAAAATTTGTCCTCTTCATGTTGCTGCTTCAAGAGCCTACTGTCCTTTTGTCTTTTGCTGTCTTTTTTTTTTCTTCTCTAATTCTATTGGTTTCGATGTTTTTGTATCTACTAAGTTTATTAATTCTATTATTTCCGTCTTATTTGGAAATTTCTTGACTTGATCTGAAAGTAATTCTTTTATATAGTCTAAATTTCTATTTAAAGTATTTACTTTAATTTGCTCAAAGAAACTTACTAAATCAGTAATATTTGTATTAGTTTTATCTATATTTTCTTCTAGGTTTTGTCCTAAATTTATAAGTAAATCTACTATAAAATTTTGTTGACTATCACTAGTATGAGGTATATGCTTATACTGTATTGGTTTTTTAAATGTTCTATATTAAATAGAAGTTTAAATTTATCTTGTAGATTTAATTTTACCCTTCGAAAATATACAACTTCTAAATCTATTTGTATGGTAAATCTACAATTTCTAAATCTATTGAGATCAAGTATTTGCTGAGGGGGTCGAACTCCTTTGCGGATCGTTTAGTTAAAATTGGCTCCAGCGGTGGAGGTGATAGACTAGAATGGGGTGATATTGGTTAGATTCTATTGGCTTTCTGTTTTTTTTGTTTTTCTTCTCTGTTTGTTCTGTTGTTTTGGTTCTAAGCCTTTGGTTTGTTTGTCCAGATTCTGTCATGTTGGTATGTTGTTTTTTTCTAATCAATAAAACTGCCATTTCAAAAAAAAAAAAAAAAAAAAAAATATATATATATATAAATCTATTTTATCCTTGAAATTCATATGTATGGTAAAATTCTTCTAATTTTTTTTTTCTTTTCTGTTAAGGTCTATTTTGCTAATGTTTATATCTAGATTTATTTCTAAATTTAAATATTATAACCTTTTAGATTCTCTCTTAAGCTCTAATAATCTTATCTTAACTAATTTTAATTTTTCTATTATTAATGGTTGCGGGTAGAGTGTCTTCTCAAGGGTTAAAACACAATTAATGGTTTCTACATCATTTGATTTAGATACCAGAGATACATATAACATTTTCCTACACTATTAAAATGAAAAATATTAAGATAAAGAATCATGAAAATAACTCATAAATTATAGTTACAAAAACTAACAATTAATTATTACAAATATCAGTATTACTACTGAAGAAATAGACAATTCAATTGAAATGACAAGGGACTTTTGGGAAAAAAAAAATATAGGTGTCGGTGCAAAGAAGGTAACAAACAATGTTTGGTTAGTCAACAAGAAGACTGATTCTTAAACTCGTTAATGAAAAAATTAAATTTTTTTCTTCAAAAACAACAATAATTGTGTATTAATATGATAGGAAAACAATGAGATATGAAAAAACAAGTAACATATATACATAAAAAAAAATGTTTTAGTACGGATTTATATGTTCAAACTGCTCAAATCACATCACGTGATATGAGTAACCAATTAAATAAAATACTCGTACAACATAACATGATTTAAGTAGTTCAGACATATACGTCCAAACTAAGAGACTCTTTTTTTTATTAAAAATGAAATTAGAAGAAGAATATAAGAACAATATATATAAGAATAAAAAATAAAAGAAGTAAGAATAATAAAGAAATTAACATTGAAACTTTTCTCAAATATTTGACCTGTCAAATTTTATGTTTTCTTCTTTATCTCTTCAACTATTTCTTGTCACAACATTTGCCTCTTCAAATAAAAGTTTCATACTCTTAACGGTTAATTTAAAAACAAATGGTTCATAAGATCTAAACCTGTAAGAGCTTCTCCTAATGACTATAAAAGCACATAAATATAAACCAAGAAATATCACTTGTACTAATAAACCATGAAAAAAAAAAAAAATTAAGAGCATAACAAAGAGAACCAAAAAGTATATAAAAATAGCAGCTACCTTATACCAAATTACCAATCAGACCGATACCATTGATCTCTGCAAAATAGTCATGTTTTCCTCTTTTTTTTTTTTTTTTTTTTTTTTGACACTTTCTAGATCAGATTTTTTTTGAAGCTTTTTGCCATTAGTAGGATTCGAGCTGCCGACTTGAGAGTCATTTAGCCCAACCCCAAACTCGTTAATCTACCAGCTAATTAGTTACGCCCCTTTGGGCAAATAGTCATGTGTTCCACTCTGATCTCTTCAACTACTATTTCCTGTCACACCAATAATATAGTCTTTAAATAAAAGTCTCCAACTAAGGACCAAATTATCTATATATAAAATTGCAATATTTCATAGACCATGATGAAACTTACCAAATCAGATGGTTGCTAACACAGATTTCATACTCAGAAAAATATAGAAAGAAAGAAAAAAGGAGAAGAAAGCAAGAATTTTAATGTTTTAATTTAATGTCATATGGTAACTTTCATTTTATTGAAACAAAAACTAAACAGACAACAAAGTCTGAAAATTTCTGGGTGTTCAAATATTTTCATAGCATGTGTTATATTTTGATGGAAGGTTTCACAGATGGTGTTGTGACTTATTTTGTTTTCTAGTGAAGGAAAATGTGGTCATTTTGAATATACACTAAATAGATGGTATAAATATTGCTCAGTTTAAACCAATGAGAATAAATTATAGATACATTGATCACTAAAAAAAAAATTATGTAATGGACCAAGTCAGGATTACAAGCTCTGCTGGTATTTCTATAACCACAAAATAGCTTAAAATATAATAAAACTATAAAAGTATAAAACTAAATAAAATGATAAAGTAATCTGAGAAATAATAAAGAAGAGAAGTTAATTTACTATGTAATTAAACTTGAAATATGATTTTCGGATTCATCAATATATCAAATTTTACAATTCTATTTATACTTTATAGTGATTTCAAACCAAACCAATTGAATATTGGCTACACACGTTAGAAGTGTTAAAACTAAAGTCGCCGTACTTATAAGTACTTCTATTGTTACTGTACTTTCATGTAATGAGGTGGACACAACATAAAACGAAAAAAGAAGATTTCATCAAGCACTTGATAATCCACCTAAAAAAAATTACATTTGAACTTAACTGTTTTGATTTTATATTGTAGAAATGTATGGATTTCTGTTGGGTTTTGTGAAGCCCTGAAACTTCTCTCCTCGCCATTTACCGCTGGTCAGGCAAGTGCCCAGGGGGCGGCACGCGTAGCGTTAATCAAATGAGAATTGTTTATTCTCATTTACCGCTGACCAGGCAAGGTGCCTAGTCAGCGGCACGACCAGCGACTCATCTCAGTTTCGTTTATTCTTATTTACCGCTGACCAGGCAAGGTGCCTAGTCAGCGGTACGGCAAGCGACCCAGATCAGTGTCGTCTTGCTTCATTTACCGCTGACCAGGCACATGCACGCCAAGCGGTCCGGTCAGCGGTAATGACGTGAATTGCGCGAATTAGGAGATCAACGCAAGTAAAAAAGGAAGAGTCCTTTAGGGTTATTGTTTACTCCTAGTATTCATATAAATACTACATTATGTAAACCCTAATATGTGTGTTGAAATTCACCGTGAGAGTTGAGAAGAGTAGAGAAAGATTAAGAGCAATTGTAGAGAGACTTGAGAGAGACAGAGAGATTGTAATCAACTGTGAAAGTAGTGGATTGAGTGCGGTGCGCTCCGTGGACGTAGGCAACTTGCTGAACCACGTAAAATCTTTGGTGTCGTTTCTTTTCTTTATTGTTCTCATATTATCTGTGTGTGTGTTTATTGTGTTATTGATTTGTGTGAATCTACCTACTTTTTCAACAACAATTGGTATCAGAGCCCTAGGTTGGGCAGGTTATTTTTTCACACAAATCTAGGTTTTCTCGAGGTTAACGATTTTATCGTAGAGATGGGATCGGAGAAGGATTCTCACAAGATTGAGAAATTCGATGGGACGAATTTCAGTTTCTGGAAGATGCAGATGGAGGATTATCTGTACCAGAAGGACTTGCATTGGCCGATAAAAGAGAAGCCGGCAACTATGACCGATGAAGATTGGTCAAGGAAGCGGAAGCCAAAGAACATGGATGAAGAGGATCTCGAACTCCTTGACAGGAAAGCTTTGGGAGCAATTCGTCTCAGTTTGACGAAGCAGGTCGCTTTCAACGTAAAGGATCAGCTAACTGCCAGAGATCTGATGAAGACTTTATCAAACCTGTATGAACAGCCTTCTGCGGTAAGAAAGGTCCATCTTGTCAAGAAGCTATCAAATTTAAAGATGACGGAAGGTTAGGGTTTCAGAGAGTATCTAAACCAGTTCAATGAAGTGAAGGATGGGTTAACTTCTGTGTCTATGGGTTTCGATGAAGAATTCTTGGCGGTATTTATGCTCACACAATTGCCAAAAAGTTGGAAAATGACATGTCAGTCAATTGCCAACTCGTTCGGGAAAGAAAAATTGGATTCCTCACAAGTTGTGAACATGATTATGACTGAAGAAATCAGGATGCGTGAAGAGGGATTTGGAGCGTCTACATCTTCAGCATTGAATATGGAAGGTAGAGAAAGCAGAAACAGAAATCGGAACACGAATCAACGAGGGAGATCAAAGTCAAGAGGTAAGTCTAAATCTAGGTATCAGGTCAACTATTCGGGAAATCAGCAACGAAACAAGAAAGATGTAGAGTGCTGGAACTGTGGTAAGAAAGGCCACTTCTCGTATGAGTGTAGATCTGAGAAGAAAGATAAAGGCAAGGGCAGCGCGAACTGTATGTCAGAGGAGTCAGATGACTGCCTCATCTGCTCGTTGGAAAGTAAGACGGAGTCTTGGGTTCTGGATTCAGGAGCGTCTTTCCATGCCACACCTCACAGGGAGTTGTTCGAGAATTACGTCTCAGGAAATTTGGGTAAGGTGTATCTTGGTGACGATCAAGCATGCAACATTACCGGGAAGGGAGATGTGAATATTCAACTGAAAGGGTCAGTTTGGAAGCTTAACAACTTGAGGCACATACCGGATTTAAGGAAGAACTTGATCTCTATTGGGCAACTGGCGTCAGAGGGTTATGTGACGACTTTCACAGATGATAAGTGGAAGATTTTGAAGGGTATCATGAAAATCGCCCGAGGAAATAAGAATGGGTCGCTTTACACAACTACGGATGGCTGTGGTTTAATCGCTATGGCGGAAGGTAAAGATGATCCGAACTTGTGGCACCAGAGGTTTGGGCACATGAGTAGTCAGGGGCTGAAGTGTCTACATTCGAAAGGTAAGTTGCCAGATTTGAAGAGTGTTGAGGTTGATTTCTATGAGAGCTGCATATTGGGAAAATAGAAGCGAGTGAGCTTCAAGAAGACCGGAAGGGTACCGTCAAAGGAGAAGCTGGAACTAGTGTACACCGATGTTTGGGGTCCAGCTTCAGTCTCGTCAACCGGAGGTAAACAGTATTTCGTCACATTTATTGACGACCACTCCAGGAAGGTATGGGTTTATTTTCTGAAACACAAGTCTGAGGTGTTTGATGCTTTCAAGAGATGGAAAGCTAGGGTTGAGAACGAGACAGGGTTAAAGATCAAAAAGCTGCATTCAGACAATGGTGGAGAATATGAAGACAGTGAGTTCAAGAGGTTTTGCTATCTGAGCGGGATAAAGCTCAGTAGAACGGTTCTTGGAACCCCACAGCAGAATGGGATAGCAGAACGTATGAACAGGACATTGACTGAGAGAGCCAGAAGTATGAGATTACATTCTGGGTTGCCTAAACAGTTCTGGGCAGAAGCAGTCAATACAGCAGCATATTTGATCAACAGAGGACCATCAAAGCCTTTGGACCTCGCCATACCAGAAGAGATCTGGACTGGGAAAGAGGTAAAACTTTCTCATCTTAAAGTGTTTGGGTGTGTTTCTTATGTGCATATAGGTGATCATGCGAGGAATAAGCTAGACGCCAAGTCAGTTAAGTGTACTTTGGTGGGCTATGGAGAAGATGAATTTGGTTACAAGCTGTTGGATGACCAAAACCGCAAGATGATCAGAAGTAGAGATGTTGTCTTCAATGAAAGAGTTATGTACAAAGACAGAAACACACAGGTGTCTGAGCCAGAAGAGCCAGAGTACTTTGGGCCGAATGATGTGTCAGAAAACAGGGTTTTGGAACCAGTTAATCAGAATGATAAAGAACAAGGTGTGCCGCTCCAGGTTACAAATCCTATTCCACATAGAGATGTTCAAGCGTCACAGGCTGAGAGTACAGTAAGAAGATCAACTCGAACTCCTATACCAAATAGGAAGTACTTGCAATACATGCTGTTGACAGATGCAGGGGAACCTGAGTGCTATGATGAGGCATATCAGGGAAAAGATGCGAGCAAGTGGGAGCTTGCAATGAAGGATGAGATGAAGTCGTTGATTTCTAATCAAACTTGGGAGTTAGCCAAGTTGCCTGAAGGAAAGAAAGCCCTACAGAATAAGTGGGTGTTTCGGATCAAAGAGGAACATGATGGTTCCAAGAGGTACAAGGCACGACTAGTGGTCAAAGGCTTCCAACAAATAGAAGGTATTGACTACTCTGAAATATTTTCTCCTGTTGTTAAACTAACTACGATCCGGTTAGTATTAAGCATTGTCGCAGCGAAAGGATTATATTTGGAGCAGTTAGATGTGAAGACTACCTTTCTTCATGGTGATTTGGAGGAAGAAATATATATGAAGCAACCAGATGGGTTTGCAGAAGATGGCAAGGAAGAGTTGGTGTGTAGGTTGACAAAGAGCTTGTATGGTTTAAAACAAGCTCCTCGACAGTGGTACAAGAAGTTTGATGGGTTTATGCAAGGCAATGGATATTTCAGATGCAATGCTGACCACTGCTGCTACTTCAAAAAGGTTAAATCAAGTTTTATTATTCTGCTACTTTATGTTGATGACATGTTAGTAGCTGGTGCAGATTTAGAAGAGATTAACAATTTGAAGAAGCAACTCTCAAGTGAGTTTGAGATGAAGGATTTAGGTACAGCAAAGCAGATTCTTGGAATGAGAATTAGCAGAAACGAACAGGAAGGTACATTGAAGATTTCTCAAGCTGAGTACGTTCGGAAGGTGTTGCAGAGATTCAGCATGGGTGATGCAAAATCGGTAAGAACACCTTTGGCTAGTCATTTCAGGTTGTCCAAGGAACAGAGTCCGAAGACGGAAGAGGAGAAGGACTTCATGGCTAAAGTTCCTTATGCTTCAGCCATTGGAAGCCTAATGTATGCCATGACTTGTACAAGACCAGATATTTCCCATGCAATGGGAGTTGTGAGCCGTTACATGTCAAATCCAGGCAAGCTTCACTGGGAGGCCGTGAAGTGGATCCTAAGATACTTGCGGGGTACGACAGAGAGATGTCTAACCTTCAGAAGAGACGAACTCAAGCTGGAAGGTTATGTGGATTCAGATTTTGCTGGGGAGGTGGATCATAGAAGAAGTACCACCGGATATGTGTTCACAATGGCTAGTACCGCGATTAGTTGGATGTCCCAGTTGCAGAAGATAGTGACAATTTCTACAACTGAAGCAGAGTATGTGGCTGTGACAGAATCAAGCAAGGAGCTGATATGGTTACAAGGTTTGTTAGCTGAGTTGGGATTCGATAAAGTGATGAATGTGTTGCACAGTGACAGTCAGAGTGCAATACACTTGGCCAAGAATTCAGCGTTCCATTCTAGGACCAAACATATAGATCTTCACTACCATTTCATTCGATCGTTAATCGAAGAATGTGTGTTAAAGCTTGTAAAGATAGCAGGTAGCAAGAACCCAGCTGATATGTTGACCAAGCCAGTCACTACAGAGAAACTGGAGCTGTGCGCAGCTTCAGTGGGTCTTCAAGAGTGAAGACGTGGGGAATGAGTGCACCGTAATTATCCACTAAGTCATCAAGGGAAGATGGAGGACGTATGTTCAAGTTTCAGCTCTTCAAGTGGGAGATTGTTGGGTTTTGTGAAGCCCTGAAACTTCTCTCCTCGCCATTTACTGCTGGTCAGGCAAGTGCCCAGGGGGCGGCACGCGCAGCGTTAATCAAATGAGAATTGTTTATTCTCATTTACCGCTGACCAGGCAAGGTGCCTAGTCAGCGGCACGACCAGCGACTCATCTCAGTTTCGTTTATTCTCATTTACCGCTGACCAGGCAAGGTGCCTAGTCAGCGGCACGGCAAGCGACCCAGATCAGTGTCGTCTTGCTTCATTTACCGCTGACCAGGCACATGCACGCCAAGCGGTCCGGTCAGCGGTAATGACGTGATTTGCGCGAATTAGGAGATCAGCGTAAGTAAAAAAGGAAGAGTCCTTTAGGGTTATTGTTTACTCCTAGTATTCATATAAATACTACATTATGTAAACCCTAATATGTGTGTTGAAATTCACCGTGAGAGTTGAGAAGAGTAGAGAAAGATTGAGAGAAATTGTAGAGAGACTTGAGAGAGACAGAGAGATTGTAATCAACTGTGAAAGTAGTGGATTGAGTGCGGTGCGCTCCGTGGACGTAGGCAACTTGCTGAACCACGTAAAATCTTTGGTGTCGTTTCTTTTCTTTATTGTTCTCATATTATCTGTGTGTGTGTTTATTGTGTTATTGATTTGTGTGAATCTACCTACTCTTTCAACAACAATTTCCTCCTCACTAAATGAAAGTACACATGGCAGTAGATGGAGTAAGAATATATGATGTTTGAGTTTTGTCACTTCTAATGCGTAGCCAATATTCAAATTGATTTGGATTGAAATCGTTGTAAATAGAATTGTAAAATTGATATTTCAAGTTAAAATAAGAAGAGATGTTAATTTACTATGTAATTAAGCTTGATTTTTGGATTCCTCAGCTAAAGAGAGCTATATGTGATGTCATTAAAGATGATAAAAGAGTGAATTAAATGATTAAAAGCTTGACTATTCAGATTTCTTTTCCCCAACTGTAGAACAAATTCTCCTTCATACATATACCATTAAAATTTCTCATGGAAGCTTTAGTTCTTCAACAGTAAAAAAAAAACAAAATTAAGGCTATATATTAAATATCTTAAAGGTATTTCAATCTAAAATTTATAAGAACAACCATAGGCTGCTAATACAATATATTATAACCAATAAGATAAATATTCAAAAATAAAGGTTAATTGATAACAAAATAATATACCATGGAAGATATCAGTCCAATTATACAACTCTGATCTCCAAATACCATTATACAACACAAAGAAATGAAGTAAATATGTAATAAAATGAATTTAAAATTGTGTTAACATAGGTCCTAAGAGCACACGTTAAGAAAGTAAAATATAAAATACTAATAAATGAGTTTGAGACATAATTGATTGTACTTGGAAGCCTTGAATGTATAGGCATCATTTACTAGTATCTTTTTACTCTCTTAACATATGCCCTCAGGGCACACATTAACAAGATCCGTAAGGTCATCTCTAATGCATCTCCATAATCTCAATTTGGAGAATATATGAGCTTCAATCCATCAGCATTTCATATGTCCCAAGACAAAAAGATTTGGAGATCCATTTTTTACCTCTAAATTTAGAGATTGCTTTTTACAATTTTGTTTATTCAAACGTTATCCTCGTATTCATTCTTCACACAAACTAAATTCCTTCTATGTATTTTTTAACTTTTTTTACTAAACTCAATTAATTAATTATAACTTTTTATTTATAAATATAATTATTATAAAACAATATACCATTAGGTCATCTCTAATGCATCTCCAAAAGTTTCTTCATTTTAAAGAATGGAAATGGAATATTCCAACTCCATAATTTTACTATTCCAACAATTCTATTACAATCTTCAAATAATAAAATATAATTTTTTAAAACTTTTCTTTAATAAAATTGTTTTCTCATACTTATTTTAGATAATAATTTACTCACTTAATTGATTCACACATAAAATTTTCTAATTTATTTTTAAAATTCGTCGCACATAACTATTTTTACATCTAAGAGTTAAAATTTTTAGATCAAGATCCTTTCTTGTCCTTTTTTTTTCCAGACTTTTCTTAATCTAGTGACACATAAGCATAAAAGAAAAAGAAAATACATAGTTAAGATTTGTAGATAGTTAAGAAAATTATGTAAAGGACCAAGTCAAGATTACAAGCTCTGCTGGTAGTTTTATAAACCACAAAATAGCATAAAATATAATAAAGCTTGATAAAGTCATAAAGAAGAGAAGTTAATTTGAAACCAATTAATTGAATATTGGCAACACGCATTAAAAGTGTCAAAACTCAAGCCATCATTCTAGTACTTCTTTTGTCATTTATAAGAACAACCATAGGCTGCTAATACAATATATTATAAATTCCTTCAAACACTACTACAAAAAATGCAAAAGAAATCGGTTTTTTTATATGGAAGAAATCGGTTTTTGAAAATTTTAAAACCGATCTCTTTTTGAGTGATTTAGAAAAAAAAGCGTAAAAGACATCGGTTTTTAACCGATGTAAAACAAGAGAAAAGAAATCGGTTTTACTTAAAACCGATTTAAAAACCTGATGTAAAATTGATGAATTACAAAAAAAAATCCCACCGTCGCCGACCACCACAACCGGCCCGCCTCCACCGCCGGCCAACCCCACCTATGATAATAATGACAATTAATTGTCATTATGAGGAATCGAACTCGCAACCTCAAAGTCAAAGTGGTAAGCCTTTACCGCCTGACTACAAGATTGAATTTGTTAACGATTGCACAATATATATATATAACCTATATGAATTGTTAGAAAAAAAAAAAAAAACTTGTTTGATAAATTTAAATTTACTCAACTAATCAAAATTCTAATTTCTACTACAAACATACATATATTAAATAAATTTTATTGGTGGGTTTATTTTTCATTTCATTTTTTATTGTGTGGTTTTGTGTTCTGCTAGAGATATTTTTATGCAAACATTTTCCCTAAAACTGTATCTTTTGGCAACGAAATAATTTTTTTCATCCATGCTAGATTTTTTGATTTTTCGATACGAATCCAACGGTATAAAGAACGTAAAATTATGGGCGATATTTTGAAAGTTATGATCAATTATTCAGTCAAAGGTCAGAAACAATTGAAGATATTTTTGTGCAAACTTTTTTCTTAAAACTGTATCTTTTGGCAACAAAATAATTTTTTTTGTCCATGGTAGATTCTTTGATTTTTTGATACGAATCCAACGGTATAAAGAACGTAAAATTCCGGGTGGTATTTTGAAAGTTATGATCAATTATTCATGAGTACTCAAAGGTCGATCGATTGGAGATATTTTTGTGTAAAATTTTTCCTTAAGAAATAATTTTTTTTTTCCATGATGGATTCTTCAATTTTTCAATATGAATCCAACGGTATAAAGAACGTAAAATTCCGGGTGGTATTTTGAAAGTTATGATCAATTTTTCAGTCAAAGGTTAGAATTGGAGATATTTTTGTGCAAACTCTTTCCTTAAAACTGTATCTTTTGGCAAGGAAATAAATTTTTTTGTCCATGTTGGATTTTTCAATTTTGTGATACGAATCCAACGGTTTAAAGAACGTAAAATTCCGGGCGGTATTTTGAAAGTTATGATCAATTATTCATGAGTACTCAAAGGTCAAGCGATTGGAGATACTTTTGTGTAAACTTTTTCCTTAAAACTGTATCTTTTGGCAAGGAAATAATTTTCTTTTTCCATGGTAGATTCTTCAATTTTTCGATACGAATCCAACGGTATAAAGAACGTAAAATTCTGGTTGGTATTTTGAAAGTTATGATCAATTTTTCAGTCAAATGTCAGAATTGAAGCGATTTGAGATATTTTTGTGTAAACTCTTTCCTTAAAACTGTATCTTTTGGCAAGGAAATAAATTTTTTTGTCCATTTTCAGTTCTTCAACTTTTCGATATGAATCCAACAGTATAAAGAACGTAAAATTCCGGGCGGTATTTTGAAAGTTATGATCAATTATTCATGAGTACTCAAAGGTCAAGCGATTGGAGATATTTTTGTGTAAACCTTTTCCTTAAAACTGTATCTTTTGGCAAGGAAATAAATTTTGTTTTCCATGGTAGATTCTTCAATGTTTTGATACGAATCCAACGGTATAAAGAACGTAAAATTCCGGTTGGTATTTTGAAAGTTATGATCAATGTTTCAGTCAAAGGTCAGAATTGAAACGATTGGAGATATTTTTGTAAAAATTCTTTCCTTAAAACTGTATCTTTTGGCAAGGAAATAAATTTTTTTCTCCATGTTAGGTTCTTCAATTTTTCGATACGAATCCAACGGTATAAAGAACGTAAAATTCCGGTTGGTATTTTGAAAGTTATGATCAATTTTTCAGTCAAAGATCAGAATTGAAGCGATTGGAGATATTTTTGTGAAAACTCTTTCCTTAAAACTGTATCTTTTGGCAAGGAAATAAATTTTTTTGTCCATGTTGGGTTCTTCAATTTTTCGATACGAATCCAACGGTATAAAGAACGTAAAATTCCGGGTGGTATTTTGAAAGTTATGATCAATTATTCAGTCAAAGGTCAGAAGCGATTCGTGAATCCGCGAGTGAGCTGTTTTCATCACTCATTTTCTCACTTTTCCAAATCGATTTTTGGAATATTTTCTGATTTAAAAGTGTTTGTTTGCATGTCTACTTTCTTGTGTCAAAAGTTGAGCAAATAAAGTTGAGTATTTTTAGAGATGTGCCCTTGAATGTGGACATAGGTCAGATTTGCATTGCAGAATTTTGCTTTTGAATCTACATCGGTTTTTATAAAAACCGATGTCTAAACGCTTGCTTTTAATATCGGTTTTTATAAAAACCGTTGTCTTTTCAACGCAAAATTTAAGACATCGGTTGCTTTTAATATCGGTTTTTATAAAAACCGTTGTCTTTTCAACGCAAAATTTAAGACATCGGTTGCTTTTAATATCGGTTTTTATAAAAACCGTTGTCTTTTCAACGCAAAATTTAAGACATCGGTTTTTATAAAAAACCGATGTCTAAACGTTTTTTTTTAATATCAGTTTTCTTAAAAACCGATGTCTTTTGAAATTGTAATTTTTAAGACATCGGTTTTCATAAAAACTGATTTCTAAATGCATTTTTAAAATCGGTTACCAAAAACCGATTTCTTTTAGTGATTTCTGGTGATGTCTTTAAGCATTTTTGTAGTAGTGAAAAAAAAAAAAAAATACAATATATTATAACCAATAAGATAAATATTCAAAAATAAAGGTTAATTGATAACAAAATAATATACCATGGAAGATATCAGTCCAATTATACAACTCTGATCTCCAAATACCATTTTACAACACAAAGAAATGAAGAAAATATGTAATAAAATGAATTTAAGACTGTGTTAACATATGTCCTAAGAGCACACGTTAAGAAAGTAAAATATAAAATACTAATAAATGAGTTCAAGACATAATTGATTGTACTTGGAAGCCTTGAATATATAGGCATCATTTACTAGTATCTTTTTACTCTCTTAACATATGCCATCAGGGCACACATTAACAAGATCCATAAGGTCATCTCCGATGCATCTCCATAATCTCAATTTGGAGAATATATGAGCTTCAATCCATCGGCATTTCATATGTCCCAAGACAAAAAGATTTGGAGATCCATTTTTTACCTCTAAATTTAGAGATTGCTTTTTACAATTTTGTTTATTCAAACTTTATCCTCGTATTCATTCTTCACACAAACTAAATTCCTCCTATGTATTTTTTAATTTTTTTTACTAAACTCAATTAATTAATTATAACCTTTTATTTATAAATCTAATTATGATAAAAAAATTATACCATTAGGTCATTAATTAATATTATTTTTTAAAACTTTTCTTTAATAAAATTGTTTTCTCATACTTATTTTAGATAACAATTTACTCACTTAATTGATTCACACATAAAATTTTCTAATTTATTTTTATAATTCGTCACACTTAACTATTTTTACATCTAAGAGTTAAAAAATTCGGATCAAGATCCTCTCCTGTCATTTTTTTTTTCTAGACTTTTCTTAATCTAGTGACACAAGCATAAAAGAAAAAGAAAATACATAGTTAAGAAAATTATGTAATGGACCAAGTCAAGATTACCAGCTCTGCTGGTAGTTTATATACCACAAAATAGCATAAAATATAATAAAACTAAATGAAATGATAAACTAATAAAGAAGAGAAGTTAATTTCAAACCAAATAATTGAATATTGGCAGCACACATTAAAAGTGTCAAAACTCAAGCCATCATTCTAGTACATCTTTTGTCATTTATACTTTCAAATGTAATGAAGTGGAAATCCACACTGTTCTATAACATAAAATGAAAATAGAAGATATCATCAAACACTTGATAATCTACCTAATAAATAGATTTGAACTTCACTGTTATGATTTTATGTTGTAGATAAGTAAGGATTTTCTCCTCACAACATGAAATAACACATGACAATAGATGACTATATCATGAATGATGGCTTGAGTTTTGACATTTTTGATGTGCTGTCAATATTCAATTGGTTTGAAATCACTATAATAAATAGAATTGTAAAGTTCATAAATTGAGGAATCCTAAAATTATATTTTAAGTTAAAAAAATATGAAATATTTCAATTTAAAGTGAGAAGAAAAGTTAGTTGACTATGTAATGAAACTTGAAATAGGATTCCTCAACAAAAGAGAAATTATATGTCATTAAAGATGATAACAGAGTGAATTAAATGATTAAAAGTTTTACTTTTCAGATTTCTTTTCCCCAACTGCAGCACAAATTCTCCTTCAATCATATACCACTAAAATTTCACATGAAAGCTTTAAATCTGTAACTGCCAAGAAAAAAGAAATTAAGGCTGTATAGTAATAAAATGAATTTAAGATGGTGTTTTTTTTATTGAACTATTTCAATATTTCGGGATTAGGGGAAGAGCATGTCTCGAACTCACAACATATTGAATGTAAATGTGAGGAGCTTACTACTAAGACAACCTATCCTGTCAATTTAAGATGGTGTTAGTGTATATCCTCAGAGCACAAGTTAAGAAAATAAGATATCAAATACTAAAAAATGAGTTCACAACATAATTGATTGTAAATTGATGTCTCAAATACGTAGACACAACATCATTTGCTCATATGCTCTAAGAACACATGTGAAAGTTAAAAGGATGGTTAAAAATAATATTTATTCTTTTAAAATATCAATAACTCTATATTAATATCTTAAAAGAATAAATATTATTTTTTATAAAATTTTTACTTTCCAAACGTGTCCTTAAAAACACAAGTGCTAAGGTTGATCTATCATACCCACTTGGAAAAGGATTATCTCAATACATGCCTTAAGGGCACATGTTAATGTAATTTCATTAAAAAAAAATATTTATTATTTTAAGATGTTAAACCAAAGTTACAAACCTCTTAAAAAGGAAATACGACTCTTTATTAGTAAAAATATTCATTACATGTACGTTTAAAGCACATATTGACATGATCATTTGAAAAAGAATCCTCCACTTGTGATGTAACAATAGCTACTATCAAACTAGTTTGACAGTACCTTTCAACAAAAATAAAATAAAATTGTAGTTTGATAGTATACTCACACAATACCTACCATATAGTGATTAACAGAAAAAAATTCAAAATACAAAATATACTTTGCATAGCTAAATATAATTTTTTTAAAGGCATAGCTAAATATAATTGGTACATTCTAATATTCTATATAAACAATGTTGGAGTTAACTTCATCAAATTTGGAGGGCGATTTGAAAAATTAATAAAATATAAATAAAAAAATGTAAATAATAAAAATATTAAAGTAAAATATAAATAAACTTTTTAAAAAAATTTGTGGGTTTGGGAGGCTATGGTTCGCCACTTTGTTATGCGAGGGGTACATGGCACCCCAACTCCCCAAGCCCACAATTTTTTTTTTAAAGTTTATTTACATTTTACTCTACATTGTTTTGTTATTTATATATATATTTTTTAGAAGCATGAACTTTATTAAACAGAACTACAACACCAAAGAACCAAAAAACCACCAAAAACAAACAAAACATTCAAGAACACAGCCCAGAACTACAACAACCTAGCCAGAAAAAGAAAGAGACCAAAAAGGACCAGCGCTATAAGCAAAAACCCCTGCAGCAAGACCAGAAACCGATTGTTGTTTATATTTGTTTATTAAAATTTTATTAGATTTTCAAAATGATCCCTAGTCCGTCCAAATTTGATGAAACCGGCTTTGCCACTATCCAGTGCCCCCTCATGTAATAAGGTATATAACTTAAATTTAGGGATGACAACAAGAACTCAGATGTAACAATAGGGAACTCAGATGTAACAAGAACTCAGTTACAAAGCCTTTTCAGATCCTTTTGACATCTGCACTTACAAGTTACAACAAAGGATCTTTGCAGTAAGGTTACGTTTGGTGGGCAGGAATTATTCAATAATTCTGCGTAAGCAGGATTATTGAAAACTATCTCGCAAGACGGGTTTCAACAATTCCACCTTAACGGAATTATCATGAGCCCACCTTCGTCTTGCACCAAACGCACCCTGTTGAATATTGTAATTGTCTGGTGTCAACAGATTTTTTTTTTTTTTTTTTAAAAACCCAATCAAAACCAAATAATAGAAAAATCTGATTCCTCAACAGACAGCTCTGCCCAAAAATCAGATCAAGACCAACCTCAAAAACATTTTTTGAAATCTAGACAAATTAAAGAAAGAAAACAGGGATGATCTCAACCTTTTATAGAACCCCAGAAACATAATAACAGATTTTACAAATATTTTACCCCTACAAATTTAATCTTATCTACTTTGATCTCTTCAACTACTTATTTTTACACAATAACCATACCAAAAAAAAAAATGTAAACTTTCATTAATATTTCAATGATTTAAACCTACAAAGCTTCTTCCAATGACTACCAAAAACATTAAAATATCAAACAGAAAATAAACTACAAAGTAATCAACCATGCATGATGAGGAACAGTTTCAAAGCATAATAACAAAAAGCTCCAAAATTTAATAAAACAAGAGATACCTTACCATTTACCAAACATATAGAGATCATAAGATTCCCTGCTACTCCCTCTCCTCTTCTTCCTCTCTCTGTCTAAATCTCACTCAACAACACAAATGGTTGCATACCCAGATTTCATATTGAAAGAGAGAAAACAAAAGGAGAGGAAGGAATTGTAGGAAGTCTATGGAATGGGAGATGTGGGCAAAGAAAGATTCAATTTTATTTTTTCTTTCTTTGCCCCAACTCACCCATCTCCCGAAACTTTCTTCAACTCTATCTTCCTCTCCTGAGCTCTCTGTGTTCTAGTTTTTTTTAGTGAATACAAGCCTATGTAGTTTTAAAAAAAATAAAATAATACAGGACTATGTGAGTGAAAAAATAATTGATCATCTGGCTAATAAAGATTTTTAAAGACTAGTCAATGGATTGATAGCTTTTGATGGCAGTGGCTGGTTGCTGAAAAAATATGAAAGTTTGTGGAAGGTAGTGGAGAAGAAAGTGGGTGTGTGTGTGACGATGCTTTCTATGGACTCAAAAGACTCAAAACTCAAGAGTTCGTAATTCGGAGATGTTGACAAAATTGATGACAGAGAGTTTTTTTATTTTTTTTTGGAGTTTAATTTATTATTAATTAAAGCTTAATTTTGAGACAAAAGGTTTTTATTTTAAAGCAATTTAGACTTTAGAGAAAAGTTATATACATATATATATATATATATATATAGATAGTTATTATTATAATATCTGGGATTGAGGGCTGTAGAGTTGGGAATATAGGTCACAACCCACGAACCGGACACAAATCTGAAGAAAATGAATAGGTTCGGGTTTATCTAAACGAGTTTTGATCGGTAAATGGGTTGTGTCAGGTTTCGTTAACAGATTGGGGGGTTGACACGATTATTAGGAGTAAAATGATAATTTTAAATTAATTGGGGTGAAACACTTGTTAATGGTATGAACGCTATAGACTTCATATTTTAAAGCTTGTTAAAATAAACGAATTGTGTCGTGTTTGGTTCAACCAGACTCGCAAACACGAATTGCAAACTCTAATTGGGAGAGAGGGTAAGATTCGAACCCTCAACCTCAACCTCAACCTCTTGGATGTAGATGGGAAGAGAAAAAAGTTGAAATTACTTTTGGAATAAGTTGCATTTTTGAAAGTAGTATAAAATATACTTTTGAAAACAATAAACCAAAATAAGAGAATACTGTGATGGAATCCAATGTTAATAATCGTGGGTGGGCGCCCAAACCAACTATTATAATATTATGTGAATTAAAATTGAACTCTATCTTATGAAACTAAATCTATCAAATATGTTCTATTCTTTGGTTTAATTGCTTTTGACTATTGATTTGTCTTGGATACAGCCTCTTAGCAAATTGATTGAGAAATCATTTGAGTGGACAACTAGGTATACACCCTATTTGGTTGTCCTTAGCTCTATTGAATAGGAGAATCTAACAAGAATACACTATTCAAGTGAAATCCGGTTGTACTAATCTCAATCTTAATCTAATCTCGAATGTGTGGCCAATTCTATACACTCTAGGTTGGTCACTAGTGAGAGATTAAGAGTCAACACTATACATCCTAGGTTGGCTATTCCATAAAGAGATTAAACCCTTATTTGATATATGTGCATTCATGGCTAAAAGTCTCAATTGAGCAACCAATACTATACACCCTAGGTTGGTTGTTTAGGAGGGATAGTCTCAAGTGGGTGGCCAATACTATATACCCTAGGTTGGCCATTTGCAAGGGATATATAACCAACACTATACACCATATATAGGTTGGTTACACAAGATAAATGATCATTCATGAGAGTTCTACATGCCCATTGTTTACCTATGAGTCCATCAACCCCTTAGTCCCCATATCATATATTTCGCTCCATTTGCACTCCACTTAGTCATTGCATTATTAGTTTTTAGCTTTATTAAAAATCCAAAACACCAATCATTCACTTTTACTTTTATTTCATAGATATTAGTAGAGTACCGATTTAGTCATAGCTAGTCCCGATCCTTGTGGACGACACCCCACTTGCCACCATACTTGTGTTTTCAAAACCATTTAAGGCATTGTTGAGGTTCTTATAAATATCTTTTGACAAGCTAATTTACATACACAAACGGTTTTTGTCAGGCAGTCTCGTAGTATCTATTGATCTCTTGAGGGTGAATGAACACATCAACCCCATGAACCTTCACGGAATTTCCAGCCAAAAACTCCTTATAGATCATTGATGCATAAAATGCTTTTCCCAAATTCACATTGATGCGCTCATGGGGTGTGGTGACAAACTGACGCCATCCCATGCCGTCCACTTGACGCACTATATCTGACCCATCCACATCATTCTAATCAATACACCTTTCTGGATTGATCGTCCTAGTGCATAGGTTATGGAGGCGAACAGCATACAGAGCGTTGTGAAGACTTTGTTCCTCTACCCTTTTGCTCAATGATGCTTTGCTCTTCGCTTTCTTAGACATTTTGGGGTCGGAAAAATTCTGCACACCACAAAAAAAAATATACAATCTATACTAACGCAAACTTCTTAATAATAACAAACTACAAGCATGCTATTAGAGTCCTAACATGCCCAACGACTCTCTAACCTATTACAAACAACGGAAAAATTTAAGAACCTAACATATTATTTACTAAATATAATTACAAAACATGTAGGGCATATATTACAAGAAAAGAAAAATAAAATTAACACTAAATTAGAGAAAACTAAGCCAAAACTTAAATTAGAATCGAAAATTGTAAGTTAGAATGCATTCAAACAACAATTTCCAACCTAGAGGGCTTATATATCTACCAACAAACAAAACCCAAGCATTCATTTCAATAAATTTGGCTTCCAAATCAAAAGGCCCCAAATTTTATCAAACCCTAACTCTACTCCAATCTCGGAATTAATGTCACTGTAGAGAAAAAAGAGAGGAGGATTATACATGTAAAGTAAGATTAAGGGAAGTGAATGACATACCTTTGAAGCCTTGTATAAAGAGAGAAAGGAAGAGAGTGCACCTTGGAAGAGAGAGTTTTCAAAAATTTGTAGAGAGGGAAGTGTTTTTGTAGTGAAAGAGAAGTCTCTTTTTATCACTGATTTCAAAAATTTGATGGTTTCATTCGGCGGTCGAGACCGCCGAATTCAACCGCCAAGTGCTCCTTTTCCCTCTAAACGCTGTGTTTCAATAATTGCTTGATTATGTGATTTTAATTCGGCGGTCTTGACCGCTAAATTTAACCACCATTCGTTTGGCAGAATCTTCTGGAATGGTTATGCAGTTTCATTTTGGCGGTCGTGGCCGCCGTTTGTTGGTAGAATTCCTCATAAATGGTTCCATGGTTTCATTTGGCGGTACTGACCACCGAATGCAACCGCCATTCGTTGGTAGAGGTTTTTGCCAATTGTTTCTTCATCCATTCACATGTTGCTTGGATTATGCTAATGCAACCGCCATTCGTTGGTAGATATTTTTGCCAATTTTTTCTTCCTCCATTCACATGTTGCTTGGATTATGCTTGAGACTACACACAAAATAAAACACATCAAAACACTAACAACCCCCAAACCTATCTCGAACATGGTTTCCAAACCATTTGTTCATTAAGATTTCACGAACCAATGTCCAAAATAGATTTGGAGAAAATTTTACATAACAAACACATTTATCAATCTAACAAAAACAAAATGCATAAAATTAAAACTACCTAAGTGGGTTGCCTCCCACTAAGTGTTTGATTTAACGTCTACGCAAGACGTGGTGATAGGCGCTATGGTTTGCCAAGTTTGACTTTTTCGATAATGAATGCACTCATTGTTCCTCCATAGTATGGCTTGACATGTTATCCATTAACCTTGAATGTGTCCCCAGTTTTGTAACTTTGCACTTCGATAGCACCATGTGGGAATACCTCCTTCTCGTGGAATAAACCGGTCCATCTAGATTTTAATTTCCCCGAAAATAGCTTCAACCTTGAATCAAACACAAGCACAAGCATCCCCGGATGAAGGTTCTTTCTTAGGATCATTTGGTCATGGATCTTCTATGTCTTTTCCTTATACAATTTTGCATTCTCATAGGCCTTATATCAGATTTCCTCAAATTCATTTAGTTGAAGCTTCCTTTCTTCTCCGTCCAAATCCAAGTTGAAATTCAACTTCTTGATTGCTCAATAAGCATCAAACTCCAACTCAATGGGCAAATGACAAACCTTCCCAAACACCAATCGATAATGTATGGTGCCCAGAGGGGTCTTGTACGCTGTACGATATGCCCAAAGTGCATCATTAAGCTTCATTGACCAATCCTTTCGATTGGACTTGACTGTCTTTTTAAGGATTCACTTGATCTCCCGATTGCTCATTTCAACTTGGCTGGAGGTTTGTGGATGGTAAAGTGTAGCAACCTTGTGCTTAACTCTATAGTTCTTCATCAAGGCGACAAAGATTTTGTTACAAAAATGAGTGCCACCATTGCTTATGTCTGTACGAGGAGTTCCAAACCTTGGAAATACAACTTCCTTAAATTTTTTTACAACAACGTGGTTGTCATTGGTCTTTGTTGCTACCGCTTCAATCCACTTAGAAACATAATCAACCGCCACTAAAATGTAGTTGTTTCCATTTGAAGACGGGAAGGGACCCATGAAGTCGATACCCCATATGTCAATGAGTTCCACCACCATTTCTCCTTTTTGAAGCATCTCATTTCTTTTCCCAAGACTACCCATCCATTGACACCTATCACAACGCTTACAAAACTCATAGGTGTCCTTGCCTAGTGTTGGCCAAAAGAACCCGAACTTGAGGATTTTAAGAACAGTCTTCTTGTGACTGAAGTGACCTCCGTAATGCATTTCATGGCAAAACTTGATTACTCCTTCTTGTAAGGATTCCCATTAATTGATTGGCTTATTTCGTGGTCAAACCACATGTTGGGGTTTGATTGTAAGGCTAGTCTAGGTGATTAAGGTTGAAGATCAAAGACCCTTTCCAAGACCTCAAGAGGACAAGCACCAAAGGTATATTTGTAGTGCTTACTTTTGCCTTGAAGAGATATAGTTGCACACACACACAACATGCATAACTCTTATTCTTGAATGTTGTGTTTATATTTTGTGTGCATTGTGCTTTATTGATTATTCAATATCTCTTCTTGCATTAAATTGATTGCATCTTGTTCTATGAAATGCCATGACATGATAGGCATTAGGATGCATTCAATACCCACACTTGCACTTCATGTATGTTCGCTTTTAGTGTGGAGTAATTCGTTTCCCGAAGGATGTTCAGAAACATCCGCGCGTGCACGGTGGTGTGCTCGGTTTTGCGCGAAGATCGCCCACGGAGAATGCCCTTGGCTTCTCCTTGGTTTTCACTATTGTTGGTGATCGGCGGTTATGATCGGTGGCCTGGCCGCCGAATGAAACCGCCGTTTCAGTCCAGATAGGTCTGAAGCAATTATGCGGTCACGATCGGCGGTCACGACCGCAGTTCGAAACCGCCGTTCAAGACCTGATTGATTTTATCTCTCGGTCTAATTCGGCGGTTGGGATCGGCGGTCATGAAACCGCCAAATGAAACCGCCGTTGTTCCCCTGTTCGTCTCGGGTTCAATTCGGCGGTCTCTATCGGCGGCCTGGCCGCCGATTGAAACCGCCGATCGGTGCATTTCAAGGGTAAAATTATCTTTTCACTTGCCCTGTTCTTGATGTCTATAAATATCACACTTTCTCATTATCTGAATAAGTTCTTTTGACTCATTAGAACCCTAAACTTAAAAGAGAGATATTTGAGAGAAATTCAAATCAAGAACTCACATTTAACCACTCAAATCAAACCCTTTTTGCATCAAATTTCATATTGCATCTCCTATGTCTATATAGAGTGCATCCATGTATGAGTTTGCATCATCACAACTTGCTTGGTAAGATTTTGATTAACTTCATCTTTTTTTAATATTTTTATTACCAAACCATCTCTTTTAAATTACTTGTATGTTTTAGATCATATGCTAAATACAAGAAAAGAGAATTAATTGTGATGAATTGATTGAGTGTTGTTTTGTGATAGCTTTGTATCTAGGATTGGTTATCCTTTGCTTAGCTAAAGTTATATGCCATGACATATAGCTATATGTGATATCTAGGATTGATTATATTGTCATCTTATAATCCTAGGTAAGCATCTAGAGTACCCTAGCTCTTATTGCAATATTTGGATATCATTGCATATTCACATAGGGTTGTGCATCTCTTTTGAGAGATTTAAGTCTTGTGTGATTGACCGGGATTAGGTCGGACACCGGGAATAGGTGGTCACATAAGCAATTGGACTAGAGCCACTTTTAAAGGCCCGCGTGGTAGAAGTGGGGGGTTATTGACCGGAGTGTTAGACGAGGTCTACATAGGTTGTAAACTCCATTTCAATTAGTGGATTTCGAGGTCCGAATGTGGCGCACTAAATAGCCCGTGGTTTTTCCCAGTGGTTGGGTTTCCACGTAAAATTCAAGTATTATTTAATTTCCGCATCTTATTACACTTGTATGTATTTTTGACTTGCTAGGGGTATTTTCGTAAAATTGACATGCACGCGAAAATTGGGTAATAATTGATAAAATCTATTCACCCCCCCTTCTAACTTTATATAGAACACACCGTTAGTTTGTTTCACTTCTTGCTCTTCTTCCAGTATACATCTTCAAATTACTTGATCAGGCCCATGCTTGAAGAGAAGGGCTCATCCTAAAAGTATTGCCTAGCAATGAACTTTAATCTCTTCTTAGCTTGATACGATAAGTCATTGGGCATTATGTATCTCATAAGGTAGTTTACGATGTTGGCGTACCATGGCTCTCTTTCATTAACTACCCATAGTTGCTCATCCGGAAAACTTTCTTTCAAGGGAAACATGTCTTTTTCTTCATTAGACCCATGTATCAACCTGCCTAGATGTTCGGCTACCACGTTCTCCTTCCTTTTCTTGTCCTTGATTTCCAAGTCAAACTCTTGTAAGAGTGGAATCCATCGGATGAATCTTGGATTGGCATTTTTATTTTGCATTAGGTACCGGATAGCCGCATGATCGATGTAAGCTATTGCTTTTGCTTATACCAAATATTGCCAAAATTTCTTCAAAGCAAACACAACGGCTAACAATTCTTTTTCGGTCGTGGAGTAGTTCAGTTGTGCATCATTTATTGTCCTTGAGGCAAAATAAATTACATGTGGAAGCTTGTCCAATCTTTGCCCAAGAACAACCCCAACCGCATAGTCTGATGCGTCACATATGATTTCAAAAGGGAGGCTCCAATTAGGTGGTACAATGATAGGTGCCGATGTGAGGGCTTTCTTGAGAGTATTGAAGGCTTTCATGCATCCTTCATAAAAAATAAACCCCATCTCCTTTTGAAGAAGATTGCACAAAGGTCTTGAGATCTTGGAGAAGTCCTTGATAAGCGCCGGTAGAATCCTGCATGGCCCAAGAATGACCTTATGTCTTTGATGGTTCTAGATGGAGGTAAGCTCTTCATGACTTCCATTTTGGCCTTGTGTAAGGTTCATGATTTTGGCCTTATGTAAGGTCATTACTTCCATTTTGACCTTATGTCTTTGATGGTTCTAGGTGAAGAGCAACGTCTAGTGCAAATATCGTCTTCAAGAGGTGAAAGCGTCAAAGGTATACTTAGACTTCTATCCTCTTGCAAGGCATTAGCGCACACACACACAATTCATATATGTGTTTCCCTGTATCATTATACAAACATTTGGTATAACACATTCACACACATTTAAGTATGCCCATGCATTGGTCTCTTATATACAAACATTGTACAATTGCATGTTTTATGACTATAGCGTAGATATAGCATACTTGTGTGAAATTGTGTTTATATGTTTGTGTTTATTGTATTTTGGACTTGAACATGTTCTTATTTGATTCCTTATTGAGTTCCGGTCATTTTGGTTACTTATTCATTAGGTTTCGAGTCCAAACGATGTAGCTACGCTACTTTGCATTCTCATTCGTTGAGTTGTCTTCATCATCGTTTTCCGAGATGAATTCTCAACCATTAGTCAAAGTTTTGTAGTCTTCGTTGTGTGTGAGGGAGTCATAATTCGTAATCCAAAAATGGATTCGAAATTAAAGCTCGGAGGCTTGAATACGGTTGAAGAACGTGAGAGGAGTGCGCGAGGGACTAGCATGGCCAAAGGCCATGCCTTGGCCACCACGTGTGGAGGCCGTGTGCCACACGACCAGAGTACCCCTCTGGTCTCGTGTGCCACATGCGCCACACACAGGGTTTGTGAGGTGGCAGCCTCTGATTGGCTCGGTTCTTCCCTCCTTGATTTCTTTTAAAAGCTTCTCTCTTTCCCTCCAAAGATAAGTTGAAGAAAATTTTCAAAAAGAGAAGTGCTGAAATTCCTTCATGATTTTCGTTTTCTTATTTTGAGCATAACTTTTTCATACGAACTCGAAATCGAGTGATCCAACAGCCAAAAATGTTGGTCTCGATGAGAGCTACAAACCCCAAGTAATTTCAGAGTCAGTTGACTTCGGGATTCTTCACAGTTATCTGATTTCAGTCCGAGGTTCAACTTTGTATGTGATACTTGTTCTTCTTTCAATTTCTTCTGATCATCTCTTTTATTCTTTCTATTTGATTGATGAAATGTGTTGAGAAGAATGCTAGTACATATGCTAGGGTTATATGATTAAGTGTTTGTTGAGTTTTAGTCTTGAGAATCTCATTTGAGCATATTTCACTAAACTTGACCTATCTTGAAATTGATTCTAGAAATAGCATATATGTTGTGCCTAATGACATTTTCTAGGTTTAATTTCATGATCTAAGAACTAAGATTTTTTGTGTGATGTATTGAATATTCATATCTTGTTCTTATTGTTTCACATGCTTTGGTTTCTAGATAGATTTGTGATTATGTGTTGAAAGCATAATTCTAGTTTATCACTAAGCATGTACATTTAGCTTGATTGATCATCTAGCTTTATTTGATTGTGTTTGCATCATTTGCATCACTTAGATCATTGCCTTGTGAAAGGTTGAAGTCTCTTGCAAAGTGAGTGAAGCTTTGTGGAAAGAGCAAGAAGTCTTGGTTAGGAAAGTGTTCTGGATAACCAAGCAAGAAGACTTAGCTAGGAGTAGGAAACTCCGGATAGCTAAGCAAGATATCATCCTAGAAGCTTGAGAGCTTTGGATAGGATGTTGCTACCTAGAGGTGTAGGACACACCTTGGATAGGTAGTAGACGTTGTGGTTCACTAGCTTGAGGGTAGATTAGGAGTTGATAACTTGAAGTGGATATCATGTGTTGATAGCTTTGAGTGTGTAAGTCATTTTTCATATAGTGGATTGCTTTGCTGGTGGTTGTGGTATCAACCCGTGGATGTTTCCTCTTTGAGGTTTTATCACGTAAAAATCCTTGTGTCAATTTTTGTTTTAATATTTATTTATTTTCCATATCTTACATTGATTGCATATCTTGTATATTGATTTACTCTTGCATTAGTTAAATCAATTCATTTGTTGAATCTTTTCATGTGTGCATTTTCTTTGTTATATTCCGTATTATTTTTAATATTGAAAGAAATTGGGCCTATACCTATTCACCCCCCCTCCCCTCTAGGTATATTTTACACTATTACTTAAGGGAATTTCATTTGGTATTAGAGCGGGTGTCTAAACGCACTTAGATTGATCATTTCTTTGTAGTGTTTTTGTTTTATTTGTGATAATCATGATTAAGGAAGTATGTTCCTATGTGGCTTCTTTTGTTGAACATATTGACTTAGATGAGAAAAAGATCAATGATCTTACTTTTGAAAATGAACGTTTATCTAAAGTCAATGTGTCCCTTAACAAGAAGCTAGAGAATCATGAACTTGGCTCAAAAGATTTCATTGATCTTAAAGACAAGATCTTAAGTCTAGAATTGAATCTAAAATATAGCAATGATAGACTTAGCATCTTGAAGCAAGAAATTGAGCAAAGGGGTAGTTCTCTTGTTAGTGCTAAAAGGCTAGAAAACATGCTTAAAGCCAAACTTAGTGAGCACTTAAATCAAGAGAAAAAGTATGAACAATGGCTTAATAAATCAAGAGAAGATGTTAGGAAAAGTGATGACATCTTAGAAAAATATGCCATTAAAAATAGGGTGCTTAGTGAGAAACTTGATGAGGCTAATAATATGATTAACAAGATGTCATCTAGTTCTAATAAGATTGAAACCCTCATTAAAAGTGGAAAGCATCCTAGTGATAAAAGAGGTTTGGGTTATATAAATAAGAAGGAAACCCCTTCTACTAACAAATCCACTTTTGTCAAAGCAAGCATTGAAACAAATGTAGGAACACTCTCTCAAGGTAAAGCTATGAAAGCTACTGGAGGTGCCTCTTCATCAACAAGGATGTTCAATGGAAGAACTCAACAACATAAACATCAAGGAGCAACAACCTCAAATGCAAGAGGTGGAGCATCAAGGGTTGTACATCAAAGAGGAAAAATTATGAGAAGTCCAAAGGAGTTGGAAGCAAATGCAAATGGTAAATTTCTCAAATTTATTCATATTTGTCATCATTGTAATATGATAGGACATATTCGACCTAGATGATTTGAGTATATTCGGAAATGCAAACTTGATAATGCTTTTCATGATATATCTTTGAATGGACCTAGGCAATCATCCATGTATGGATATAGAAATAGACATAGGAAGACCTTGGAAAAGTATGTTGTGAAGAATGTTGTTGATGACTTGCTTGTTAAATCTTGTGTTGTGCCTCACTCTACAATGCATAAGAAAGTTGATAATGCTTTGCTTGATATTTTTGAAAATGTGACCAATGAGGTCAATGTGCATGTTAAAAAGCCTAACGTTGAGTCAAAGCATGTTAGTGGTAAGAGTGAGAGGCATGTTGTGAAAAGTGTGTGGCCTAGAAAAGACATATCTAATTGTCTAGTTGCACAATATGCTCTGCGTGCCAACTTCTCTTATTTTTGGTACCTAGACAGCAGTTGCTCTAGGAACATGGCCGGGAACAAAGAGTTCTTTGAGAATTTTGTTCTAAATGATGGAGGTTGGGTTACTTTTGGTGATGGTACCAAAAAGCAAGTTCTTGGCAAGGGAATAATTTGTATCCCTGGATTGCCTAAACTTCGCAATACTTTGTATGTTGATGGGTTACAAGCTAACTTGATAAGCATTACTCACTTGTGTGAAATTTTTAAGGAAGTTAGTTTTAACAAAGACGTGTGCACTATAATTGATAAAAAGGGCAATGTTGTCCTAAGAGTCAAAAGGTTTATAGACAATTGCTATTGTCTTGAGATAGATCCTTTAACTTGCAGCATGGCACATGAGTGCAACAAGCTTGATTTGTGGCATCAACGTTTAGGCCATATGAATTTTAAAGATTTAAAGAAGCTTGAAAAACATGGCATTGTTAGAGGTCTTCCTAATCTTGGTAAGAAACTTAAGGTTGTTTGTGAACCTTGCCAATTAGGTAAACAAACCAAAATGCCTCACAAAAAGAGTTCTTATATTGCTACCAAGAGACCTTTAGAACTTGTGCACATGAACCTAATGGGGTCAATTCAAACCGAGAGCATCAATGGCAAAAAGTACATTTTTGTATGCGTTGATGACTACTCTAGATTTACTTGGGTTTATTTTCTTAGAAACAAGACCGAGGGTTTTGATTACTTTAAAAAGTTTTGTAATCAAGTTCAAAATTAAAAAGGTCTTGATATCAAGAAAATATGTAGCATTAGGAGTGATCATGGGATGAAATTTGAAAATGCTAAATTTAGTGAGTTTTGTGATGGTTTAGGGATTTCTCATGAGTTCTATGCATCTATAACTCATCAACAAAATGGTGTTGTTGAGAGGAAAAACCGTGTCTTGTAAGAGATGGCTAGGGTCATGCTCAATAGCAAGAAAATCCCTAGAAACCTATGGGCCGAGGCGGTCAATACCGCTTGTTATGTGTCTAATCGTGTTTTTAGAAGGCCCAACATAAAACAAACGTCCTATGAGCTATGGAAGGGCAAGAAGCCCAATGTAAGTTACTTCCACACCTTTGGGAGTAAGTGTTACATTTTGAATGATAGAGATCACTTAGGAAAGTTTGATGCTAAAAGTGATGTTGGTCTCTTTCTTGGGTATGCTATTAATAGTCGTGCTTATTGAGTCTTTAACTTGACTACTAAGACCATTATGGAGTCTATCAATGTGAAGATAGATGACCTAAGAATGCTAAATTTGTGTGATGAAAATGGTGTCAATAAACCTAAAGATAACATGTTGAATGACACTAAAACACCTATTGATATGGCTAGTAGTGTTTCTAGTCAAGATGATGAAATTGATAGTCGTGTTGAAGTTGAAAGTCAAGGGTTGGAAAATGCTTTAAATGATAATCAACAAAATGACCAAGTTGTTGAACTTTCTCACCCTAGACTTAGAAACTTACACTATCAAGAAGATATCATAGGTGATTTGAATGAAGGGGTTAGAATTAGAAATCAAATTACTAACCAAATTTCGTATGCTTGCTACACTTCTCAAATTGAACCTAAAAATATTAATGAAGCAATTGTTGATGAATATTGGCACTACTACAAAAATGCTTAAAGACATCACTAGAAATCACTAAAAGAAATCGGTTTTTGGTAACCGATTTAAAAAAAGCTTTTAGAAATCAGTTTTTATAAAAACCGATGTCTTAAAAATTACAATTTCAAAAGACATTGGTTTTTAAGAAAACCGATATTAAAGAAAAAACGTTTAGACATCGGTTTTTATAAAAACCGATGTTTTAAATTTTGCGTTGAAAAGACAACGGTTTTCATAAAAACCGATATTAAAAGCAAGCGTTTAGACATCGGTTTTTATAAAAACCGATGTAGATTCAAAAGCAAAATTCTGTAATGCAAATCTGACCTATGTCCACATTCAAGGGCACATCTCTAAAAATACTCAATGTTATTTGCTCAACGTTTGACACAAGAAAGTCGACATGCAAACAAACACTTTTAAATCAGAAAATATTCCAAAAATCGATTTGGAAAAGTGAGAAAATGAGCGATGAAAACAGCTCACGCGCGGATTCACGAATCGCTTCTGACCTTTGACTGAATAATTGATCATAACTCTCAAAATACCACCCGGAATTTTACGTTCTTTATACCGTTGGATTCGTATCGAAATATTGAAGAACCCAACATGGACAAAAAAATTTATTTCCTTGCCAAAAGATACAGTTTTAAGGAAAGAGGTTTCACAAAAATATCTCCAATCGCTTCAATTCTGACCTTTGACTGAAAAATTGATCATAACTTTCAAAATACCAACCGGAATTTTATGTTCTTTATACCGTTGGATTCGTATCAAAACATTGAAGAACCCAACATGGACAAAAAAATTCATTTCCTTGCCAAAAGATACAGTTTTAAGGAAAGAATTTTTACAAAAATATCTCCAATCGCTTCAATTCTGACCTTTGACTGAAAAATTGATCATAACTTTCAAAATACCAACCAGAATTTTACGTTCTTTATACCGTTGGATTCGTATCGAAAAATTGAAGAATCTACCATGGAAAAAAAATTTTATTTCCTTGCCAAAAGATACAGTTTTAAGGAAAAGGTTTACACAAAAATATCTCCAATTGCTTGACCTTTGAGTACTCATGAATAATTGATCATAACTTTCAAAATACCGCCCAGAATTTTACGTTCTTTATACCGTTGGATTCGTATTGAAAAGTTGAAGAACTGAAAAGGGACAAAAAAAATTATTTCCTTGCCAAAAGATACAGTTTTAAGGAAAGAGTTTACACAAAAATATCTCCAATCGCTTCAATTCTGACCTTTGACTGAAAAATTGATCATAACTTTCAAAATACCAACCGGAATTTTACGTTCTTTATACCGTTAGATTCGTATCGAAAAATTGAAGAATCTACCATGGAAAAAAAAAATTATTTCCTTGCCAAAAGATACAGTTTTAAGGAAAAAGTTTACACAAAAGTATCTCCAATCGCTTGACCTTTGAGTACTCATGAATAATTGATCATAACTTTCAAAATACCGCCCGGAATTTAACGTTCTTTAAACCGTTGGATTCGTATCAAAAAATTGAAGAATCCAACATGGACAAAAAAATTTATTTCCTTGCCAAAAGATACAGTTTTAAGGAAAGAGTTTGCACAAAAATATCTCCAATTCTGACCTTTGACTGAAAATTTGATCATAACTTTTAAAATACCAACCGGAATTTTACGTTCTTTATACCGTTGGATTCGTATCGAAAAATCGAAGAATCCATCATGGAAAAAAAAAATTATTTCTTAAGGAAAAATGTTACACAAAAATATCTCCAATCGATCGACCTTTGAGTACTCATGAATAATTGATCATAACTTTCAAAATACCATCCGGAATTTTACGTTCTTTATACCGTTGGATTCGTATCAAAAAATCAAAGAATCTACCATGGACAAAAAAAATTATTTTGTTGCCAAAAGATACAGTTTTAAGAAAAAAGTTTGCATAAAAATATCTTCAATTGCTTCTGACCTTTGACTGAATAATTGATCATAACTTTCAAAATACCGCCCATAATTTTACGTTCTTTATACCGTTGGATTCGTATTGAAAAATCAAAAAATCTAGCATGGATGAAAAAAATTATTTCATTGCCAAAAGATACAGTTTTAGGGAAAAAGTTTGCATAAAAATATCTCTAGCAGAACCCAAGACCACACAATAAAAAATGAAATGAAAAATAAACCCACCAATAAAATTTATTTAATATATGTATGTTTGTAGTAGAAATTAGAATTTTGATTAGTTGAGTAAATTTAAATTTATCAAACAAGTTTTTTTTTTTTTTTTTTTTTCTAACAATTCATATAGGTTATATATATATATTGTGCAATTGTTAACACATTCAATCTTGTAGTCAGGCGGTAAAGGCTTACCACTTTGACTTTGAGGTTGCGAGTTCGATTCCTTATAATGACAATTAATTGTCATTATTATCATAGGTGGGATTGGCCGGTCGGTGGCCGGAGGTGGGGCATGCTGGTCGGTGGCCGGCGACGGTGGGATCTTTTTTTGTAATTCATCAATTTTACATCAGGTTTTTTAAATCGGTTTTAACTAAAACCGATGTCTTTTCTCCTAGGTTTTTAAATCGGTTTTAAGTAAAACCGATTTCTTTTCTCTTGTTTTACATCGGTTAAAAACCGATGTCTTTTGCGCTTTTTTTCTAAATCACTCAAAAAGAGATCGGTTTTAAAAATTTCAAAAACCGATTTCTTCCATATAAAAAAACCGATTTCTTTTGCATTTTTTGTAGTAGTGTGGGTTGGGGCTATGCAAGATGAACTTAATCAATTTTAGAGGAATGAAGTGTGGTCCTTGGTTCCTAGACCTAAAGATATAAATGTAATTGGCACTAAATGGGTTTATAGGAATAAGACCGATGAAAGTGGCAAGATTGTGAGGAATAAAGCTAGACTGGTGGCTCAAGGTTACACTCAAGTTGAGGGTGTAGACTTTGATGAGTCGTTTGCCCCAGTTACTCGTCTCGAGTCCATTAGACTTTTGTTGTCTATTGCATGCATTAAAAAGTTTAAATTGTTTCAAATGGATGTCAAAAGTGTTTTTCTCAATGGATACCTTTAAGAAGAAGTGTATGTTGAACAACCTAAGGGTTTTGTAGACCCACACTCTCTTAATCCTGTGTTTAAATTGAAAAAGGCTCTCTGTGGCCTTAAGCAAGCTCCAAGAGCTTGGTATGATAGATTGACTCAATATCTTATTGACAACCATTATAGGAGAGGTGACATTGATAGAACATTATTTATCAAACATCATGATAATGATATTTTTGTTACTCAAATATATGTTGATGACATTGTTTTTGGGTCTACTAAAAAAACCAAGGTTGATGAATTTGTAAGTGTAATGTCAAGTGAATTTGAAATGAGTATGGTGGGTGAGTTGAATTATTTTCTAGGAATGCAAGTAAAGCAAACTAGCATGGGCATAATGTTGAATCAATCTAAATATGCTAAAAACCTAGTTAAGAGGTTTGGCCTAGAAAATGGAAAAGATTTTGAAACATCCATGAGTATTACTCTAAAACTTGACAAAGATGAAAAAGAGAAAAGTGTTGACCAAAGCCTTTATAGAAGCAAGATTGGTAGTCTACTTTACCTAACAGCTAGTAGACCGGACATATGTTTTAGTGTTGGCTTGTGTGCTAGATTCCAAGCTAATCCTAAGGAATCTCACTTAAAAGCCGTCAATAGGATCATTAGGTATGTCAAAGGGACTCATAGTCTTGGTTTATTCTATTCATTTGACACCAATGATATCCTTATAGGCTATTGTGATGCCGATTGGACGGGAAACATAGATGATCATAAAAGCACATCCGATGGTTACTTTTATGTTGGGAATAACTTAGTTTCTTGGTCAAGTAAGAAACAAAATTCCATTACCCTTTCTTCTTCCGAAGCCGAGTACATTACGGCCGGAAGTGCATGCACACAATTATTTTGGATGAAACAAATCCTTAAGAATTATGAGATAGAACAAGGAAAAATGACACTTTATTGTGATAACTTAAGTGCCATTAACATCTCTGAAACAAATATTGCACGGTGTGTATAAAACTATCTAGAGGGTGGGTGAATAGATTTTAAAGATATTACCCAATTTTTCGTGTATAGTCAATATTACGAAATTACCCTAAACTAGATAAAACAATAAATCAAGTATAAAATGCAAAAATTAAATAACACTTGATATTTACATGGAAACCCTCACCACGGGTTGGTAAGTGCGCCACACTCGAACCTCGAATCCACTAATGATAATGAAGATTACAACCTAATCCTAGTATATAACTCACTACCACTACCTACTCCCGGTATGAGTGAACCTAGTCTAATTGCTTATGTGAACACCTAATCCCGGTGTACGACCTAATCCCGGTCATCATACAAGACTTACAATTGCTTGTGACAAAAGGCAACCTAATCCCGGAAGCCACACAAGTCTTACTTCTCAATGAAGAGATAAAAATGCCTATGTGAATATATGATGATATTCAAGGAACAAATAGAGCTAGGTAACCCTATATGCTTATCTAGGATGATAATATGACAATTAATACAATCCTAGATATCAAGAGCTAAATGACATGTCATAAAGCTTAGCTATGTAGAGGATAACCAATCCTAGATACAATAGCTATCAAAAACAATCTCAAACATTTCAATGAGATTAATTAGCTAGATTTATATATCAATCATGAAATCCTAGCTATAAAAAAACAATCTCAATCATGCAATGAGATTAATTAGCTAGATGGCATATAAGCATGAAAACCTAGCTATCATAAATAATCCTATATGAACACACATGAGGACTCAATTAGATGCAAGATGATTCTAGTAACCTAATTGTCAACAAACAACTCACAAACATTCAAAAGCTTAACTAGTTGATTAAAAGACAATCTATCAACCTAGTTATCAATAAATCACATAAGAATGTTTATGACTTAGCTTTTAGGCAAAAATGACCTAATCAATTAAGCTATCAAAATACAAACCCAATCATGCTATCAAGAATCATAAATATATGCAATAAAGAAAGTCTAGGTATTTAAACATGCAATAAATACCTAATCTAGAGTAAGAAGAACATTAAATGATATTCAATGAAGTTCTAACTTACCTAGTCATGAAACCATGAAGACCCATGCTCAAATGATGTTGAATGATGCAAGATGGAGATGAGTTTTGGGTTTGGAGAGTTAAAGAAGCAAGCTTGGTGCTTTCTCTCTCAAGAATCTCTCTTTCTCTCTCAAGAATATCTCTTTCTCTTTCTAGAAAGTGAATTCTCTCTCTAGGGTTTCAGTTGGGAGAGTTATTTTGAAGAAGGAGAGATAAGAGAGGGTATTTATAGGTGCCAAATGAAGCTACGACGTTTTGTGAATGTTAAAAAAAAGTCATTGGGCATTCTGCGGCCAAATCGGCGGCCAGGCCGTAGAATCATGCGACAGCACTGCAGCTCTAAATTCGAGCGCACCGAAACATGACCAAACGATATCAAAACCTTTCGTATAATATACCGTTGGAAAGGTATGGAAGTCTAATTTCTACTCCAATTTATGGAATGATATTTCGATGTCTATAGAAAAGGTTATGGTCAATAGAGTGACCAATGGTCAGAAACGGACAACAACATAGTTGCCCTGTTTTGGTGGTCACTTTGGAGAATTCAAAACCAATCCAAACGGTCATGAAATATTACGAATAATATACCGTTGGAAAGGTATGGGTGTCTAGTTTTTTTAGAATTTTACAAAACTCAATTTCAATCTTTTTATAAAAAGTTATGGTCACATGACCATACCAATGTCAGTTTTGAAAAACATTTAAAACATTGAAATCCAATCTTTTGAAACTAGACACTTTACTCCAAACAACCAAACAAAAACTACCACTTATCCAAGAGAAGAATGAGACCTTCTCAAGTGGTCAACCATCGCGTTAAGAAATGCACACCATCGTGCAAGTGCGGATGTTTCCGATCACATAAACGGAAACGAATTACACCACACTAAGACTAATCATGAAGTGCAAGTGTGGGTATTGATTGCATCCTAATGCCTAACATGTCATGGCATTATCATTGAACAAGATGCACTCAATTCAAACATGCATGAATAAAATTTATGACTTTGCATCTTAATGCCTAAACATGTCATGGCATTTCAATAAACTAGATGCAATTAAATAAACATGCATGAAGAGATATTCAACAATTATGAATGCACACATATGAAAACACACAACATATAAGTATAAGAAATATGCATGAGTTGTGAGTGTGTGCAACTATGATCTCTTCAAAGCATGTAAGCACTAGAATTTACCTTTGGTGCTTCTTCTCTTGAGGTCTTGAGAGGGCCATTGAACTTTCACCAATTCCTAAGCTACCCTTACGACAAGCCCTACATGTGGTTTGTCCACGAAATAAGCCAATCAATAATTGGGAATCCTTACAATCTCTAAAAATCCGGTTCAACACTCCCGCACAAAGCACATAGACATTAGGCATCATTTCATTAGAGATCTAATTGAACATTCTATTGTTACTCTAGAGCATATGCCTACTAAAAATCAACTTGTGGACTTGTTCACAAAGCCTTTGGACAAAGAGAGGTTTAAAACTCTTACAATGTCCATTGGTATGATTTGTGTTGATTGATGTTTTTGTGTGATTGTGAGTGGCTTGATGAACAAAACTTTATTTGAATATCATTATCGTTGAGAGCTACTCACTTGAAAAGTAGTGATCTTTAATAAGTATCTTTTATTGTTTCTAGATCATGCACTTGAGTTTGAAAATCTTATTTTTGAAAAGTGCACTAATGCTTCTCCTATATGTTTTAGTTTTTGAGTATATATGTGGTTGAATGTATGTAGATTATAGATGCATCTAGAAGCCTATTGCTTAGTACTTGATAGATGACCTTTGGTATGTATCCATTTTGCTTCGGCACTACATAGTATTCAACGAGCACTCTCATGGAAAGGGTTACACACCTTGGTTGTGCAGCCGCCCAATGTAGGAAAGGGCTACGCCATTGTGATGAGTGAAAGCCGCCATGATGTGTATATATTTTTGTTAGAAAAATCAAAGAAGTGTTGAAAAGAATCAATAAAAAAAATTTCTTTGATTCTAAGCCTAAAAGAAATGAAAAATAAAAGGCTTAATGGTGTATAGTTGAGAATTGTGAAAAGCTCGGGTTGTTAAATAGAAACGAGTAAACCAGCCACATGCACACACACGCTCACATGTTGATATCTATTCTTTTAAAGCAAAAACCCGGATGAATATCGGTTTGACCTATTTTTGGAAATGCTTTAGATGGATAGGTGTGGAAATTGTTTGCATGTTGATGTCACAATTACTCCTACTATATATGTGAGAAGCATTCACACACACACATTTTGCTTATATGCTTGATTCATTAGCAATGTGAGAATATTTTTGAGAGATTAATGAAAATCTATGATTCTCTCTTGGACTTTGAAAAGTGATGAAATAGTTTCTCTTATTGCTTGATTGTGTGTATGTGTGTATCCCTTGTGAACAAATCTACTTGGTGATAATATGTGGAGCATATGTTAAGGGGGAGCTTTAGTTTATTCAACTTCGCTTTCTATATGATTTGTTTGCTTAATATCTCGTTCTTTATCTCTTGTGTCCTTTGTCTATTCCTTGACAAAAATGGGGAGAAATTGTATACCTCACCATGTTTGATATGGAGGAATCCATGTTTGATATAGGGGAGAAAAATGTATACCTCACACCTTGTGTGGAAAAATGTTCCAATTATGTGAGTCATGTTCCTCTTTGTGCTTATTTGAGACTTTGTCTTAAGGGGGAGAAAGAATTCTTTCTTGATAATGTTAAGGAAGGTCGGTCCTTGGGGAGATTTAAATCTTAGGGAGACTAAGGGAGTGCTTTAATGTGAACATCCATTTTACTTGAGATATAAGGCTTTTGTGTTTGAGATAAGGGAAACTCTTGTTTATTTTTGGTATGTTTATTTATTTTTTTGGTAAAATAACTCACCATTCTTCTTTAGAGAAGATCTCTTGTTTGGTTTGCTATTTTCTCTCATAGGTACTTTGAAGACCAAAGAGGAATTATTGAAGACTCATGAAGACTTGAAGACCTTTTAGTCTAGCAATCTCTTTGTAATGTGAGGATGAGAGTATGCTATCAACTTGGGTTTATTGGATTGCAACATTGTATGGTAAGGATGAGGTTTTGCCATAGAATAGCCAAAGGGGGAGATTGTAAGGTTCATGATTTGTATTGGCTTGATTCCATTGTAAAATGCTCTATATTTGTAATAGTTGTTGCTTAGGATGTTCTTAGAAGAAAAGAAACTTCAAAGGTGAAGAGCAACGTCTAGTGCAAATATCGTCTTCAAGAGGTGAAAACGTCAAAGGTATACTTAGACTTCTATTCTTTTGTAAGGCATTAGCGCACACACACACAATTCATATATGTGTGTCCCTGCATCATTGTGCAAATATTTGGTATAACACATTCACACACATTTAAGTATGCACATGCATTGGTCTCTTATAGACAAACATTGTACAACTGCATGTTTTATGACTATCGCGTAGATATAGCATACTTGTGTGAAATTGTGTTTATATGTTTGTGTTTATTGTATTTTGGACTTGAACATGTTCTTATTTGATTCCTTATTGAGTTTCGGTCATTTTGGTTACTCATTCATTAGGTTTCGAGTCCAAACGATGTAGCTATTCGATCTACTTTGCATTCTCATTCGTTGAGTTATCTTTATCGTCGTTTTCCAAGATGAATTCTCAACCATTTGTCAAAGTTTTGTAGTCTTTGTTGTGCGTGAGGGAGTCATAATTCGTAATCCAAAAATGAATTCAAAATCAAAGTTTGGAGGCCCGAATACGGCTGAAGAACGTTAGAGGAGCGCATGAGGGACTAGCATGGCCAAAGGCCATGCCTTGGCCACCACGTGTGGAGGCGTGTGCCACACAGCCAGAGCACCCCTCTGGTCTCGTGTGCCACACGCGCCCCACACAAGGTTTGTGAGGTGGCAGCCTCTGATTGGCTCAGTTCTTCCCTCCTTTATTTCTTTTAAAAGCTTCCCTCCTTCCCTCCAAAGATAAGTTGAAGAAAATTTTCAAAAAGAGAAGTGCTGAAATTTCTTCATGATTTTCGTTTTCTTATTTCGATCATAACTTTTTCATACGAACTCGAAATCGAGTGATCCAAAAGCTTAAAATGTTGGTCTCGATAAGAGCTACAAACCCCAAGAATATTTAGAGTTAGTTGATTTTGGGATTCTTCACAGTTATCTGATTTAAGTCTGAGGTTCAACTTTGTATGTGATACTTGTTCTTCTTTCAATTTCTTTTGATCATCTCTTTTATTCTTTCTATTTGATTGATCAAATGTGTTGAGAATAATGCTAGTACATATGCTAGGGTTATATGATTGAGTGTTTGTTGAGTTTTAGTCTTGAGAATCTCATTTGAGCATATTTCACTAAACTTGACCTATCTTGAAATTGATTCTAGAAATAGCATATATGTTGTGCCTAATGACATTTTCTAGGTTTAATTTCATGATCTAAGAACTAAGATTTTTTGTGTGATATATTGAATATTCATATCTTGTTCTTATTGTTTCACATGCTTTGATTTCTAGATAGATTTGTGATTGTGTGTTGAAAGCATAATTCTAGTTTATCACTAAGCATGTACATTTAGCTTGATTGATCATCTAGCTTTATTTGATTGTGTTTGCATCATTTGCATCACTTAGATTATTGCCTTGTGAAAGGTTGAAGTCTCTTGCAAAGTGAGTGAAGCTTTGTGGAAAGAGCAAGAAGTCTTGGTTAGGAAAGTGTTCCGGATAACCAAGCAAGAAGACTTAGCTAGGAGTAGGAAACTCCCGATAGCTAAGCCAGAAATCATCCTAGAAGCTTGAGAGCTTTGGATAGGATGTTGCTACCTAGAGGTGTAGGACACACCTTGTATAGGTAGTAGGCGTTGTGGTTCACTAGCCTGAGGGTAGATTATGAGTTGATAGCTTGAAGTGGATATCATGTGTTGATAGCTTTCAGTGTGTAAGTCATTTTTCATATAGTGGATTGCTTTGCCGGTGGTTGTGGCATCAACCCATGGATGTTTCCTCATTGAGGTTTTGCCACGTAAAAATCCTTGTGTCAATTTTTGTTTTAATATTTATTTGTCTTCCATATCTTACATTGATTGCATATCTTGTATATTGATTTACTCTTGCATTAGTTAAATCAATTCATTTGTTGAATCTTTTCATGTGTGCATTTTCTTTGTTATATTCCGTATTATTTTTAATATTGGAAGAAATTGCACCTATACCTATTCACCCCCTAGGTATATTTTACACTATTACTTATGGGAATTTCACCTTGTCTACCTCTATCCCCCGGCTTGACACCACATGCCCAAGAACGATGCCTTGTGTCACCATAAAATGACACTTCTCCCAATTCAAGATCAAGTTCTTTTCTTCACATCTTTTCAAAACTTGGGCCAAGTTATTGAGACAAATGTCAAAAGATCCTCCAAACACTAAAAAATCATCCATGAATACCTCAATTATCTTCCCAACCATATCCGAGAAAATGGACATCATACACCATTGGAAAGTGCCAGGTGCATTGCATAGGCCAAAGGGCATCACCCGGTATTCGTATGTGCCGAAGGGACACGTAAACGTAGTCTTTTCTTGATCCTCCGATGCAATTGCTATTTGATTATACCCCGAATAGCCATCCAAGAAATAATAATGGCTATGCCCCGCTAATCTTTCCAGCATTTGGTCAATGAATGGAATGGGGAAATGATCTTTCTTTGTTGTTGCATTCAATCTTTGGTAGTCAATACACACCCTCCACCCAGTTTGCAACCTTTGAGGGATAAGTTCATCTTTCTCATTTTTCACTACCGTAATGCCTGATTTCATGGGTACCACATGGATTGGGCTTACCCACCTACTATCCACAATGGGATTGATAATTCCTACTTTCAACAACTTTAAAAATTCATTCTTCACAACTTCTTGCATGATGGGATTTAGTCGCTGTTGGGCTTCTCTTGTTGGCTTGGAATCTTCTTCTAAATGTATCTTGTGCATACAAATAGTGGGACTTATCCCCTTGATATCTTCTATAGACCACCCAATTGCTACCTTATGCACTCTAAGGACTTCAAGAAGCCTTGTTTCTTCATCTTGATTCAACTCTGAAGAAACAATCATCGGTTTTCTTTCTTCTTCATATAGGTAGGCATACTTGAGTGTTGTTGGAAGTTCTTTCAATTCTAACTTTGGTGGTGTAGCCAATGTTGACTCAAACTCTCATATGCCAACATCTTCAATCTCATTAATGCTTTCTTCCTTCACTAACTCCTCTATTAAATCAACCCTTTCTTCTTTATTTTCTTGTTCATCTAGGAACTCCATTGCACTCGTCATTAAAGCCTCTAATTTCTTCTTCAAAAATTCTTCACTTTCCTCTTCAATGATTGTGTCAACCAAATTCACAAGAAAACAATCATGTGCCCCAATAGGATATGCTCCTGATTCAAAAATTTTGAACTTAATCACCTCATCCAAAACCTTCATAGTGAGTTTGCCTTCATGCACATCTACGATTGCTCTAGCCGTTGCCATAAATGGTCTCCCCAAAAGCATCATTTGGTCATCATCCCTGTGCTTTTCCATGTCTAACACTACAAAATCGGTTGGAATGATAAGCTTTTCTACTTGAATCAAAACATACCTAGGGGGTGGGGGGTGAATAGGTTGTTACACCTTTTTCAATCCCTTGAAACAAACGCAAGTTTGTCCCTCAAGGTAGCTTACATTACAACACATAAACCAAACATACAAGTATAGACAATACAATCATGTGATCATTAAAGCATTGTCTATACATCAACAAGAAGCAAGAGGAAGAATAACTTTAAAACACAACAATAAAGAAAACTTGTATTTCCAATAATGTCTAATATGTTACAAGTATCAATTAAAGAATAACTATACACAAAAGAATCAATGTACAAAAGAATTACATATACAACTTATGATCAAAATGATTTGCTTACATATCACACTTAACAAAATCTTATTTCAAAATATATCACAAGTGAATATTGAGCAACAATATTAAAACACACACATATACAAATATAAAAGAGAGAGATAGAAATAATTGACACAATAAATTTTTTAGCGTGGTAAAACCTCCAAAGAGGAAACATCCACGGGTTGAACTACAACCATTGGGTACTATATATATTGGATGATAGATTAGAAATTCCTCAAAAGTGACTAACATATGATCTACTTCCTATTGGAGTCTATGTTTACCCACTCTCTATTGGTAGATTAGAAATTCCTCAAAAGTGCGGAGCCACTCTATATTGGAGTCTATGTCTACACAACATCGTTGGAAGATTAGAAATTCCTCAAGAGTGCATACACATCCCATGTACTACCCTCTATTGGAGTCTATGTCTATCTAAACGCCCAGGCCTACCAATATAGTAGCCAACTCCCTATCCAAGGCACTTATGTCTCTAGAGAGCCTCCCATGCATAGCTATTCGGACCTTCCCGATCCTAGCCATGACTTCTTGCTTGGTTATCCGAACCTCTTGTCCTAACCAAGACTTCCTTGCTTGACTATCCGGACACCTTGTCCTAGTCAAGACTTCTTGCTTGGTTATCTGGACCATATGTCCTAACCAAGACTTCAATGAATGCAAATGATGCAAACAAGCAATTCAACATAGAACATGTGATCAATACATTCCATGGAAACTAGACTTAAACATGTGAGAACACAAGTCAAAATAGTCTAAATACAAAACTTGAATTAAAACCTAGAGCATGTGAAAACACCTAACACATGTGGCTCCTTGTTTCATTCATAAATCTAACACTTGAATAAATCATATACATGAAGCACATATTCAAGATATTAGAAACATACACTAAAAATGCTAGAATCACAAAATATGTTCAATGAATATTCTAGCCAACATTTAGAGCAAGGATATAATGAATAACCAATTAAATCCTATTAGGCTCTAAATACAAAATCACAAGTGCTAATCCTAGATTTGTTCAATTAGAGGATCCAAGCACATGCCAAGGTTATTGATCATAAAATGAATCAATCAAATCACAAATAACCCTAGATATCAAACTAATCACAATACAACACTCAAACATGTGAGAAACTAGAATCATAGAAAACTAGTTCCCATTTGTCTCTAATTAGACTTGATTAGGTTTGATTATGAAGCTATCTTTCACAATAGAATTCATCATACATACACATACATATAGAAGAAGAAACCCCAAGGTAATTGAAGGTTATAAAAGAAGAAAACACAAAGATTAGTCAAATACCTAAGAATCACGAGCTGGTTCGGTTTTGTTGGTAGAGCCACTAGAAAACTCAATCAAACAGCTGAAAACTCTCTTGGAAAAGGTAGAGGACTTGATTATGAAGCTTCTCCAACTTGAATCACTCAATTTGGAGTCCGAATGAGAAAGTTATGGTGTTTGGAAGGTGAGAAAGTTTGGAGGGAAATTCTGCCCATTGGTTTTCTAATTTTTCTTCTTGAAATAAAATAGGAGGGAAAGGAGAAACTTAAAAGAGATAAAAGAGAGGGAAGTGAGTGGCCAATGGAGGGTGGCCACCTCACCTACCCATGAGAGGCGCGTGAGTCTCACGGGGCAGAGGGGCTACTGGCCCATGAGGCTCATGCGCCTCTCATGGCCACACCCCAAGCTTGGCCTTTGGCCATTGCTTGCCTCCCTTGCGCTTCTCTAGCGTTCTTCGACCGTATTTGGGTCTCCGAACTCCGAATTTGAATATGTCTTTGGATTATGAACCATGACTACCTCATGCACAAGGACGACTTTGAAACTTTGACAAAAAGTTGAGAATTCGACTCGGAATATGATGACAAAGACAACACATCATATGAGAACGCAAAGTAGCATAGCTTCCTAGTTTGGACTCGAAACCTAATGAGTGAGTAGTTGAAATAACCAGGACTTAATAAGGAATCATATGAGATCATGTTTAAGTCTAAAAACAATAAACCAAAAACAAATAAACACAAAGTCACATAAGTATGCCATTTCCTAGAGATAGTCATTGAACATGCAATTTCACAATGTTTGGTAAATTAAATCTAATGCATGTGCATACTTTGACAAGTGTGTGAATGTGTTATACCAATGGTGTACAACTATGCAGGGACACATATGAATGCCATGTGTGTGTGTGCATATGCCTTGTAAGGGGAATGAGTTCAATTATACCTTTGTTGAGCAATGTAGCTTATTCCCCTTTTAAGACACCATCTTGCATGAAACGTAGCCGAGTCTTTCTTTAAAGCTTTGAATCATCATTTCTAAGACCACTAATCAATACAAGAAAAACATCGTTTTGATATGGAATTTATGCCAACACAAACCAAAATCCTAACATTTTGGATTGCATCAAAGAATGGAAGGTTCACATTTACCTTGAAAAGAATGTCATACATATCTTGGAAGGATTGCTCCAACTTTGTATTCTTCAATCTTCTGGGATATAGAATGGGAGGGATGTATGGATTGGATGACTTGTGTAGACGAGGAGCTTCATTTTAGGGGTGGGTACCACTACCTTTTCTTCTTCTTGTCTTGTGTCTTCCACAACTGCTTCCTTCTTTTGAACTATAGGCTCACTTGAATCTTCTATAATTTCACCATTTTCTAGGATATGTCCACTTCTAAGACCCGTCATAGCCTTGGCTTTCTCGGGTTGCCTAGGGAATTTCCCTTTTTCTTGTCTTTGTAACACTTCGGCAATTTGGCCCATTTGAGTTTCCATGTTCTTCATTGATGCACCTTTATTGGTAACTAGGGCTTCGATAAAGCTCAACCTTTATCCATCTGGTAAAACGGGCTCCATTTGTTGTTGCCTTGCTTGGTTGTTGTGGAAATTCTCCTGTCGGTTCCATTGATTAGCATGGTTACTCTTCTGAGCCTTGAACTTGATAATATCCCCGGTTATTATTGAACCCTTGGTTTGCCTCTTTGCTAAGCATGTTCGAGTTTAAGGCGTTGTTATTTTTCCAAGAAAAGTTTGGATGGTTTCACCAATTGGGATTGTAAGTTTGAGAAAAGGCACCACCCTTGTCTCTCGGTTGATACCCCATTGCTTGGACTTTCTCTTGGAATCCAACACATCCTTCTCCATTGAAAGGCATATCCCCACTTCCATCTCTTCCTTGAATATGACTCACACTCCCTTAGTTCATCATGAATGATTGTATGGACTGCATCGTGGCTTGCATGTATTGTATTTGCTTGGCCAACTTTAAAACTTTTATTGCTGTCTCGGTTCCTGCTCCTACATCATATCTACCACTTGTTCTTGTGTTAAAATTCCATTATTGAGAATTAAGAGCAAGCTTCTCACACACATCCATCACAAAGGTGGCCGTCTTATCCGCAACTGAACCACTGCATGCATTGGTAAGAGTTTTTCTTGAAATGAGGAGACTTTGTATTCATCGGGGAGCATGTGGGGAGGAAGTTGTGCTAGCAAAAGTTGGAATCGTTCCCATGTCTCATGAAATGAGTCCCCATGACTTTCTTGGAATCCTATAATTTGGACTCGTAGCTCTTTATTCTTATGTGCTGGAAAAAACTGATTGAAAAATGCTTCACACACATCGCCCCACGATGTTAGAGATCCGGACTGTTAAGTGGTCAACCATAATTTTGCTTTGTCCTTAAGACAAATCGAGAAACACCTCAATTGTAATTGATCTCTTGAAAGTGTGCCAATCCTTGATGCATTTGGAAAGGTCTCCACCACCTCACTATATTCTTTCATAAATTGTAAGCAATCTTTCGTTGGGTTGCCATAGAAAGATGGTAGAAGGCTAATGTGCATGCTTTTAAGCTCATATGACCTTGTAAGGTCATCAAGAACGATGGCTGGTGGCTGACTACCAATGATTGGTCATGAATATTACCCCATAGTGAGCTGTCTTGGAGAGGAACCATAGGGGTTATTGATGTGGATGTTCATTTGTGGGAGTTGTACATTTGGTGGAATGTTCACCGGTGGGGTTGGAACAATGGGTGGATTTTCTCTTTGGTCGTCCATACCTAATGTATGACGCTAATTCAACCGTGCCCTTTCAGCAGCTATAGCTAGACTTCCAACTTGGTTAATCCGGCCGTTGTAGGGAAACAGAATACCACCCCTAGAACGATGCCCGTGCATACACCTGTGAGCTTGAAACACTAAAAACAACAACTACCACAAAGTACAAAGATAAAATAACATAATAGATAGATATATCAGGTGTCTAGAAGTAATTAGATAGATCCACTTTGTAGTGTTTGTGTTTTGTTTTGTGATAAATCATGATTAAGGAAGTTTATTCTTTCGTGGCTTTTTTTGTTGGAGTCGAGCCTATTGACCTAAATGATCAAAAGACCATGGATCTTATTCTAGAGAATGAAAGAATCTCTTGAGTCAATATGTCTCTCAAGAAGAAGTTAGAAAATCATGGTCTTGGCTTAAAAATGTTTAATGAACTTAATGACAAAATCCTTAGTCTAGAGAAAAACTTGAAAGATAGTAATGAGAGACTAGGTATTTTGAAGCAAGAGATTTGTAAGGTTCCCATTTGTTGATTGGCTCATTTCGTGGACAAACCACATGTTGGGGTTCTTTGTAAAGGTAGCCTAGGTATCAGTTTTATTGTTCGATGCCCTTTTGAAGACCTCATGTTGATAAGCACCAAAGGTAAATTTCTATGTGCTTACTTGTCTTGAAGAGATAGTTGCACACACTCACAACTCATGCATATGCTTAATCCTTGTATGTTGTGTTTATTTGTGTTGTGCATTAATGCTAATTTTCATCTCTTCTTGCATGTTTAGTTTGATTGCTTATTGTATTGCCCATTGTCTTGTCTTGCATAACATTGGATTTCATGCATTGCAAAGGGCGCTGTTCAAAGCGCTCTACAAAGCACTGTTCTAAACAGCGCCCACAAGACCTGATGCAAAAATGGTCTTTTTAATGCATCAGGTCTAATGCATTTTGGATGGGCGCTGTACGAGCGCTGTACAAAAGCGCTGTTCGTACAGCGCCCGATCAAGACCTGATTGCAATTGTGTTTTAAATGCATCAGGTTTGATGCATTTTGAGTGGGCGCTATATGAGCGCTGTACAGAAGCGCTGTTCGTACAGTGCCACTCTGTTTTCCCGAGAGAACAGAGTTGGGGCGCTGTACAAGAGGCGCTCTACGTACAGCGCCCAAGGCAAATATTAGGCCAACTTATCAAAACGACCACACCTTAATTTGGGCCCCTATATATATGCCACTTTGACTTTAGGTCAATTAAGAGAGTTCATATTCAGATTTCATACTTAGGATATTTTTTCAAGAGAAGAAAAATTTCCAAGAACTCAAATTTTATTCACTCAAACACTTTTTCATGACCATCAATCATCATCTAGCATCATCCTAGATCATCTAGATGTCTCTTTGCATGGATTCTTCATCATACTTTGCTTGGTAAGCTTTTCACTAATATCTTACATATTTTGTGTTTTTCTTAACAAGCAATCTCAATTTATTACTTGTATGATTTTCATATATCTTTTGATACAAGATTGAGATTAGTGTGATGTATGTTTGAGAAGTTGTATTGTGATAGTTAATTAGGTTTTGTGCTTAATCTTGATTAGCTAAACTATTTGATTGAACATGTCATTTAGTTTTTAATATCTAGGATTGTTTTAATTGCATATTAATCATCTTAGATAAGCATATAGGGTTTCCCTTGCTCTATGTTGCATTTGAATATTCATATATTCACTTAGGGTTTTATTCTCTTCATTGAGAAAGTAAGTCTTGTGTGTAGCTTCTGGGATTAGGTTGCTTAGATCGCAAGCAAATTGGACTAGGTTCACTCATACCGGGATTAGGTAGGTGTGTGATTACTTCCGGGATTAGGTTGTAATCGTTTTACACATTTAGTGGATTCGAGGTTCGAGTGTGGCTTACTTACTAGCCCGTGGTTTTTCCCGTGAGGGTTTCCACGTAAAAATCAAGTGTTTTTTAATTTTCGCATTCTATACTTGATTTATTGCTTTATCTATTTAGGGGTAATTTCGTAATTTTGACTAACACGAAAAATTGGGTAAAAAGCTTAAAATCTATTCACCCCCCTCTAGATAGTTTTATACACACCGTGCTATAATTTGTTTCAAGATTGAGCAAAGAGATGACTCTATTGATCGTGCTAGGAGACTTGAGAATGTGCTTAAAGTCAAACTTAGTGAGCATGTGAGTTAAGAGAAAGTGCTTAGTGACAAGCTTAATGAGGCTAGTAAGATGATAGGCAAGATGTCATCTAGTTCTAGCAAAGTAGAAACTCTGATTAAGATTGGAAAGCATCCCAGTGACAAAAATGGTTTAGGCTATGTTAATGAGAAGGTTACACTTTCAACTAACAAATGTACTTTTGTCAAAGTAAGTAGCAAATTGATTGTAGGTACACTCTCTAGCGGTAAGGCCATTGATGCTACCGAAGGTGCCTCAACGTCAATAAGGAATATCAAAGGAAGAACTCAATAAGATCAAAGACAAAGTTCATTATCCTCAATTGCAAGAGATGAAGCATCAAGGATTGCACATGTAAGGTTTTAAATTTGTATTGGCTTGATTCCATTGCAAAATTATCTTTATTTGTAATGGTTAGTTGCTTAGGTGTTTCTTGGTTGAAATGAGCTTCAAAGGAGAAAAGCAACTTCTTATGCAAATATCGTCTTCAAGAGGAAAAGTGCTTACTTGGATACTAAGGTATTAAGATACTTCTTCCTCTTGTAAAGTGTAAGCATGCACACACACAATTCATACATGTGTGTCCCTGCATCGTTGAGCAAATCGCACACACATACATTTCATTTATATATGTCCTTGCATCGTTGTGCTCATTTGGTAATAACACATTCACACATGAATTAGTATGCTCATGCATTGATCTCATATTGACATATATTGTAGAAATGCATGTACTAGCACTATGTCTAGGAAATTGCATACTTGTGTGATCTTGTGCTTATTTGTTTGGGTTTTGTTGTCTTGAACTTGAATATGATCTCATATGATTCCTTTTTGAGTTCTGGTCATTTCAGTTACTCACTCATTTGTTTTCGAGTTCAAACGAGGAAGATACGCTATTTCACGTTATCTTACAATACATTGTCTTCGTCATCGTGTATCGAGTCGATTTCATATCCAACTGTCAAAATTTCATAGTCGTCCTCATCTATAATTGAGTTATGGTTCATAATCCGAAAGCAGATTCAAATTCAGAGTTCAGAGGCCGGAGAACGCGAGGGGTACATGAAGGGAAGAACGGAAGATTGAGGACCAACCTTAGGAGGATTCCCATGGAGGCGCGTGGCCACCACGGGAAGGATGCCTCTCGGCCTCCCTGTGGTGGCCACGCGCCTCCACGAGGACTGCCAATAAGGCACTCCCAAGGTGGGTCCCACTCCTTTTGATTTTCCCTCCCATCTTGTTAGGATTTTGTGTATTAGTTAGCATTATTCTATATCAAAACGTTATTTGCTTTGTATTGTTGTGTTGTCCTTTGTTACATGGTTTATCAAGCTTCAAGGAAACCAGACAACGTTTCAAGCAAAGTATTGCCTTCATTCGAGGAAATCGCTAAATGTCTACAAAGGTAAATTAGACCTCTTTCCTCTTACAAGGCTTAGGCGCACACACACACAATTTATTCATAAGTGTTTTTGCATTATAGTGCCAAATTAGTATAACACATTCACATATTTTCGTATGCTCATGCATTGCATTGATCTCACATTGCCATACATTGTAGAAATGCATGTATTAGGACTATGTCTAGGAAATTGCATACTTATGTGATCTTGTGTTTATTTGTTTAAGTGTAAGTGATTTGGACTTGAATATGTTCTTAAATGATTCCTTGTTGAGTTCCGGTCATTTCGGATACTCACTCATTAGATTTCGAGTTCAAACTAGGAAGTTACGAAACTTTACGTTCCTTTACAATGCGTTGTTTTCGTCTTCGTCTTCGTATATCGAGTCAAGTTCACATCCAATTGTTCAGGTTTCATAGTTGTCCTTGTGTGTAAGTGAGTTATGGTTTGTAATCTGAGAATGGATTTGAATTCTTAGTTCGGAGGCCAAAGTACGGTTGAAGAATGCGAGGGGTATACGAAGGGAAGAATGGAAGGTTGAAGACCAACCTTGGGAGGATTCCCGTGGAGGCGCGTGGCCACCACGGGAAGGATGCCTCTCGGCCTCCCCGATGTGGCCATGTGCCTCCACATGGATTTTTAAGAAGGCACTCCCAAGGTGGGTCCCACTCCTATTGGTTTTCCCTCCCATCACATTTAAATACTCTCTCTCTCTCTCACTTGTTCATTGTAAAGAAGAAAATGTGCAGAAAATTTCTCTTTAACTTTCTTATCTTCCAAACACCATAACTTTCTCATTCGAACTCCGAATTGAGTGATTCAAGTTGGAGAATCTTCGTAATCAAGTCTCCTAACCCTTCCAAAAGAGTTTCCAGCTGTTTGATAGAGTTTTAGAGCAGTTCCACTGTCAAAACCGAACCAGCTTGGGATTTTAAGGTATTGAGTCAAACTTTGTGATTTTATCTTTTATGATTCTCAATTGCCTTGGGTTTTCTTCTTACATATGTATGTGTATGTATATTGAAAGCTATTGAGAAAGATAGGTTCATATCAAAGATAATCATGTCTAATTAGAGACAAATGTGAACTAGTTTTCTATGATTCTAGTATATCACATGTTTGAGAGTTGTATTGTGCTTAGCTTGATATCTAGGGTTATTTGTGACTTGATTGACTCATTCTAAGATCAATAACCTTGCTAGAATATTCTTTAATCATATATTGTAATTTTAGCATTTTTGGTGTATGTTTCTAATATCTTGAATTTGTGCTTCATGAATACGATTTATTCAAGAGTTAGCTTTGTGAATGAAACTAGAAATTACATGTGTTAGGTGTTTCATATATTCTAGGTTTCGATTCATTGTTTTCATGACTAGACAATATTTGATTTGTGTGCTCACATGATTAAGCTATGTCTACATGATTTGTACTTGATCCATACATCTCATATGTTCATGCATCATCTTGTGTGATTGCATCACTTGGATTGTTAAACTAGAATATCATACATTGTGTGCTCATTGTCTAATTCTAGTTTCCATAGCTCATTTTGATCATATGTCCTATGTTAAATGTGCTTGCATCATTTGCATCATATAGATCTTTGCCTTGTAAAAGGTGGAAGTTGAAACAATATATAGGTGTGTTCTAAATATATATCTAGAGGGGGGGTGAATAGATTTTAAACTATTATTACCAATTTTCGTAATTAGTCAATATTCCGAAAACACCCCTATCTAGTCAATATAAAATATCAAATGTAATAAGTACGGAATTATAAATGACACAAGATATTTATGTGGAAACCCTCATGGGAAAAACCATGAGTTAGTAAGTGCGCCACAGTCCTACCTCGAATCCACAAATTGTGAAATGATTACAACCTAATCCCGGTTTAATGATCTAATCCCGATCAATAATCATCACAACTGCCTAATCCCGGTATAAGTGAACCTAGTCCAATTGCTTGTGATTTACGCAACCTAATCCTGGAAGCTACACAAGTCTTACTTCTCAATGAAGAGATAAAATGCCTATGTGAATATATGAAATATCTAAAATGCAATTAGAGCTAGGAAACCCTATATGCTTATCTAGGATGACAATATTGCAATTAAAATAATCCTAGATATCAATGGCTAAATGACAAGTCATAAAGTTTAGCTAAACATATATTAAGCAATCCTATGAAGCTATCAAAATACAACACTCAATCATGTCAACACAACAATCTCTATTTTGTATCTAGAATATATTCTAAGAACATACAAATAATATAAGAGATGTCAATGATAAATAAAACACTAATTATGTAAGATAATAGTGAAGAACTTACCAAAGAGTTTGTGTTGACCAAAACCCATGCAAGCAAGCATCCTAACTATGCTAGGAAATGTTAGATGATATTTTGATTCATATGAGAATTGTTTTTGAGTGTTAAAGATGAGTTCTTGATTTGATTTTCTCTCAAATGTCTCTCATTGAAGTTTAGGGTTCTTAGAGTCAAAGAACTTGATTTAGAGAATGAGAAAGTGTGATATTTATAGACATCAAGAACAGGGCATGTGAAAAGACAAGTTTTCCCTTGAAATGCATGATCGGTGGATTCATTCGGTGGCCAGGCCACCGATCACAACCGCCGAATTAAACCAGAGAAGAACAGGGGAACAACGACAGTTTCATTCGGTGGTTTCGAAACCCCGATTAAATCACATAATCAAACCCGAGAGAAAAAATCAATCAGGTATGAACGGTGGTTATGAAACTGTCGAATCAACCGTATAATTGATCCAAAACTTTATGGACTCAAATGATGGTTTCATTCGGCAGCCAGGCCACCGAGCACAACCGTCGTTTCACCAAATGAGGTGAACCAAAGGAGAAGCCAAGTGCATTCTCCGAAGGCAATCTTCACGCTAAACCAAGCATAACATTATGCAAGTGTCGATGTTTCCGAACAATATTCGAGAAACGAATTACAAGACATATAAACACACAATAAGATATAACAACAAAGTGCAAGTGTGAAAAGTGACATGTGAAGAGTATGCACACAAATGCAAGTATGCTAAGTGTGTGTGTGCAATCTAAATCTCTTCAAAGAAAACTAAGCACTAGAGATATACCTTTGGAATGCTTGTCCCTTGAGGTCTTAAAAGTGCATTTGAGCTTGATCCTCAATCACCTAAACTACCCTTACAATATAAGCCCCAATATGTGGTTTGTCCATGAAATAAGTCAATCAATAAATGGGAATCCTTATAGAAGTCTTGGCTAAGAGTGTGAGTCTCTAAATAAGTCCAAGCGTGGAAGTCTTGGCTAAAAATGTGAGGCTATAAGTAAGTCAAAGTGTGGAAGTCTTGGCTAAGGGGTGTGAGGCCTTTAAGTAAGTCCGAACGAAGTCTTTTCTAGGGGTGTGAGGCTTCAGTTTGACAAGCATGGAAGTCTTGGCAAGGGGTGTGAGGCTCCTATAGGTCCGAGCAAGAATAGTCTCTTGTTGTTGAGTGATTCTTCAACATAGAGCAAAGGAAGTCTTGGCAAGGGGTGTGAGGCTCCTATAGGTCCGAGCAAGAATAGTCTCTTGTTGTTGAGTGATTCTTCAACATAGAGCAAAGGAAGTCTTGGCAAGGGGTGTGAGGCTCCTATAGGTCCGAGCAAGGGTATTCTCTAGAGGCATACGATGTGTCTCGGTTAGAGAATAGGCAAGTTCTTCTCTAGTGGGAATAAATAGAGAGAAATCCAGTAGATTGTGATACAAGAGAGTTGGTCACATTTGATGGTGTATTCTTATTTAACTAGTGAAAAACCTTTTGCCGGTGGTTGTGGATTCCACCCATGGATGTTTCCTCTTTGGAGGTTTACCACGTAAGAAGTATTGTGTGTCAAATGTCTCATTCCTTTTCTCTTGTATTTTGTTTAGATCAATCATATTGATGTTGAGTGCATTGTAATTGATTACATTCTTGTGAGATTAGATCTTTGATTATTCTTGTATCTTTTATATGTACTTGTACTATTGAGATATTCAATAATGGAATCAAGTACTTGGTGATATTTGTTATTTTTGGTATATCCTCCACATGCAATCCATAGGCTATGTTTGAACTATATATTGAATATGCTTGTTAATAGTCTATGCATGCTCATTTTGTGTTTATAATGGTGTTTTATAAGCTACCTAGAAGGAAAATTTTTTGTTTGTTTCAAGGGTTTGAAAAAGGCCTTAAAACTTATTCACCCCCCCTCCTTTCTAGGTAAGCTTAAGGCAATTTAACCGTGATTGTATTTACAATTGGTATCAGAGATGGGTCGTCAGAAGGCACTTGACGAGATCCTGATTATACTCACGTGTGAATTGCTTAGGTTTTTGAGTCTTGGTTGTCCTCATTTATTTGTGGAAAAGGTTCTTCTTATTTGTTATTGCATTTGTTTACTAACAATTTTGTGGATGAGCTTGAAAAGAGTGTTAGTTAAAAAAGCAAGGAAGAAGAAGTTTTTATTCCCAGAGGATGATCAAATTAGACTTGATCACTTACTCAAGCAACATAATGAGGAAGTTTAGGAAGTTCTTGAAAAGAGGTGCCAAACCAAGTGGCAAGTTCTCTAAGGAAGTCAAGAAGCCACACACTCCAAGGTACAACAAGGATAGGCATGACAAGAGTAAAAGCAAGGTTGAATGATACAAGTGCCATGGCCTTCGTCATTTTGCTTCCGAGTGTCCAAAGACATTTGCTAAGAAGGACAAGAAAGGGATGGCAATGGCGGCCACTTGGAGTGATGGTGAAGACTCTAGTGATAAAGAGAGCTCTAGTGATAAGTCTTCTAGTGAAGAAGAGATAGTTAGCAACTTTGTTGCTTTCACGGCCTCTCACTCAACTCTAGAGGAGAAATATCAAGTTTCCTTGGACAAGGAAGTTGATTCAAATCTTCAAGAGCAATCAAGTTCGGATTTATCTCATCTTAATCTTTTGGCTAAAGTGAAGAGCCTTGAAAAAGAAGTTTGGAAGAATTTGGGCCTATACCTATTCACCTCCCCTCTAGGTATATTTACACTATAATTGCCAAAGGGAATTTCATTTGGTATCAGAGTGGGTGTCTAGAAGTAATTAGATAGATCCTTTTATAGTGTTTGTATTGTGTTTTGTGAAAAATCCATTTTTATTACTATGGGTGATTCGATGCCAGAAGGTGCTTCTAGTGCTAGACCTCCACTATTGAATAGTGGTAACTACTCCTTTTGGAAAATTAGGATGAAAGCCTACATTAGATCCATTAATGAAAAAGCATGGATGAGTGTTGAGGAAGGTTATGAGTTACCTACCAAAAGGATTGAAGATGACACTATGATTGCGAAGCCTAGAGCTGAATGGATGGCTATTGAATTTGATAATGCTAAGTGGCATCATCGGGCGGTGAATGCTATATTTGGAGGTGTAGATAGTACTCAATTTATCTACATCCAAAACCTCGAATCGACATCCAATGAGGGTACGTTAGCGATTTGAAGGTCTATAGTACAAATGCTTACTTCTCAATTTGAAAGTCTTGTTATGAATGAGGATGAGAAGTTAGTAGACTTCCAAACTAGACTCTTGAGTATCACCAACCAAAGTCAAACTTTAGGAGAGCCATATCCACAAGAGAGACTTAATTGGAAGATCTAGAGATCCTTGCCTAAGAGATTTAATGTAAAGGTGATCGCAATTGAAGAAAGCAAGAATGTCGATCTTATGAGGGTTGATGAGCTTCTTGGGTCTCTATAAACTTATGAGCTTGGGTTCAAGCCGAAGATTGAGGGTAAGGAAATAACACTCAAGGTGACCAATGAGAAAAGTGAAGATGATATGGCTAGTATGGTGAGAACTTTCAAGACATTTCCAAAGAACATATGTTCTAAGGGAGAGGAAGTCAAGAAGAAGATCACTTCAAAAGAAGTGGTAGATTGCAAGGATAAATCTAAGAAGAAGTTAATTTGATGCCATGAATGCAAATGGATTGGATTTATCTCTACCAAGTGTGCTAATGAGAAGAGAGAGTTTAAGAAAGGCTTAGCAATGGCGGTTTCTTGGAGTGATATGAGTGTGAGTGATGTAGAAGAGGAAGATGAATCCTTGGATGAACAAAAATATACTAGCAATTACATTGCTCACCCGGCTATATATGAAGGAAGATTTGAGGATAGTAGGGAAAACTCCTCAAGTAATAAGGAAAGTGAATACTCTTCAAGTAGTGAAGATAGTGAAATCTCCCCCAATCATGAAGAGTTCAAAGCTTCCTCAAATTAAGATTATATAAGCTTCAATGACAAGATCCTTCAACAAAAGAATGAAGAGAACAACAAGTTGAAGTTGATCAATGCCAATTTGGTGGTGATAATTAAAGCTCTTGAAAATGAAAAGAGAATGTCTTTGGAGAAGATAAGCAAGCAAAGTGAAGTCATCAAGGAGCATGAAAAAACCATTGAAAAGTATTTTTCAAAGGTGGAAGAAAGTGCTAAAGAGTTAGATGATCTAATAGAAGACTTTATGAAGTTGTTTGCCATGGAAGGAGAGATTAAGCAAAAGGAGAACTCTTTAACTATTATGAAGATAAAGGAGTGTGAGCTTAAAGATGAAGTCAAAGCTTTCAAAGAGTCTATTAATGGCATGAAAATTGGAGCCATTAAGCTTGATGAAGTCATAAAACTTGGAAAGCATCATGGAGATATGAGTGGCTTGGGTTTTGTAGAAGAAGTGAAGAAGACTCCTACAACCAAGAACAAGTCAAGAAAGTCCAAAAAGAAAAAAAGACTCAATTACTATTCCTTCCAACATCAAAGACAAAGACAAGAAGAGCAATGGAACTTCTCAACCAAAGCATGCACACCCAAAAGGTAACTTTTCTAAATTCATTCCGGTTTGTCATTATTGTAATGTGGTTGGTCACATTAGGCCTAAGTGTTATGAATATGTTAGGCAATGCAAACTAGGAAATGTGGAACATGATAAAAATGTGAAAAAGTTACCTAATCATTCTCCTAAGCATGAGTTTAAGTCTAGAGCTAGACATAACATCTCTAAGTTTATCTTGGTTTGTCATTTTTGCAATTTTGTAGGGCATATCAAACCTAAATGCTACAAGTATATTAGACAATGCGAACTAGGAAATATTTGCATGCTAGTGAGATGAAAAGACTTCCTTTGGTTGTTTCTAAACATGTTAGGGCATTAGAGACTATGCATGATGAACATGTTAATGAAAAGAAATCAACAAGGAAAGTTTGGGTTAAAAAGAATAATGTGCATACTTGTGAAATGGATAAATCTTCTTTGAAAGTTTTTAAACATGATAATAGCTTTGATGCTTTGAGAAATGTGCATATTGATCATATTCATGTGAAGAAACCTACTAAGAAGATTTGGGTTGAAAAGAATGACATGCATGTTAATAATAATCATGTTACGAAAAATCTTAAGAAGAGTTTGGTAAAGAAGAGTGTTAACCATGATCTTTTGAAGAGTCTTGAAAAAACATTTGTGCGTGGCAATAATGATGAGTTTAATATGAGTGATATTTTCATGAACAAGATAGTTGATGATTTATCTTCTAGATTTCATATTGCCATGTGTATTGATCATGATGTTGTTAGTGTTGGTTCACCTAAGACCAATATGGTCAAAGGTGAGTGCTCTCATACTTGATTGAGTAGCACATATGAGAATATTTTTGTTCTTGTTTGATAAGAGTTATAAGTTTAATGCTTGACTACGCTATTTGTAATGTGCTAAGTCTAGTATTCAAACTTGGTGTCTCTAGTCAATACATGAACTTAATATTCTCATACTCACTATGATAGCCAAAATTTGTTGATTAACTTTAAAGAAATTGAATTTTGAAATCTATTTGGTGAAATTTTTTATTAAGACTTTTATAGAAAGTCATTTTCATGTGATTGTTTGAGTTGAAAGTGTTTGGTCTTTATTCTCTTGGGATGACACACCAACAACTTGTTGTCATGAGGACAAACAAGCCAAAAGAGCGGAGACCTTTCATTGGTGAAAAAGCTTGCAAAGGTATTTTTCTACTCTAAAAGCTTGCTTTTTATTTCATCTTTTCAACTCTATTTGTGCATGACATCATAGCACATAGATATTAGGCATCATTTTATTAGAGAACTAGTTGAACATTATATTGTTACTCTAGAGCATATGTCTACTAAAAAATCAACTTGCAGATTTGTTCACTAAGCCCTTGGACATAAAAGGTTTAAAACTCTTCGAAGATCGATTGGCATGGTTTGTGTTGATTATTGTCTATGTGTGATTGTGAGTGGCTTGATAAACAAAACTTTATTTCAATTGATATCAATATATTTGAGAGCTACTCACTTGAGAAGTAACAACAAATAACTTTTATTGTTTCTAGATCATGCACTTGAGCCTTAAAAATCTTGATTTTAAAAAGTGAACTAATGCTTCTCTTATATGTTTTAGTTTTGAGTATATGTGGTTGAAAATATGTAGATTATGGATGCATCTGGAAGCCTATTGCTTAGTACATGATAGATGACCTATGGTATTTATCCATTTTGCTTTGGCACTACATAGAATTCAATGAGCACCTTCATGGAAAGGGCTACACACATTGGTTGTGCAGCCGCCTAATGTAGGAAAGGGCTATGCCATTGTGATGAGTGAAAGCTGCCATGAAGCGTATATGTTTATGTTAGAAAAATCAAAGAAGTGTTGAAAAGAATCATTAAAACAAAAAAAAAGAATCTTTGATTCAAAGCCTAAAAGAAATGAAAAAAATAAAATAAAAGGCTTAATGGTGTATAGTTGAGAATTGTGAAATGCTCAGGTTGTCAAATATAAATGAGAAAATGAGCCACATGCACACACACGCTCACATGTTGATATCTATTCTTTTCAAGAAAAACCCGGATAAATTTTGGGTTGTCCTAGATTGGAAATGCTTTAGTTGGATAGATGTTGAAATAGTTTGCATGTTGATTGTAAGGTTCCCATTTGTTGATTGGCTCATTTCGTGGACAAACCATATGTTGGGGTTCTTTGTAAGGGTAGCTTAGGTGTTGTTGTTATTGCTCATGCCATTTGAAGACCTCGTATTGATAAGCACCGAAGGTAAATTTCTATGTGCTTACTTGTCTTGAAGAGATAGTTGCACACACTCACAACTCATGCATATGTTTAATCCTTGTATGTTGTGTGTCTTATTTTTGTGCATTAATGTTCATTAACATCTCTTCTTGCTTGTTATTTTTATTGCATCTTGCATTGTCCATTGCCTTAACATGATTAGGCTTAGAAGTCATGCATTGCAAAGGGCGCTGTTCAAAGCGCTCTACAAGGAGCTGTTCGAACAGCGCCCACATGACCTGATGAAAAAATGGTCATTTTAATGCATCAGGTCTGATGCATTTTGAAGAGGCGCTGTACGAGCGCTGTACACAAGCACTGTTCGTACAGCGCCCAACTGAGACCTGATTGAAAATGTCACTTTAATGCATCAGGTCTGATGCTTTTTGGGTAGGCATTGTACGAGCGCTGTACAGAAGCGTTGTACGTACAGCGCCATTCTGTTTTCCCGAGAGAACAGAGTTGGGGCGCTGTACAGAAGCGCTCTACGTATAGCATCCAAGGCAAAATAGTGGTGTCACTTATCAAAACGACCACACTTCATTTTGACTACCTATATATATGCCACTTTGACTTTAGGTCAATTAAAAGAGTTCATATTCAGAATTCATACTTAGGATATTTTTTCAAGAGAAGAAAAAAGTCCAAGAACTCATTTTTTATTTACTCAAACACTTTTTCATGATCATCAATCATCATCTAGCATCATCATTGATCATCTAGATGTCACTTTGCATGGATTCTTCATCACACTTTGCTTGGTAAGCTTTTCACTAATATCTTACATATTTTGTGTTTTTTCTTAACAAGCATTCTCAATTTATTACTTGTATGATTTCCATATATCTTTTGATACAAGATTGAGATTAGTGTGTTGTATGTTTGAGAAGTTGTATTGTGATAGCTAATTAGGTTTTGTGCTTAATCTTGATTAGCTAAACTATTTTATGTTCATGTTGTAGGGAAAAATACCGTAGTACACGCAGCGGAAGCGAGACTAAAAATAGATTTAGTAACTTTTAAAATTTTTCCTTTTTATGAACCTTAAACCCTTTAATCAATTAAACACATATATTATCTAACAAAAGAATAATACCTTTTGTTGCGTGATCCGATTGACTTACGTCGATGGTAATCCGCAAGATCTTCAATCCTAGCACGAACGTGGATCACCTAGGAGCGTGGTCTCCCTTTTCTTTGAATTGCAAACCTGTGAATGGACAAATAAACTTTTCTTTTCTTTGTTAGTCACAAAAACAATCAAAAGAAGACTAAAATTATTCCGGTCACTTTTGAGTTCTCAATCTAATGATCGAAACTCGCGTGAACCTAAATCGATGTTGTACACATAAGCTTATTGATGAACAAGCAAATAGTGTACCATCAAAGAATAATTTATTCACTCTTTTATGTTTTTAGTAGAATAAAATTAATGCTCTCTATGAATTAAGAAGAAGAAGAAAAATTGTCTCTCAAGCACAAAGCATAGGGTGGCCGAATTCTATACATATGAATATATAGGTGGCCTAAATTTTCTTCTCTTTTCCTATTAGGGTTGCCGAAATCTTGCTCTCTTTTTCTACTAGGGTTGCCGCAAATCACACTCCTAAAAGGAGTTTGTGTTGCACCCTAATTTCCATAAAAGAATAGACTTCAAACCCTAATCCAACCCATAGATATTTTATTCTTTTTATTGACTAAAATAAAAGACTTCTTCTTTGATTAAATAAATAAAATTAATTATTTATTTTCTTACAAAATAAGTCTTTTACTTTTAGTATACTACCAACAATAGTATAAGACTAGGAATCATATTTCCTAATCAGAAAAGATTTGTTTCTTAATTAAACAATTAATTAATAAATTAATTAATTCTTATTTAATTAAAACAATGAAAACAAAATAATATCTTAGGTTAAAATATTAACCTTGCCGCCCCACTTGAATAAAATTGGGCCTAATATTATTTTCTTATTTCATTTAATCCATTGGACTTTAAATAAAAAGCCCACATGTGAACCAGAACCATTCTTACTAAAAGAAACAAGCCCACATGTCTTTTATTAATATATTAATATAATTGAGCAGCCCATTACTTAAATAATGTGCAAATTATATTCTTAATATATTAAATGCAATTCTAGATGGACCCTTAAATTGGTCCGGTAGAATATATCAAGTGATCCATACAAGTCCGTGTGGATTGGGGATCTTGGCGAGCCATCTAAATTTAAGCTTCAATAGACATAACCTAATCACAATCAACAAATGATTCACTTAGGTCCGATCCATTAATTTTAACTCATTCCACTAAAGAGCTAAAATTGAACTCTTAAATAAAGATAGAAAAGGAAGATGTTCCTCATTCATACCCTAGACAATCATGTTGGAGATAGTGTATCCTCGTGATTAATATCAGTAATCGCCAAGAGTTCATAGACCGCCTATAACTCTCCAAGTTACCATATTTACTCATATGACCACGTTTTGAACTTGGATATTTTGACTTGTCCAGAAGCCATGTTTTCAATAGACACTATCGAAAACTCAACGTTGAGATTTAATATCCAATTACCTCAAAACTTCCATATGATGATATTATACTCTCATTTAATAAATGGAGCCACGATGTCCATATCTATAAATGAAGTCCTCTATCGATTAACAAATGAATATCACCAAACTATCGAGGATAGACTATGCGTTATAATCGTACTCATTGATAACTCAAATGATATCATTTGCAACCATAAGTCCATCATTTATCTCAAGATTAAGATAGACTCTCCGATTGTCCTGATAATGAAAAGACTATTATCTATTGACGGTTCTAGATAAAGCTTTTCATTGTGATCCAGTTCAATGCACCCAGTGCACTAGATCCTTTTGCTCGAAGACACTCCGATGATTTTAGACTCATCATATCTCATTTGATCCCACTCAAATGCTAGCAAAAGAATTCTACAACTTTAACAAGATAAAGGTGCCCAACCTTTAACTTAAGTTGTGAACATTATTCAAGACTAACTAAAGAATTGTGTCTACCACATACATATCCAGATGTACGAACAATTCTTCTTTTCTCATAGTCTTTAGACCTTATGATTATTTACTTTGACAATTATAATATTAAACTATAAATGCTATACGATTTGTTAAACCAGAAATCACTTTATTAATATAAAAAAGATTGTTAATTACAACATTACACTCTTGCTATTGAGCATAATCCTAACACATGTTATTTAGTTTTAATATCTAGGATTGTTCTAATTGCATATTAATCATCTTAGATAAGCATATAGGGTTTCCCTTGCTCTATGTTGCATTTGGATATTCATATATTCACTTAGGGTGTTATTCTCTTCATTGAGAAAGTAAGTCTTGTGTGTAGCTTCCGGGATTAGGTTGCTTAGATCGCAAGCAAATCGGACTAGGTTCACTCATACCGGGATTAGGTAGGTGTGTGATTACTTCCGGGATTAGGTTGTAATCGTTTTACACATTTAGTTGATTCGAGGTTCGAGTGTGGCTTACTTACTAGCCCGTGGTTTTTCCTGTGAGGGTTTTCACGTAAAAATCAAGTGTTATTTAATTTCCGCATTTTATACTTGATTTATTGCTTTATCTATTTAGGGGTAATTTCATAATATTGACTAAACACGAAAAATTGGGTAATAAGTTTTATACACACCGTGCTATAATTTGTTTCAATTGGTATCAGAACGGGTTCTTAGATATACATAGGTGATCCTTGCTTATTTTGGTGTGTTTTGCATTTTGTGTGATTTTTGATCATTCATTCATTTGCATTCATTTGATTCATTTATAAACACTATGAGTGGAAACGGTGGAAATGGTGGTGGCAACGAAGGTGCTTCTAGCACAAGGCCTCCATTTCTTACCGGATTGAACTATTCCCAATGGAAAAAGAAGATGGAATCCTACATATGTCAAATTCATGACCATGCATGGATGGCGGTGGAAGACGGATATGATCTACCCAAGATGACTCCCGGTGGTGGAGGAGAAGAAGTATTGAAGCCTAAGGCGTAATGGAACGCGCAAGAGTTTGAGGCTTCAAAGTGGAATAGGAAGGTGATGCATGCCATCCTATGTGCAATGGACGAAAATCAATATAAATTGATTCAAAATACTAGGATAGCTAAGGAGGCATGGGACATCCTAGAGATTGCACATGAGGGAACCGAAGTGGTGAAGGACTCTAAGCTTCAAGTCCTCCAAACTCAATTCGAGATGCTTAAGATGGAAGAGAATGAGTGCTTCAACGACTTCGAGATCAAGTTGATGGACATAGTCAACCAAAGTCATCAACTTGGTGATCCATATTCGGATAGGAGAATCAAGCAAAAGATTATGAGATCTCTCCCGGATAGGTTTGAATCAAAAGTAACGGCTTTAGAAGAAAATAGTGGATATAAGGATATGAAGCCGAGTGAGGTGATTGGGAGACTTCTAGCTTATGAGTCTAGGAAGGGTCCTATCTCCATACCTCCTAAAAAGCAAAAAAGAATTGCTTTGAAAACCTCCAAGGATGAAAAGAAGGCAAGGAAGAATAACTCGGACGAAGACCTTGCATTATTTGTGAAGAGATTCAAGAGGGTCATGAAGTTCGGGAAAAAAGACTTTGGTTCCAAAGGTCAAAACTATAAGAAAAAGGGTTCCTACAACAAGTTTGAGCCTAGGAAAGAGATGACCGAAAGGAAAGGGGTCCGTTGTTTTGAGTGTGGTGGGATAGGTCACTTTGCCCCCGAATGTGCAAATCACAATGAGAAGAAAAAGGGAAAAGTGATGGCCGCCACTTGGAGTGGAAGTAGTGATGACTCCATTGAGGGAGATGAGTCTTTGGATGATGAAGAGCTCATGGCTAATCTCCTAGCTTTTGCCTCCTCCCATAAAAGCAAAAGTGTTAGTGAAAGAGAGGAAATGATTTAAGAGGAAAATGACTCAAGTGGAGAAGAAAGTGATTCATCCTCTAACTCCATAAATGGATTTGTGGAGAAAAAGGTGCTTGCTAAATGCCATGCCGAGTTTAATGATTTAGCAATCAAGAGCACAAGAAAGATCAAGATGTTGAGAGAAGAAAATCTTGAGCTTTCATCTCATAATGACCACTTAAGTGAACAAATGGAAAAATTCAAGAAGATGGAACATAAGCTAAGAGAGGAGTTAGTCTTATCTAGGAGGAATGAAGAAAGTCTAAAGAGGGAGCTTGAAGAAGTAAGAAAGTCTATGACTAGGTTGGATTCTAGCACCAAGAAACTTGACCATATGCTTGGTGTTGGAAAGAGTCCATGTGACAAAAGGGGTCTTGGGTATGAAGATGGCAAGAAGATCTCAACCTCTAACAAGACCATGTTTGTCAAGAGTTCGGGGATCGAAGAAGCCTCATTCGTGCAAATTCCTAGGAAGAAGTTAGAAGTAGGACAATGTTCAAATGCACAAGTGAAGATGGTGCCAAGAAGGCAACCCCAAGCTCAACCCCCTAAGGTCCCTCAACCCAACATTCCTCCACAATTGGCTCACAAAGGAAAGAGACCAATCATGCAACCTCAAGCTAGGAAGTAAGCTAGATCGGTTCAACAACGAAGATGGATTGAACCCACTCAACCACAAAGACATGGACAAGCTCACATGCATGCTCAAGGACAAGGTATGATCCTTATTTTATTCCTACATGTCATTTTTGTGGATTTGATGGTCATATTAGATCAAATTGCTTTCAATATATTACAATGTGTAGAACACATAGCATGATTGAAAAGAGAAAGAATAAAGCCAAGATGCATGTTCCTAGGAATGATAATATTGATGTGCATAATCCTAGGACATCTAGAACCCATGTACCAAAGACCACTAAGAAAGCTAAGATTGTTTCTAGGTGGATTAGAAAGAATGAAAATGTTTGCCATGTTGCTCAAATAGCCTTAAAGGCAAATTCTTCTAATTTTTGGTATTTAGATAGTGGGTGCTCTAGGCACATGACGGGAAACAAGAGTTTCTTCGAGACTCTTGTTATGGAGGAAGGAGGATGTGTCACTTTTGGTGATGGATCCAAAAAGAAAATTGTAAGGAAAGGAACCATTTCCGTTCCCGGATTACCCTCCTTATCCGATGCTTTATTTGTTGATGGCTTGAAAGCCAATTTAATAAGCATTTCACATCTAAGTGATGAAGGATATTCCGTCTTGTTTAGAAAAGATGATTGCTCGATCCTAAAGCCCGATGGACAAACCTTGTTGAAAGGTATGAGATCTAGTGACAATTGTTATTGTCTTGAAGCTAGAATAGTCTCAAACAATTTGTCCATGGATGAGCAAATAGAGTTGTGGCATGAAAGACTTGGCCACATGAACTTTAGGGATTTAAGAACCCTTGGAAAGTTCAATTGTGTGCGTGGCCTCCCTAAGCTTGGGAAGAAAGCCAATGGAATTTGTGGACCTTGCCAACAAGGAAAACAAACCAAGAGCATGCACAAAAAAGGCAAGTATCTCTCCACCAAGGAGCCTCTAGAGCTTCTCTACATGGATCTCATGGGTCCTATGCAAACCGAGAGTTTAGGTGGAAAGAGATACATTTTTGTTTGTGTTGATGATTTCTCTAGATTTACATGGACATATTTTCTTAGAGAAAAATCCAAAACTTTTGATAAGTTTAAAATGATTTGTACTAAAATACAAAATGAAATGAATTCTAACATTAAAAGCATTAAACGGATTAGAAGTGACCATGGGAGGGAATTTGAGAATGCCTCATTTGAAAGCTATTGCAATAGCTTAGGCATCTCCCATGAGTTCTCGGCTCCTAGGATACCTCAACAAAATGGAGTTGTTGAAAGGAAGAATAGGGTCCTTCAAGAGATGGCCTGAGTGATGTTGCTTAGCAACAATGTCCCTAGGAACCTATGGGCCGAAGCCGTCAATACAGCTTGCTATATAGGGAATTGTGTTTTCCTAATGCCCGGATCTAGAAACACCTTCTATGAGTTATGGAAGGGTAGAAAGCCAAATGTTAGCTACTTCCACACATTTGGAAGCAAATACTACATTTTAAATGACCGTGATCAACTTGGCAAATTTGATGCTAAGAGTGATGAGGGTATCTTTATTGGCTATGCCTTAAATAGTAGAGCCTATAGAGTTTTCAACTTGAAGACTCGAACCGTCATGGAATCATCGAATGTTGTTATTGATGATACACGGCTCAAGTCTAATGACCATAAGGAGGAGGAAGTTTTAGATGATGACTCTCATTTGGAGAAGGTTGTGGTGACTCCCAATGTTGGGACGTCCAATGACAATAATGAAGTCATACAACCTATTACTAGAGTCCTTCTCTTGGACTCTAATGAACCCGCTCCATGGGTTAGAAGACTCTATAACAAAGAGGATGTTTCTCTCTAATTAATTGAGATGCATAAAGTGACTTATATTGATTATGCAAATATCTTGCATGCTACTATCTCTCGTTGCTATGAGTGACCTGGTTGGGGACTTCTCCTTTGCCTATATCATGACAAAAAAGGGGGAGTAGGATATGGTAAGGGGAGTTGCAAAATATAGAAGCAATTGTGCATATTGGGGAGAACATTCATTGAGGGGGAGTAACCCGTTGAGGGGGAGCATTGCATACACATATATTGCATCATGTTGTGCCTAATCTTTTACAAATGCAAATGCTTGTTTTTGTTCTCACTTGATTAATCTCACTTTTTACTTGTATTGGAAATGTTAGAAACTTTATTTTCAGGGATTGATTATTCTACAAGAGGTTGAAGACTTCAAGTTGCATTCTCTTATCTCTTTGTAATGTAGAATATCATTGTAGTCCCGTAGTTTCTATTTTTTGTGAGGAATCAATGTGAGTGGTGGTTTTGTAACGAAATAGCCAAATGGGGAGATTGTAAGGTTCCCATTTGTTGATTGGCTCATTTCGTGGACAAACCACATGTTGGGGTTCTTTGTAAGGGTAGCTTAGGTGTTGTTGTTATTGCTCATGCCCTTTGAAGACCTCGTATTGATAAGCACCGAAGGTAAATTTCTATGTGCTTACTTGTCTTGAAGAGATAGTTGCACACACTCATAACTCATGCATATGTTTAATCCTTGTATGTTGTGTGTCTTATTTTTGTGCATTAATGTTCATTAACATCTCTTTTTGCTTGTTATTTTTATTGCATCTTGCATTGTCCATTGCCTTAACATGATTAGGTTTAGAAGTCATGCATTGCAAAGGGTGCTGTTCAAAGCGCTCTACAAGGCGCTGTTCGAACAGCGCCCACATGACCTGATGAAAAAAATGGTCATTTTAATGCATCAGGTCTGATGCATTTTGAAGAGGCGCTGTACACAAGCACTGTTCGTACAGCGCCCAACTGAGACCTGATTGAAAATGTCATTTTAATGCATCAGGTCTGATGCTTTTTGGGTAGGCGCTGTACGAGCGCTGTACGTACAGCGCCATTCTGTTTTCCCGAGAGAACAGAGTTGGGGCGCTGTACAGAAGCGCTCTACGTATAGCATCCAAGGCAAAATAGTGGTGTCACTTATCAAAACGACCACACTTCATTTTGACTACCTATATATATGCCACTTTGACTTTAGGTCAATTAAAAGAGTTCATATTCAGAATTCATACTTAGGATATTTTTTCAAGAGAAGAAAAAAGTCCAAGAACTCATTTTTTATTTACTCAAACACTTTTTCATGATCATCAATCATCATCTAGCATCATCATTGATCATCTAGATGTCACTTTGCATGGATTCTTCATCACACTTTGCTTGGTAAGCTTTTCACTAATATCTTACATATTTTGTGTTTTTTCTTAACAAGCATTCTCAATTTATTACTTGTATGATTTCCATATATGTTTTGATACAAGATTGAGATTAGTGTGTTGTATGTTTGAGAAGTTGTATTGTGATAGCTAATTAGGTTTTGTGCTTAATCTTGATTAGCTAAACTATTTTATGTTCATGTCATTTAGTTTTAATATCTAGGATTGTTCTAATTGCATATTAATCATCTTAGATAAGCATATAGGGTTTCCCTTGCTCTATGTTGCATTTGGATATTCATATATTCACTTAGGGTGTTATTCTCTTCATTGAGAAAGTAAGTCTTATGTGTAGCTTCCGGGATTAGGTTGCTTAGATCGCAAGCAAATCGGACTAGGTTCACTCATACCGGGATTAGGTAGGTGTGTGATTACTTCCGGGATTAGGTTGTAATCGTTTTACACATTTAGTGGATTCGAGGTTCGAGTGTGGCTTACTTACTAGCCGTGGTTTTTCTCGTGAGGGTTTCCACGTAAAAATCAAGTGTTATTTAATTTCTGTATTTTATACTTGATTTATTGCTTTATCTATTTAGGGGTAATTTCGTAATATTGACTAAACACGAAAAATTGGGTAATAAGTTTAAAATCTATTCACCCCCCCTCTAGATAGTTTTATACACACCGTGCTATAATTTGTTTCATTGATATCACAATTACTCCTTCTATATATGTGAGAAGCATTCACACACACACACATATTTTGCTTATGTGTTTGATTCATTAGCAATGTGAGAATATTTTTGAGAGATTAATGAAAATCTATTATTCTCTCTTGGACTTTGAAAAGTGATGAAATATTTTCTCTTATTGCTTGAATGTGTGATTGTGTGTGTTCCCTTGTGAACAAGTCTACTTGGTGATCATATGTGGAGCATATGTTAAGGGGGAGCTTAGTTTATTCAACTTCGCTTTCTATACGACTTGTTTGCTTAATATCTCGTACTTTATCTCATGTGTCCTTTGTCTATTCCTTGATAAAAAGGGAGAGAAAATGTATACCTCACCATGTGTGGAGAAATGTTCCAAATGTGTGAGAAATGTTCATCTTTGTGCTTTATGGAGACTTTGTCTTAAGGGGGAGAATTCTTGTCTTAAGGGGAAGAAAAAAATTCTTGCTTAATTAGGTTAAGGAACTTAGGGAGATCTTTAAAGTGAACATTTGTATGGATAGGGGGAGTCTTATTTGTTTATGTGAATATATCTCACCAATTTTCTTTGGAGAAGATCTCTTGTTTGGTTTGTTATTTTTCTCGTAGGTACTTTGATGATCAAAGAAGGGATTCTTGAAGACTCAGGAAGACTTGAAGACATTTTAGCATAGGGATCTCGTTGTAATGTGAGGTTGAGAGAATGCAATCTTCAATGGGTGAATATTGTGTGGTGATGATGATGTTTTGCCATGGAATAGCCAAAGGGTGAGAATGCAAGGTTTTAGATTTGTATTGGATTGATTCCATTGCAAAACTATCTTTATTTGTAATGGTTAGTTGCTTAGATGTTTCTTGGTTGAAAGGAGCTTTAAAGGAGAAAAGCAACTTCTCATGCAAATATCGTCTTCAAGAGAAAAAGCGCTTACTTGGATGCTAAGGTATCAAGATACTTCTTCCTCTTGTAAGGTGTAAGTGCACCACACACAATTCATACATGTGTGTCTCTACATCGTTGAGCAAACTGCACACACATACATTGCATTTATATGTGTCATTGCATCGTTGTGCTCATTTGGTAATAACACATTCACACATGATTTAGCATGCTCATGCATTGATCTCATGTTGACATACATTGTAGAAATACATGTACTAGGACTATGTATAGGAAATCTTATGTTTATTTGTTTGGGTTTTGTTGTCTTGAACTTGAATATGATCTCATATGATTCGTTTTTGAGTTCCGGTCGTTTCGATTACTCACTCATTTGTTTTCGAGTTCGAACAAGGAAGTTACTCTACTTTACGTTCTCTTACAATGCATCGTCTTCATCATCGTGTATCGAGTCGATTTCATATCCAACTGTTAAATTTTCACAGTCGTCCTTGTGTGTAATTGAGTTACGATTCATAATTCGAAATCGGAGGAGGCCAGAGAACGGTCGAAGAACGTGAGAGGTGCTTGAGAGGGAGCAAAGGAGAAGATAGGAGGCAAAGTGCCACCTTCCCTCGTTCCCATGGAGGCGCGTGGCCACCATAGGAAGGAGGCCTCTCGGACTCCTCGTGGTGGCCATGCTCCTCCACGGGGATCAAGGCTGAAGATGGCACATTTCCCTTTTTGCCCTTCTTCTTCTCCACTTGGTTTCCCTCCCTATATAATTTGAAATCTCATGCATAATTTTCTACCACTTCTCATTATTTGTTTCTGTTAACCGCCAAAAATGACGGGGATCAAAAAAGAATTTTTCACAAGCCTTAAGAAGAAAGTCGGAATCCAAAGTAGAAACGGAAAGATGTCCGGACATCCCGCCTGCTAGCTGATGGGCTAAAGAAGGGAGCCTCAACCCACCCCGGTCTAGAATCCCCGGGACCAGGAAAAGGACTAGGAAGCCAAAGGATAAATGGAGGGGGCCTGAAAGACACAACCATCACGAGATCCTGGTACCCAGCTACCTCGAGTACCCCGATACCCGAATATCTTGGTACCCCGCTGCTTGAAACCCCGATATCCGCGAACATCGCTTTTAAAGGAGCGTGAGAGACGCAGGGTACTTGGGATACCCCGACCAGCGAAACACGTGACAAGCACGTGGCAAGACATATACCAGGATCCCGATAGATTGACCCCGCTGAAGCAGGAGGCAGGCACCCCGAAGAACAGACTACATATTAAAGCGGATACTAAACGTCACCATTTAAAGATGAAAGCTACAACGCGGCATTCATTCCCTCATTTTAGTATCCTATTTTAAATAGGGGTCAACTGATTAGGAGTCGAGAAAAAAGGAATCACCTGATCTTTTGGGATGACTTTCCCAATGAATTCGGAGAGACTTCACAGGGAAACCCGTGTATCACTGAAACCCTAGACCAAGGTTCTAGGAGTGCTCAAGAAAGCGGGCCTATATATACGAATGATATGTTGACTGGAGAGGAGATCGAAACCCTAATTTACTTTTTCTACTAATCGACAGACACGAAAAGCTCCATCTCGATCGTTCTCCTTCAGGCTTTATTTCTTTTCCATATTGTAATACTGATAGTTCAAATACCAGGTTGTAAGAAATCGTATTTCAGATCCACATATATATATATACATACATATAAACTGCTTTTCAGCTTTCATATATCCACCATATAAGAAACTCGTCCATCCCATTACTTGTATTCATCGAAATATCAGACTCATGATACCCAGCGGGATACCAGGCTATTAAGTATCTCGCTGGCCCCAGTCAGTCTTGATCCGGGACCGTTTCATACATGCAATATCTCGCCTAGCAGATTCCAGAGAACCAGCGGAATATCGAGGTATAGAGTATCTCGCTAGCCCAGTTCTAATTAGATTCGGATCCATCACATACCGTTAATTCTAAATTGCACCCCGGTGACAATTTTGGGTTAACACTTTGGCGCCGTCTGTGGAAAGAACCCCCATTAACAAACTTACAAGTTCAACTCAGAAAAAGACAGAAGATGAGGCATTAATCCTCCCAAGGGCAACCCGCCAACTCGGGGCCCCATTCCCTCGCTTCCACTCAAAATCAAGGGAAAAGGAAAGGAACCAGAAGCCAGATCCTGCCGCTTAATCTTGGATCAGCACTACAGGACCTCGCGGTCCCGGAAGCGACTCGGTAGCCCATAGAGCAACATGCTCCAGCCTACATGGAGAGCATCCGCCTTAGGATGATCGCCCAAGGGATCCCCTTTGAAGCACCCGGATTTACCGAAGGAGCAGGACCAAGTACCCAGGTACCGGTTTTTAACGGACTCGGACCGTCATTATCAGTACAGAGTCATCCTGAAGATCTCAGACGTCAATTGGTGAAGCCAGCTACCAATATCCCACCTAGAAGGATCCAGTCAGCGACGAGGCCGACAGCAAAGACTGTGGTGCAACCAGTTCAGGCTAGCCATACCATTAGCGGAGGACCAACCCTTGCAGGAGCTTCCAACAATTCAAGAAAAAACCATGCAAGGAAGATCCCGAAGCATGCAGCTGGCCGTGATGTGTTCCGGGTGTCAAAAAGATTGCGTGATTCCCCCCCTTCTACTCAGATCGTGTTTGTTGAAGATGATACCTACAGTGCAGCACAACCCCGTGACGATCCAATGGTGATCACAGCCCAGATTGCCAACTGTCGGGTTCGCCGCATCCTGATTGACACCGGAAGCAGTATAGATATCCTATTTAAAGAAACGTTTGAGAAGTTTAACCTCAAGAACCCCTGCTACAACAGTTGCAGGACACCCTTATATGGTTTTGCAGGAGACTCCGTGATGCCAGTAGGAGCGCACACCTTGCCAGTAATTATTGGAGAGGCCCCCCTTCAGCAGAACATCGTGACGGAATTCATTGTAGTGGACATTCCGTCCGCTTACAATGCGATCCTCGAAAGACCTTTCTTGTTAAGAATCAAAGGAGTCCTATCCATTTATCATAACATCCTGAAGTTCCCAGTTGGAACCAAAGTAGGGGAAGTCAGGGGGGATCAGCAAACAGTCCGTACCTGCCATGCAGCATTTACCAACCCCACCACTTCAACCAAGCAATACACCCGTATCGCCCAAGAGCTAAGTTGCAGGGCTTCAGAGCCAGACCTCCACATCCTAGAAGAAAGGTAGATACCAGATTTGGTCCCAGAGGAAACTGAAGAATAGGGAAAAGGATGGACTGGAGGACACCCCACGGAAAAGTTAGAAGAAATCCAGATTATAAAAGGTGACTCAGCTATCAAAACCCTTATAGGCATTGCTAGTGAAACAAATACTCGGTGTGTATGATATTAATCTAAAGGGGGGGGGGGGGGGGGGTGAATAGATTATAACTAATTTTACCCAATTTTCGTGTATAGTCAAGATTACGAAAATACCCCTAATAGTCAATATAATATAGCAAGTGTAATATGGTGCAGAAATTAAATAACACTTGATATATACGTGGAAACCCAACCACTGGGAAAAACCATAGGCTGTTTAGTGCGCCACGCTCGAACCTCGAAATCCACTAATTGAAATGGAGTTTACAACCTATGTAGACCTCGTCTAACAGTCCGGTCAATAACCCCCCACTTCTACCACGCGGGCCTTTAAAAGTGGCTCTAGTCTAATTTGCTTGTGGCTTAAGCACTCTTAGCCACAAGTCTTAATTCTCAATGAAGAGATTATGCAACCTATGTGAATATATGATGATATTCAAATAACAAACAAGGCTAGGGAACCTTAGATGCTTATATATGATGATGATATAACAATTAAATCAATCCTAAATATCAAGAGCTAAATGACATGTCATAAAGCTTAGCTAAACATAGATTAGGCAATCCTAAGATATAGATATCAAAATACAACTCTCAAACAATCAATACACTAATCTCAATCTTGTATCTAAGATATATATAAGTAACATACAAGTGACAATATGAGATTGCTTGCAAAGAAAGACACAAAATATGTAAAATATTAGTGAAAAACTTACCAAGCAAAGTGTGATGAAGAATCCATGCAAGATCATATCTAGATGATCAAAGATGATGCTAGATGATGTTTGATGATCATGGAAAGAAGTTTGAGTGAACAAAGGTGAGTTCTTTGGTGAAATGTTTCTCTTGGAAAAATATGCTAAGTAAAAATATGTTTTTGAACTCTCTAAAAATGACCTAAGATGAAAGAGACATATATAAAGGGTGTCAAGATGAAGTGACATCGTTTTGAAAAGTGACACACATTTTGCCTTGAGCGCTGTACGTAGAGCGACTTGTACAACGCCTTTCTGGTAAAAATGAAGAATGTTCTTCATTGGCGCTGTTCGAACAGTGCTTTTGAACAGCGCCTCTTCTCTGTTCTCTCGGGTTAAGGATAGGCGCTGTACGTACAGCGCTTCTGAACAACGACCGTACAACGACTTCCCAAAATGCATCAGACCTGATGCATTTAAAAGATCATTTTCATCAGGTCTGGAATGGGCACTGTTCGTACAGCGCTTTGAACAGCGCCCTTTGCAATGCATGAAATCCTAAGCCTAATCATGACAAGGCAATGGACAATGCAAGATGCAATCAAAATATCATGCAAGAAGAGATGTTAATGAACATTAATGCACATAAATAAGACACACAACATACAAGATTTAAACATATGCATGAGTTGTGAGTGTGTGCAACTATCTCTTCAATGCAAGTAAGCACATAGAAATTACCTTTGGTGCTTATCGAGATGAGGTCTTCAAAGGGCATTTAACTTGGACACCAATACCTAAGCTACCTATACAATGAACCTCAATTGTGGTTTGTCCACGAAATAAGCCAATCAAGATATAGGAATCCTTACAGCTAGGTTTACAAATTGTGTTTGACAAATGCTTTTAAATACACACAAAACGACTTTGTCACCATCTCTTGAAGGACCCTATTTTTCCTCTCAACAACTTCATTTTGTTGAGGTGTCATAGGAGTCGAAAACTCATGAGAGATGCCTAAGCTATTGCAATAGCTTTCAAAGAAAATATTCTCAAACTCCCTCCCATGGTCACTTCTAATCCATTTAATGCTTTTAATATTAGATTTCATTTCATTTGGAATTTTATTACAAAGCATTTTAAACTTGTCAAAAGTTTTAGATTTTTCTCTAAGGAAATATGTCCATGTAAACCTAGAGAAATCATCTCCACAAATAAAAATGTATCTCTTTCCACCTAAACTCTCGGTTTGCACAAGACCCATGAGATCCATATGGAGAAGCTCTAGGTGCTCCTTGGTGGAGAGATACTTGCCCTTTTTGTGCATGCTTTTGGTTTGTTTTCCTTGTTGGCAAGGTCCACAAACACCATTGGCTTTCTTCCCAAGCTTGGGAAGGCCACGCACAACATTGAACTTGTCTAAGATTCGTAAATCCCGAAAGTTCATGTGGCCAAGTCTTTCATGCCACAACTCAACTTGCTATTACTTAGACACATTGTTTGAGACTATTCTAGCTTCAAGACAATAGCAATTATCGCTAGATCTCATACCTTTCAACAAGGTTTGTCCATTGGGCAATAGGATAGAGCAATCATTTTTACTAAATAAGACGGAAAGTCCTTCATCACTTAAATGTGAAATGCTTATCAAATTGGCTTTTAAGCCATCAACATACAAAGCATTGGACAAGGAGGGTAATCCAGGAATGGAAATTGTTCATTTCCCTATGACTCTCTTTTTGGATTAATCACCAAAGGTGACACATCCCACTTCCTCCATGACAAGAGTCTCAAAGAAACTTTTGTTTCCCGTCATGTGCCTAGAGCACCAACTATCTAAATACCAAAAATTAGAAGAATTTGCCTTTAAGGCAATTTAAGCAACATGGCAAAAATAAGCATCTCTTCTAATCCACCTAGGAGAAACATTTTCTTTCCTAGTGGTCATAGGTACATGGGCTCTAGATGTCCTAGGATCATGCAAATTAATTCTATCATTCCTAAGAACATGCATTATGGCTCTACACTTTTTCTTCTCAATCATGCTTTTAGTTCTACACAATTTAATGTAACGAAAGCAATTTGGTCTAATATGACCAATAATACCACAAAAATGACATGTAGGAATGAAGTTAGGAATCATACCATGTCCTTGAGCATGCATAGGAGCCTTCCCATGCTGTTGTGGTTGAAGCGGTTCATTGCATTTTCGTTGTTGAACCGGACTAGTTTGCTTCCTTGATTGAACTTGCACGATTGGTCTCTTTCCTTTGTGAGCCATTTGTTGAGGAATGTTGGCTTAAGGAGTTCTTATGGGATGAGCTTGAGATAGTCTTCTTGGAGCCACCTTCACTTGTGCACTATGTAAGCATTGTCCTAGATCAATCTACTTCCTAGGAGTTTGCACCGATGAAACTTCATTCTTGCTCAAGCTTTTGACAAATACCATCTTGTGAGGAGTATAGTACTCTTTCCATCTTCAAATCCTAGACCTCTCTTGTCACAAGGACTTTTCCCAACACTTAACATAAGGTCAAGTTTTTCGGTGCTAGAAGTCATCTTTGTCATTAATCCTTTAACTTCTTCAAGCTCCCTCTTCAAACCTTCTTCATTCCTTCTATATAAGTCTAACTCCTTTCTTAGCTTATCTTCATTTTCCATCGATCTCACTACTTCTTCACTCAAGTCATCAACCTTGATTGAAAGCTCTAAATTTTCTTCTTTCAACCTTTAGATTTCTCTTTTGTTATTTAACGTTGAGCTTTCAAATTTGATCATGAAGTCTTTAAGATCCATTTCCTCCACATGTCCTTTTGTGGAGTTAAATGAGGAGTCATCTTCACTTGAGTCAATCTCCTCTTGACTCTCTTCCTCTTCTTCACTAGAACATTTGCTCTTGTGGGAGGCAAAGGCTATGAAGTTAGCCATGAGTTATTCATCATCCGAAGACTCATCTCCATCATTGGAGTCATCACTTCCACTCCAAGTGGCGGCCATCACTTTACCCTTCTTGTTCTTCAAATTTCCACAATCAGGTGCAATGTGTCCTATATCGCCACACTGATAGCATTGGATCCCTTTCCTTTCACTCTTCTTTTGCCTAGGCTCAAACTTCTTGAAATTCCCTTAAGTAATAGTGTAAAATATACCGAGAGGGGGGGGGGGGGGGGGGGGGGGGGGGGGTGAATAGGTATATGCCCAATTTCTTCCAAATTAAAAATTATACGGAATATAACAAAGAAAATGCACACTTGAAAAGATTCAACAAATGAATTGATTTAACTAATGCAAGAGTAAATCAATATATAAGATATGCAATCAATGTAAGATATGGAAGATAAACAAATAATAAAACAAAAATTGACACAAGGATTTTTACGTGGTAAAACCTCAAAGAGGAAACATGTATGGGTTGATACCACAACCACCGGCAAAGCAATTCACTATGAAAGAAAGAGATACACACTCATTGCAATCAACTCCTAGTCTATTCACAAGACCAAGTGAATCACTCCCCTACTCCCTATCCAATATGAGTCGTTCACCTCTAGGAAGCAACTTCCTATCCAAGGCTCTCAAGCCTCTAGAAAGATTTCCTTGCTTAGCTATCTAGATCCAAAGATCTTAGTCAAGCTTCCCTAGCTCAACCATCCGGAGTATCACACTCCTAGCTAAGACATTTGATTAGTTATCTGGATCCTCTTGAACCTAACTAAGACTCCTTGTTTGGCTATCCGGAACACTTTCCTAGCAAAGTCTTCTTGCTCAAATTAAAGCTTCACTCACTTTAACAAGAGACTTCAACCTTATGCAAGAAAATGATTTAAGTGATGCAAATGATGCAAATCACAATCAAATAAAGCTAGATGATCAAACAAGCTTTATGAACATGCTTAGAGATATTCTAGGATATGCTATTAACAACCAATCACAAATGTACCTAGAAATAAATGCATGTATATCAATAAGAACAAGTCAAGAATATTCAATATATATCATACAAAAATTCTTTGTTCTTGGATCATGAAATTAAACCTAGAAATTATCAAGAGATACATCATACAAGATATTTCTAGAATCAATTTCAAGTTTAATCAAGTTTAGCAAAATATGTTCAAATAAGATCACAAGGCTAAAACTCAATCAATCAATCAATCATACAAACCTAGAATGTGAACTAACATCATTCTTAACACATTTCATATATGAAATAAGAAGATTAAAAGTTATGATCAAGAATGAAAGTAAGAAGAAGATGTTTCACATTCAAGTATGATCCTCGGACTGAAATCTGCTCACAGCGAATAATCACGAAGTCACTTTTCTCTGAAAATGATTGGGGTTTGTAGCTCTCATCAAGACCAACATTTTTGGCATTTGAATCAAGTGATTCGGAGTTGAGATGAGAAAGTTATGATTGAAACAAGACAACTAAAAATCATGAAGAATTCTGCACTATTTTTTCTTTTTCAATCTTCTTCAAGTTGTGTTTGGAGGGAAGGAAAATGATTTTTAAAAGAGAGAGAGAGGGAAAGGAAACACCCAATTGAAGAGTGCCATGTTAGCCTCCATGTGTGGGCCATGTGTGGCACACTTGGGCAGAGAGGCTGTCCAGCCGTGTGGCACACATGGCTCACACATGGACACCAAGCTTGGCCGTTGGCCATGCTTGCTCCTCTCGCGTTCCGCTCACGTTCTTTGGCTGTATCAGGGCCTCCGAACTCCGATTTCGAATCCGTTTTTGGATTATGAATCATGACTCCCTCACGCACAACAATGACAATAAAAATTTAACAAAAGGTTGAAAATTCATCTCAGAAAACAACGACGAAGACAACTCAACGAATGAGAACGCAAAGTAGCGTAGCTACATCGTTTGGACTCGAAACCTAATGAAAGAGCAATCGAAATGACCGAGACTCAATAAGAAATCATATGAGAACATATTCAAGTCCAAAAAACAAGAAACACAAACAAATAAACACAATGTCACACAAGCATGCTATATCCAAGCGATAGTCATAAACCATGCAAATTTACAATGTTTGTCAATATGAGAATAATGCATGTGCATACTTAAATGAGTGTGAATGTGTTATACCAAATGTTTGCACAATAATTTAGGGACACACATGAATGAATTGTGTGTGTGTGCGCTTACTCCTTGCAAGAGGAAGAAGAATCTTGATACCTTAGCATCCAAGTACGCAATTTTCCTCTTGAAGACGATATTTGCATGAGATATTGCTTTCCACATTTGAAGCTTCTTTTCTTCAAGAATCACCTAAGCAACTAATCAATACAAATAAAGAGACTTTTGCAATGGAATCAAGCCAATAAAGATCTAGGATCTTACACTTCTTAAAGGGAGCCTTTTTCTTCAAGTCTTGACCCTTGGATCCAAAACTCTTCTTCTCGGACTTGTAGAATTTCTGAAACCTTCTCATCAATAACGCCATTTCTTCATCTGAGTATCCTTCTCCTCCTTTTCCTCCTTAGAGGCTTTCAAAGCAATTCCTTCAAGCTTTTTCAGAGGTGTAGAGCTAGGAGCCTTCCTAAACTCGTAGGCGAGGATTCTTCCAATTACCTCGCTCGGCTTCATGTCCTTAAACCCACTATTTCTTCTAAAGCTGTAACCTTTGATTCAAACCTATCGGTGAGAGACCTCATAATTTTCTGCTTGACTCTCCTATCCGAATACGGGTCACCGAGTTGATGGCTTTGATTGACAATATCCATTAACTTGACTTCAAAGTCATTGAAGCATTCATCCTCTTCCATCCTAAGCAACTCGAATTGCGTTTGGAGAACTTGAAGCTTCGAATCCTTGATGACTTCGGTGCCCTCATGTGCGACTTCTAGGATATCCCATGCCTCCTTGGCAATCATAGTATTCTGAATCAATTTATATTGATTTTCGTCCATCACACTTAAGATGGTGTGCATAGCCTTCCTATTCCATTTCGAAGCCTCAAACTCTTGCGCGTTCCATTGCGCTTTAGGCTTCAATACTTCTTCTCCTCCACCCGTAGGAGTCATTATAGGTAGATCATATCCATCTTCAACCGTTTTCCATGCACGGTCATGAATTTGACATATGTAGGATTCCATCTTTCCTTTCCATGAGGAATAATTCAAGCCGGTGAGAAGAGAAGGTCGCATGCTAGAAGCTTCCTCATTGTTACCACCGTTTCCACTCATTGGGTATAATGAATGAAATGAAATGAAATGTATGCAAGATGTATGAATGAACAAAAATCACACAAATGCAAAACACACCAAAATGAGCAAGGATCACCTAAGTATATCTAGGAACCCGCTCTGATACCAATTGAAACAAATTTACGGTGTGTTGTAATATTAATCTAGAGGGGGGTGAATAGATTTTAACCAAATTTACCCAATTTTCTTAAATGGTCAAGATAATGAAAATATCCCTATCTAGTCAATACAAGTATAACAAGTGTAATATGTGCGGAATATAAATAACACTTGATAAATACGTGGAAACCCTCAACAGGGAAAAATCACGGGCTGTTATGTGCACCACACATGGACCTCGAATCCATTAATTGTAATAGAGTTTACAGCCTAGGTTGACCTCAACCTCTACGGCCTATAACCCTTTACTACTACCCGCGGGCCTATAAAAGCGGACCTAATCCAATTGCTTATGGCCTAAGAAATCTTAGTCATCAAGACTTAATTCTCAATGAAGAGATAATAAAGCCTAAGTGAATATATGAAATATCCAAAATGCAATTTAGAGCTTGGGAACCCTATATGCTTGTCTAGGATGATAATATTGCAATTAAAACAATCATAAATATCAATAGTTAAATGACATGTCATAAAGCTTAGCCAAACATAGATTAAAATAAACCTAGATAGCTATCACAATACAACACTCAATCATATCAACACAACAATCTCTATCTTGAATATTAGAAATTAATCTGAGAGCATGCAAGTAATAAAAGAGATGCCCTGATAAATAAAACACTAATTATATATGATAATGGTGAAGAACTTACCAAAGCAAATGTGTTGATGAAAGACCCATGCAAGTAAGCATCCTAGATATGCTAGAAGCTGCTAGATGAAGTTTAATGCATATGAAAATGGTTTTGAGTGTTTAAATGAGCAATCTTGATTGCCTTTTCTCTCACAAATCTCTCTATAGACTTTAGGGTTCTTATATTGAAAGAGTTAGTTTCAGAGAGATGAGAAAGTGATGTATTTATAGACATCAAAAACAGAGCATGTGAAAAGACAAGTTTGCCCCTGAAAATGCATGATTGGCGGTTTCATTCGACTGCCAGGCCGCCGATCGCAACCGCCGAATTGAACCGGAGAAGAACAGGGCATCATCGATGGTTTTAATCGGTGGTTTCATAAAATCAAGACCTGAGAGATTAAATCAACCAGGTCTGATCTGCGGTTTCGAATGGTGATCATGGCCGCCGATCGTAACCGCAGAATCACTTCAGACCTTTCTGGAGTAAAACGGTGATTTCCATTCTACGGCCAGGCCGTCGATCACAACTGTCGTTTCACCAAATGTGGTGAAACCAAAGAAGAAGCCAAGGGCGATCTTCTCGCTAAACCAAGCACACATTCGTGCATGCATGGACGTTTCCGAACAATATCGGGAAACGAATTACAAGACACATAAACACACAACAATATTCAACAATAAAGTGCAAGTGTGAAATGTGACATGTGAAGAGGATGCACACAAGAGTAAATCATACATATGCAAATATTACAAGTGTGTGTGTGCAACTAAATCTCTTCATTGAAAACTAAGCACTAGAGATTATACCTTTGGCGTGCTTATCACCTTGAGGTCTTGAAAGGGCCTTTGAGCTTGATCCTTAATCACCTAAGTTACCCTTACAATCTAAGTCCCGCAATATGCTCTAAACACCAGAATTGGATAAACGCCTGCAATTACGAACACAGAGCTGATAAGAAACGCTAAAACGCACGGAAATGACACAAAGGATACGAAATTGAGGGACGAAATATATAACATATTTGGCACGATCACTAACCATAGTGACAATGACATTATAAGTGTCACAAATACTTTTAGTGACGGAGGTATAAGTAACAAACTTTTTGTGACACTTTTATTGTCATGGTATTGATATTGTGACAAATGTTTCACTTATTGTGACATATATATTTTGTCACTATATGTAATCTTTCTTAAAAGATTAAATTTATTGTGTGGAAAGCTTGCAATGATTGGATTCCAACCATGGCTAACCTTAGTCACAGAAGAGTTCTGGTTGAGGACAGGTGTCCATACTGCTTGAGGCATGGTGAAACTACACTTCATGCCTTGTGGGAATGTCGGAAGCTGAAATTGACTCGTGTTGATTGGTTACCCGGAAAAGCTAAAGGAAAAGGTATGTACAAAAACTTCTTAGATCTCATCCTGGACTGCTTCTCTCTTACTAGTAGTGATGAATTGGAACTTTTCTGTACCATTTCCTAGAGGATTTGGTTCATCAGAAATTCGGTTCTACATGGTGGTCCTGATCAGGATGTTCTTGAGGTGATTACTTGGGCAAAAACTTTTCTGGTGGAGTATCACAAGTGTAATGCTGGGGAGATGAAGATTTGTGCTAGAACCAGACCTTTGGTGGTTAGATGGGACCAACTGAATATAAGAGAGTATAAGATCAATTGTGATGCCACTGTCGATGTTGAGGGATGTCGTATTGGCATCGACATTGTGATACGGGACTATACTGGCTTCGTTTTGGCATCCAGCTCCCAAGTGATAAAGGCAGCTTTTAGTCCCCAAATGGCAGAGACTGTGTATAAGGAAAGAGCAATCAGAGCAATTAGAGCAATCAAAGTCTCCTAGTCAGTCAACACATCGAAGATTGTAATTGATACAGCATAAGTCAAGGATTGAGTATTGTTGTCATTACCAAGTATAGATTCAATTTCATGATTCACTGCTATGTTATTGGCTGATATACAGTTGCTAATATCTCTCTGTATGATCACATCATCACTCTTTTGTGTATTTATACTCTGTACAAACACAATGTAATGCAAGACATTTTTACTAAACAATTCTATCTATCCTCTTTATGGTATCAGAGCCTCATAGCTCACACAAGTAATATATTTTTTTTTTCTTCTTCATCACTACTTATCAACATGTCAGGAGAAATTTCTACAAGTTCTCTGAACACTAGCCAAAACCATGTCATTCTCAATCCAAGTTCAATCTCTCTAAATCCTGACCTTATTTCCAATAACGCTGCTGCACAACTCCCTCTCAAACTCACATCACAAAATTATCTATCCTGGCATGCTCAATTTTACACACTTTTATATGGCTATGATTTGATCAGATATCTTGACAGTTCCTTCCCATGTCCTCTTGCCACCATTCATCAAAATAACCAAAAGGTTCCAAATCCAGACTATCGTTCGTGGAAACGACAAGATAGCTTACTCATCCACGTTGTCCTCGCCTTAGTATCTAAACAAATTGTCTCTCTTGTTGTGACTGCCACTACTACTCATGAAGCATGGAATTGTCTCACATGCCTATATGCCAACAAATCTCACTCTCGCATTAAGCATTTAAAGGAGCGTCTATCTATTACTAGCAAAGGGACCAAAATGGTGGCTGAATACATGCAAACTTTTAAAGGCATAGTTGATGAACTGTCTATTATTGGAGCTGCTCTTCCTAACGATGATTTAACCATCCATGTCTTGAATGGTTTAGGATTTGATTATAAAGAGAATGTTGTTGTTGTTCGAGCCAAAGAATGACCCATCTCATTTGAAGAACTGCATGACAAATTGAATGACCATGAGACTTATCTCAAGAGAGATGAGGCAAGAAAGGAATCTTCTCAGATTACTGCTTAATACAGTCAAAGCTCTATCAACAAACAAAGAGCTAGTTTTTCAAACAATAATAAAAAGACTTCACCAAATACCTTTAATCAGTCATTCAATCAGCAGCCTAACTTTCGATTAAATGACAACAAGAATTACAATTAGCACTATAATCATAGCCGATCACATCAAGCTATCTCTCAACCTAAACCGGTGTGTCAAATATGTGACAAAGCTGGACATATTGCTAAATTTTGCAGGGCCCATCATCAGCCTTATCTAGAAAGTCAGGAAAATTATGTAGCCACTGGTGGTACCAGTTCAAACAATTGGCTTGTCGACTCAAGAGCTTCATATCATATTACTTCAGATTTACAAAATTTGGCTATTCATTCCGAGTATGATGGTAGGGATGATATTATGATTGGCAATGGTACTGGTATTCCAACAACTCATACCGGAGCAACTACACTCACCACTCCCTTTTCTACCTTTACACTAAATAATGTCTTATATGCTCCTTCCATTAAAAAAAAATTTACTCTCTATTTCTCAGTTTTGTAAACAAAATAATGCCTCCATTGAATTTTTTCCACTTTCTTTTGTTGTGAAGGATTTAAGCACGGGGGCATCACTCGTTCAACTCGTTCAAGGGTGGAACAAGGATAATGTGTATGAGTGGCCATCTCATTTACAATCATCCCACCTCAAACCTCAAGCTCACGCTACTCTCAAAGCACCTTTACATGATTGACATCGCAGGCTTGGTCACCCTTCCATTCCTATTCCTCGTTATGTTATCTCTAACAACACCTTGCCTTTTTCCTCATCTAGCAGTATTAATAATTGTAATTCTTGTTTTTGCAATAAAAGTCATCGCTTGCCATTTGGAGTCTCAACTGTTGTTAGTCGTGGTCCGCTTGATGTGATATACACTACTGTTTGGGGTCCTGCACCTATTCCTTCAATTGATGGTTACCGATATTATGTAATATTTGTGGACCACTACATTAAATACATTTGGAACTATCCTCTCCAATTTAAATATGATGTGTCTAAAGTTTTTTGCAATTTTAAATCAGTTGTGGAAAATTATTTTAACACATCTATTGTTACAGTTTACTCCGACGGTGGTGGCGAATATCAAGGACTTCGCCAAACCTTTCTTACTCTTGACATTCAACATATCATTTCTCCACCACATACACCTCAAATCATTAGCACCGGTGAGCATCGTTATCGTCACATTGTTGAGACTGGTATCACTTTACTTCATCAAGCATCTCTACCTTTGCACTTCTGGTCTTTTGCCCTCCAAACAGCCTCGTATCTTATAAATCGTCTACCCACCCCAGTGATTAATTTTCAATCTCTGTTTGAGAAGCTATTTTCAGAAATTCCCGATTATAGTAAATTTCACGTCTTTGGGTGTCTTTGCTGTCCTTGATTATGACCATATACATATCATAAACTTGGACCTCGTTCTACACCATGTGTGTTTCTCGGTTACTCTATCACTCATAATGCTTATCGTTGTTTTGATTCCTCCATAAAAAAAAATTCACATCCAGACATGTTGTCTTTGTTGAAAATGAGTTTCCTTTTAAAAGTCATGATTTTCACTGTCCTAGAGTAAATGTGTCAAACATTCAAACCTGGTATCACATTCAAACACTACATTATATGATTTCTACATCTCCGTGTCCACCTACTAATAACACATCCACTAACACCACCAATAATCCATCCATACTTGGCCCTCCACCTATTAATCTTATTCCTGTCTCTACAGGATCAACAGATGCTTCTCATGCACAAGCGGAACTCACTCATGCACATGATCAAGTGATGCCTTCCTCGAGTGGTGACCAATGCTCATCCGACAATTAGGTAATTACTACAACCTCTCTTCATCAATCTGATCCTACACCCCACCCCACCCACCCACCCAATGTTTACTAGGTCCCAAAATAGTATATTTAAACCAAAACAGCTTCATCACACCACATCTCACATGCTACTAGAAACTAATGAACCATCCAATGTCAATCAAGCTTTAAAAAGCACTCCATGGCGTAATGCTATGAGTGATGATTTCACTGCTCTCTTACATAATTCCACATGGGAACTTTTGCCCCCTCATTCCTCACAAAATGTTGTTAGGTGTAAATGGATCTTTCGAGTTAAACGCCATCCTGATGGCACTATCTCACGCTATAAAGCCCATCTTGTAGCCAAGGGTTTTCACCAACGTCCCGGTATTGACTATCATGCCACATTTAGCCCTGTAGTCAAACCTGCCACAATCAGGCTTGTTCTCTCACTTGTTGTGAATAAATCATGGTCCATCTAACAATTAGACGTTAATAATGCGTTCCTTCAAGGCACCCTCACTGATGATGTCACTACAAAAAATGGTCTTTTCCGATGGCTAAATGCCGTCGGAAAAGACCATTTCCCGTCGAAAATATACTTTTCCGATGGGAAAAAGCCATCAGAGGTCGTCACAAATACGCTTGTCAGAAATAACTATTCACTGACGAGCTGTCACAAATACCACTATTTTTGACGGCCATGGCCGTCGAAAAAGATAAAAATGCTGTCGGAAATAGTGATTCAAGATGGTCAAAATTACTTATATTTCCAACGGCTTTACCACTATTTCTGACGGCTTATTGCCGTCAGAAATAGTCGAATTATAACAAAAATAGCATGACTCGACTTGATAGTCGCCACGTCACCCCGACACGTGGCACTCTTCTAGAACTTTTTCTACTGATCTCCCTTCTGGGTCAAGGCCACAAGATAGCAGCCAGGATGACATTGTTTCCAAGTTCATAGCAGCGTGCCCTGGAGGAGGCCTGCATCAGATGTCTTCTTTGCCGACGGATATCCTAGTCACTAAGGGGGACGCTTTGCTTGCCGAGGTATATACTTCCAACTTTTCCTGCCTGTTACATATATAGCTCCTCTTTTTTTTTTTCTTCTTGTTTTTTTTTTTTTCTCAAATTTCCATTCTTATGTAGGGCTTCAAGTTTGCCTTGGCCATGGGGCAGTAAGCGTCGGCCTTAAGGGAGGCCAATTTGACCCTTTAGGCCCAAGTGGAGGAAACCAAGGACAACCTGGCTCGGGCTGAAGAAAATGTCGCTTCTTTGGTGAAAATTGCGGCCAAGTCAGAATCCGGGAGGCAGGATGCTCTGGTGGAGCTTGAAAGGATGCAGCGTGCCTATGATACAGAGACCATAATTTCCACCCGGCGTAAAGCTGAGAGGGAGTCCGTCAAGGTAGAGATGGCAGTCTTTTCAGATGAAAACCGGTTCCTACGTGGTTCCGTGAAGGTTTTAGAATCCCAGATGGATTCTTCCTTCACTGATGGATATTTTACTGCCTCCTACGAGGTTGCCAAGGCCTTCCCTCCTTTCGACTTGCTGACTCCTCTTGGTTGGGATCGGGACCACATTATGGCTAAGGCCGCCAGTCTTTTAGATGCTGATCCTAATCAATGAGGTCCTTTGCAGGAGGCTGTCATCCCGGACACATCCTCTAACCTGCCTGGTTCTGATGGCTCACTCGGGGTTGAGGCTTAAGATCCCCTTTCTGCTTCAGCCGACCTAGGATAGATTTCTGCTCAGCACATGGAGGAAGTGGGTTTTCCGTTTGCCGCCAGCTCACTTGAAGGACAGCAGACAGGAGGAGAACAGATGGAGGGATCCCGGCAGGAAACGTATGCGGGAGAAGGAGGCGACACATGATTTTACCTTTTAATTTAATGAGACTTGCCTTGTAACTTATTTGTAGCCTTGTAACGGGGATTAGGCACCCTGCTTGACTTAATGAATTCCATCCTTTTTTTTTTTGCGATCATTTCCTTTGTCCATACGCTTGCTTGTAAACTTATGCCTTGTTCAACAGTGGGACTTGTACATGATTCAAGTTAGGATTACCCCAATCCCTGTATAGTTTAGCTCCCACCTTAGCTTGCTAGTGGAGGGTAAGTTCTTGGTTGGTCTTGTTTCTTGAACACAGTCCTTGGCCAATAATCCCCCTTAATAGTAATCTACTTGATACTCAATGCTATGATCATTGTCCGTTTATCCTTGTCGACTTCCTCGTCGGGAATTCTGATGATGGATTCATCTTAGTCGCCCATCAGGGTGAAATGTTCGACCCTTGAGAGTGATGGCCCAGTTCCTTGATGCCTAGTCCTGAACGGCTACTTGGTTTCTTGGCGAACTGTCCTGGTAAGCAGTTGAGGCCACTTTGACACCAAGTTCATCCTGGAGGGGGGTATTCTCCGTCCGAGGCTTCAGGAGGCCCATATAGGTTCTCCTGGTCTTGATAAGATAGATCCTGGCGGGTGACTACACCCCTTATGCATTTGAGCACCAGGTCCTTCCTGGAGGAGGGTATACCCCGACCAAGGCAGCAGAAATCCATATGGCTTTTCCTAGTCTCGAGGTGAAAAATGAGCGATGAAGGCTTGCTGGGCGAAATTAGGAACACTAAAATCGACTTTATTGAATTTCTCAAAAGCAAATACAAAGCAGAAAAGGTCGAGGTATATACATCAGAAATATACCAACCGAGCTAACGCTCTTCTTCAAATCTTGAGACTAAGTCCTCCTAGAGAGACCCTTCTTTCCGAGGTGACATATCAGGTACTCAACTTCATTTCCAAACTGTTCTGTGTGATTCTTCTCTAACCATTCCCACTCTTCTCCTATTGTGCTCTCCAATTATGCCTCCTCGATACCCGGTTTATAGATAACGTGGGTATATTGCCTTGCTAATGTAGCAAGGTTGGCATACACTGCATAACATGTGCGGTCCTAACTGGAAATTTCAGGACATTGTGATAAATGGACAAGACTCCCCAGATACCTGACAAGAAAGGTCTTCCCAAGATCGCATTGTAGGCGGATGGGGTATCTACCACGATGAACTCGGTCATGATGTTCTGCTGATGGGGGGCTTCTCCAATTATCACGGGCAAGATGTGTGTTCCTACTGGCATCACGGAGTCCCCGGTAAATCTGTATAAAGGAGTAGTGCAACTGTTGTAACAAGGATTCTCAAGGTTGAGTTTTTCCAATGCTCCTTTAAACAGGATATCCATGCTACTTCCAGTGTTTATCAGGATGCGGTGGACCCGACAATTGGCAATCTGAACTGTGATCACCATTGGATCGTCATGGGGCTGCACTGTGTTGTAAGCATCATCCTCAGTGAAAATGATCTGAGCAGACCGTTGGTATTCCAGAGACCCTCGGGATACCCGGAACACATCTTAGCCAACAACGAGCTTCGGGATCTTCCTAGCATGATTCTTTCTTGAATTGTTGGAAATCCCAGCTATAGTTGGCCCTCCACTGATGGTATGGATGACCTGGATTTGTTGCATTAAATCCTTCCCTTCATCTTTCCTCCTTTCTTCTACGTCCCGCATCTCCTTCTGTACTTCCTTTCCCATTTTGATGCTGTCCCGTACTTGTTGCAGGAATTCAGTTAAAAGTCCCCCTCTAACCAACCCCTCGATCTGGTTGCAGAGGCTATAGCATTCAGACGTGTTGTGCCCGACATCCTCATGAAAGTCAAAATACTTGTAACGATTTCTTTGATCAGCTGGGACTTTTATTGGATCAGGCTTCCTAAATAAGCCCTTATCACGAATGGCTAGGTATATGGTTTCCCGAGAGGCATTGAGATGAGTGTAATGGTTGTACCAATCTTGCTCAGTTGATATGCGGGCTACCTCTCTTAGCGGAGGGGTTACTCGGGGTGGAGTCCTTCTAGTAGGGTACCTTTCCCTGTATTAAGGAGGCGGCGGCGGCCTGTACGTCCATCGATTCAGAGAAGGGTTCTGGACTCTCTTCGTAGGTGCTGACTTAAGAGATTCCTTCTTAGACCGCTTGGATGACCGGGCTTCATCGTGTTCAACCTTAATTCGGAGCTGCTCATCTATGTCTACCTGCTCCAGCGCCCTATCATAGGCCTCCTGGTATGTTTCAGGTGGGTGTTTGGCAAATGATCGGAATAACCTGCCAGCCCACAAGTTCCTTCTGAAGTTGGCGAGGGTCTCCTTCTCGGTGAACACTCCCATCTGGACCACCTCCGTGTGGAACTTCTCTACGTAAGATCTCAGCATTTCACCCCGTTCCTAGATTACCTATTGCAGTAGGACAGGATCCTTGGGGCGAGGCTTGATCCCCTGAAATTGAGCATAAAAATCGGTAGTGAGCTTTGTAAATGAATCCACACTTCCCGGGGGCAACTTTCTGAACCAAGTTTTAGCACAGTTGGTCAGTGTTGAAGGGAACATCCTGCACATGGTTGACCGGGTAGCGTTCTGGATTTCCATCTGGTGGACAAAGCTCTCCATGTGACTCACGGGATCCTCTGATCCGGAATACTTCTCAGTGGGCATTTTGAACTTTGGGGGTAACTCAGCTTCCCGAATCCTCCAGGAAAATGGCGCGTTCATCTCCTTTACGGGGTTCTTCCGAGTACCCCGTTGTTTCCCTTTCTTCAGTTCCTTGAGCTCCTTCACCATCTTGGCCATTTGACACTCAAGGCGTTTAGATCCTTGATGGAGGCGTTTAGATTCTTTGTGTCCGGATCATGCTACTGAGTCTTCATTGTCAGAGGTTTCTGATTCCCTAGCAGGTTCCTTACGCTTCTTCTGATGACCGATACCCTGCTGATCCCTCCTGGATCTAGTACTGCCACCTGCGTCGGGTTGAGGATCCCTTTTTCTTATCGCCGGCCTAGTTGTCGACTGGGCCTTTCTTGGCGGGATGTCAATAGCTGATTTCACCAACCGGTGTCTTAGATATTCAGGATGATTATGCATAGGAAAAGGTGGTCCGAGTCTATCAAAAATCGATGCTCGGGTACTTGGTCCAGTCCCTTCTGTAAGTCGGGGTGCCTCAAAGGGTATCCTTTGGGCGATCATCCGAAGGCGGACGCTTTCCACGTAGGCAGCAGCATGTTGCTCTATGGCCTCCCTTGCCGCTTCTAGGACCACGGGGTCCTGTGGTGCTGATTCTGGATTTGGTGGTGGGACTGATGCCGTGATCTGGCTTCTGGTTCCCTTCCTTTTCCCTTGATTTCTCTTGGTGGAAGTGGGGAATGGGGCCCTGAATTTACGGGTTGCCCCTGGGAGGATCGGAGCCTCATCTTCTATATTCTTCTACGTTGAATCTTTAAAGTTTGTTAATGGTGGGTGGTTTTTTCCCACAGATGACGCCAAAGTGTTAACCCAAAATTGTCACCGGGGTGCCATTTCAAATTAACGATATATGAAGGGCCCAGATCTGAATAGATCTAGGCTAGCGGGATGGGCAGTATCCCGATACCCCGCTATATCTTATGAATCTACTAAGAATAATGGGTGCAAGTAGTAGGAGGGATAATTTCCTGATATGGTGAGAGTATGAAAGCATAAAACTATTTATGCATTATATGGATAACGACTGTAATAAGATTTTACAACTTAATGCTTGAACTATTGAGATTACAGTAGGGGAGAAAGTAAAACATCTTGGTGGACAATCGAGATGGAGCTTTTCGTGCCGGTCGATAAGTAGAAAAAAAGTGAGGTCCTCCATTTTTCCTGTGAACATATGATCATTATATAGGCCCGCTTTCTTGCTGAATACTCCTAGAACTTCGGTCTAGGGTTTCAGTGATGCACGGGCCTTCCTTTGGAGACTAACGAATTCGTCGGGATATTGATCCCGAAAGATCAGGCGATTCCTTCTTTCTCGGTTCTAAATAAGTTGACCCCTATTCGAAATAGGATTCTTTATGGCGGGAATGTATGTCGCGTTGTAACTTGAGTTTTTATCTTGAACGGTGACGTTTAATGTTTGCCTTTACATGTGGTCTGCTCTTCGGGGTGCTCGCCTCCTACTTCAGCGGGGCCGGTATACTGGGGTCCAGGTGTTTATCTTGCTTTGTGTATGTCACGAGTTTTGTTGGTTAGGGTACTCTGGGTACCGCGCGTCCCTCTCGCTCCTCTTAAAATGATGTTTGCAGATATCGGGTTCCAGGTATCGGGATACCCGGGTATTGGGGCACTCGGGGTAGGTGGGCGCCACGATCTCGTGATGGTTGTGTTCTTAGGGCCCTTCTCTTTACGGCTTCCTAATGCTTTCCTGGCTCCGAAGACCTTGGATCTAGTTGAGGTGGTAGGAGCTTTTTATTCTAGCCCGTCAGCTGGCAGGTGCGGTACCCAAACATCTTTCCCGCAGTCATTTTGCATCCCGGCTTTCTTCTCAAGTCCAGTGGAAAATTCTTTTTTGGTCTCCGCCATTTTTGACGGTTAACAGAATTCATTAAGTCAAGCACGGTGCCCAATCCCCGTTACAAGGCTACAAATAAGTTACAAGGCAAGTCTCATTAAAGTAAAAGATAAAATCATGTGTCGCCCCCTTCTCCCGCATGCGTTTCCTGCCGGGATCCCTCCATCTGTTCTCCTCTTGTCTGCTATCCTTCAAGTGAGCTGGCTCCAACCGGAAAACCCATTTCCTCCATGTGCTGAGCAGAAATCTGTCCTAGGTCGGCTAAAGCAGAAGGGGGATCTTGAGCCTCAACCCCGAGTGAGCCATCAGAACCAGGCAGGTTAGAGGATGGGTCTGGGATGATAGCCTTCTGCGAAGGACCTCTTTGATTAGGATCAGCACCTGAAAGACTGGCGGCCTTAGCCATAATGTGGTCCCGATCCCAACTAAGAGGAGTCAGCAAGTCAAAATGAGGAGAGAAGGTCTTGGCAATCTCGTAGGAGGCAGTAAAATATCCATCCATGAAGGAAGAATCCATCCGGGATTCTAAAACCTTCACGGAACCACACAGGAACTGATTTTCATTTGAAAAGACTACCATCTCTGCCTTGACGGACTCCCTCTCAGCTTTGCGCCGGGTGGAAATGATGGTCTCCGTATCATAGGCACGTTGCATCCTTTCAAGCTCCACCAGAGCATCCTGCCTCCCGGATTCTGACTCGGCCGTAGTTTTCACCAAAGAAGCAACATTTTATTTAGCCCGAGCCAGTTTGTCCTTGGTTTCCTCCACTTGGGCCTAAAAGGCCAAATTGGCCTCCCTTAAGGCCAACGCTTGCTGCCCCATGGCCAAGGCAAACTTGTAGCCCTACATAAGAAAGGAAATTTGAAAAAAAAAAAAAAAAGGAGCTATATATGTAACAGGCAGGAAAAGTTGGAAATATATACCTCGGCAAGCAAGGTGGCCCCCTTAGTGACTTGTATATTCGTCGGCAAGGAAGACATCTGATGCAGGCCTCCTCTAGGGCAGGCTGCTATGAACTTGGAAACAATGTCATCCTGGCTGATATCTTGTGGCCTTGACCTAGAAGGGAGATCAGTATAAGAAGTTCTGGAAGCAGATACTTTAGCTTTCTCCACCCCGGCAGGTTTGTCATTCTCCACCCTTGCAGTCCGTTTGACTGAAGGAACCCGAGAAGGAGGAGAGCCCACCACGACTGCAGACTTGGGAACAACAGCCTTAGCAGCCAGCTTCGTCTTGGGGACTGGAGAGTTTGTTACTTTGGCCGCCTTCGCTAACATTTCGCTGAGAGAGGGACGTGCAGCGATTTTCGTCAGGGAAGGATCCAGAAAACGGAGCAACAACCCTACCGAAGCAGGAGGAGAAGAGGATACCGGATGATGTGACCCCGATACAAACCTAGTACTAGGGGGATAAGGAATGGGAGAGCAAGGCATGCGGAAAGCCCCCGAGGTAGCAGGAGGAGATGCCGGAAGAGGAATTGCTGAAACTACAAAAGAAAAAAGATGTAAAAAAAAAAAAAACGACGATGAAGGAGGGGTGTTAACCAAGCACGGTCACTTATCGGGTTCAGCAACAGCTATCTTCAGGTATCTCTCCAATCGAGCCCCTTCAAAGGGATCACAGAAAGGGTACTGCATGTTCATGTAACCCCTTTCCTGAATCCTCCTCAGGATCTCCCTGGATTCGGAAGACAGTTTCCCCAAACTCCATATTTCTTTGGAGGATAACTGGGTAGGAACCGGGTACTTGGTCCCCCCGATATGAACCGAGTGACCCCAATCCCCTTCGACTACAATCCACTCATCCTTCCATGGTGGATTGTACTTCACCTTTGCCTTGGGCACAGCGAACTTCATTTTGTTGCTGGGTTTCAAATAAAACTGACCCTGAGGAGACAGGTTGGCCACTTGGTAAATGTAGCGGATTTCGTCGAAGCCCGCCTCCATTTGCAAGTTATCCCTCTCACACTGCTCCTTCTAGAGCACCAAGAACCCCGTCAAGTTCTTCCAGAACCCAGGGGAAATCTAGAGTGGAGCTAGCTCCAAGGCCACTAGTAATCTGCAGAGTGAAGGGTGAAGTGGGAGCCGAACCCCGCACTCGAAGGCAGCCACGTGGATCAACAGGCGGCCTACAGGGGGTGTGTACACCTCGTAACCCCGGTGAGGAAAAGATAGAGAAATGTGATCCGGTATCCTGAAGGTCTTACTCATTCGAATGAGAGCGTCGGATGTACAGACAGAATCTGGAATAATCCGACCGCCGTGAAAGGAAGACAACGGGCCCTTATGAACGCCTACAAGGTTGGTAGCCGGGATATCATCCTCCTCCGTTTCGGTGTCGACGTCGTTGTCTTCATCATCGATAATCTGAGTTGGGTCTTCGGGTCTAGTGCCGGAACCCGACCCGGCTCCATAAGCCACAGTGGAACGATGGCGCTTGAGCGCAGTATTATCTTCGGTGAAACCACCCTCGCCCCGACTTCGCTTTATTCCGGTAGACGTCGGGGAGTCCTCTCCTGACCCTATTCTCCCCGCTTCAAGCATCTCGTCGATACTGTCAAGAGGATTCGGAGAAGTAGGTTGAGGAGTAGCCAAGACCGCCGAGACATCTCCTGGGAGGACCGGCGTAGAAGCTGGGTTTTTAGATGGTGAGGCCATTCGAGCGGGAGAAGGAAAGCAAAGAAGATTTTTAGAGAAGGAAGGCTTGAGAAAGAAGAAGAAACAGAAGCTTTAAGAGGTTCAAATAAGCATGAACGTATGAGGGAAGAAAGAGGGGAACATTTATAGGCAAAGGCGGATAGTTATCGAGGTAGAAGAAGAGACGGAGTCGGAGATGAATCATGACAGTTTCATAGGGATCGCGCCAAAAATGGCCCGTTTAAAATCCAGAGACAGACGTTATCTAACATGTGGGTCGAGCATTAAATGCTATCAAATCCAAGAAAGATCCTCTCATCGATTATGGAAGCCAGCCGGACGAGACTAGACAAGCAGACAAGACGAAAAATCCTTCGAACGGACTAGAGGATCCTAACTCTAACCCCAGCAAGATACCGGTGTTCAAGTCAGGGGGGACTTCTGTTAACCGCCAAAAATGGTGGGGACCAAAAAAGAATTTTCCACTGGTCCTGAGAAGAAAGCCGGGATGTAAAGTGACAGTGGGAAAGATGTTCGGGTACACCATCTGCCAGCTGACGGGCTAGAATCAAAAGCTCCTACCCACCTTAACTTGGTCCAAGGTCTTCGGAGCCAGGAAAGCATTAGGAAGCCGTAAAGAGAAGGGCCCTAGAGACATAACCATCACGAGATCCTGGCACCCACCTACCCCGATATCTGCAAACATCGCCTTAAGAGGAGCAAGAGGGAATGCGGGATACCTATAGTACCCCGACCAGCAAAACTCGTGACATATACATAAAAAGACAACACCAGGATCCCAGTATACCGACCCCGCTGAAGTAGGAGGCGAGCACCCCGAAGAGCAGACCACATATAAAGACAAACATTAAACGCCACCGTTCAAGATAGAAATTCAAGTTACAACGCGGCATTTATTCCCGCCATAAAGAATCCTATTTCGAATAGGGGTCAACTTATTTGGAACCGAGAAAGAAGGAATCGCCTGATCTTTCGGGATCAATGTCCCGGTGAATTCGTTAGACTCCAAAGGAAGGCCCGTGCATCACTGAAACCCTAAACCGAAGTTCTAGGAGTGTTCAGCAAGAAAGCGGGCCTATATATGGATGATATGTTCACAGGAAAAGGGGACCTAACTTTTTTTCTACTTATCGACAGGCACGAGAAACTCCATCTCCATGGTCCACCAAGTTGTTTTATTTTCTCCCATACCGTAATCTCGATAGTTCAAGTATTGAGTTGTAAAAATCTTATTAAAGTCATTTATATATACATAAACAGTTTTATGCTTTCATACTTTCACCATATCAGAAAATTATCCCTCCTACTACGTGCACCCATTATTCTTAGTAGATTCATAAGATCTAGCGGGGTATCGGGATACTGCACATCCCGCTAGCCTAGATAGATATAGATCCGGGCCTTTCATATATCGTTAATTTGAAATTGTACCTCGGTGATAATTTTAGGTTAACAACTCTGTTATACTTTCATCATATGCTTGTTTGTAGAACTTATATCCCGGTGCAGGACGATAATTGTATGCTTGAACGTGACCCAATTAAGGCTTACTAAGACTATTATAACACTTAGCTTCAATCTTGCTTGGCTGGCAATAAAGGAATCCTCACTTGTCTTATCTTCTGGAGGCAATTCTTGGACGATAGTCCCCTTAGCATAAGTTGGCAGTGTTTTTTGGCTAAGTAAATTTGTCTAAGTATGGAACCGTCTTGACCAGGATAATCTGATCAGGGTATGAAACCAAGGTTGCCTAGATAACTTGATTTGAACACGTCAGTCTGGAAACTTGACGAATTCTTCATTGGCGATCCTGGTGATGGATTTATCATGATTCCCTACTGGGATGAAGTATCTGGCATCTTGAAATGGTGGCCTGACTCCTCGGTGCCTTGTCCTGGTAGGCACTTAAAGTCATTTTAGTACCAGGATTTTGTATGTTTGATATGGAGAAGTGCGGTATCAAGTATCCTAATTAGGTATCTCGATACTTTAGTGATTTATCCTGGTAGGCACCTAAGGCCACTTTAGCACCAGGTGTTTTTATAGGGATATGGTGATATAATGAAGCGAGGTATCAAGTACCCTGATAAGGTATCTTGATCCTTTGGCGATCTGTCCTGGTAGGCAACTGAGGCCACTTTAACACCAGGTTTCTTATGAAGATATGGCGATATAATGAAGCGAGGTATCAAGTACCCTGATAAGGTATCTTGATCCTTTGGCGATCTATCCTGGTAGGCAACTGTGGCCACTTTAGCACCAGGTTTCTCCTAGAGAGGGGGATTCCCCGTCTGAGGCTTCAGGAGGTCCATATAGGTCCTCATGGTCTTGAGAATGTAAAGTCTGGCAGGCGACTACGTCTCTTATGCGTTTATGCATCAGATCCTTTCTGGAGGAGGGTATACTCCGACCAAGGTAGCAGGAATACTGTATGGCCTTTCTTAGTCTTGAGGCGATCAAACATGGTGAAATTTGCTTGGCGAACTCAGGAGAATCACTTAGGAGAATAAAAACTAACTTTATTGAATTTCTCAAAAACAAATACAAAGCAAAGTCGGGGTATATATATCAGAAGTATACCAACCGAGATAACATTCCTATTCAAACTCTAAGGGTAAAACCTTTTAAGGTGATCAACATTCCAAGTGTGATCTACCGGGTAGCCATCTATGTCTTTTAACTTGTATGCCCCCCTACGAACCACTATCTTTATCAGGTAAAGACCTTCCCAGTTGGGGGCCAGAACCCCGTCAGACCTCTTTCGGGTATTCTGGGTTACCTTCTTGAGGACTAAGTCCCCTTTTTCAAAATTATGAGTCTTAACCTTTTTATTGAAGCATCGGGCTATCTTGCTTTGATAGGCCGCTACCCGCTCTGTAGCTCTATCTTGCTTCTCTTCAAAGAGGTCTAGATTGACTCTTAACTTCATTTCATTTTCTTTTAACTCAAAGTGCTGGACCCTGAAAGATGTTAGCCTATGCTCGATAGGTGAGACTGCCTCCGTTCTGAAAGCCAGCGATTAAGGGGTTTCTCCAGTAGCAGTCCTCTTGGTAGTCCGATATGCTCGAAGAACATTTGGAAGTTCATCAACCCATCCCCCTTTCTTCTGCTGGAGTTTCTTCTTGAGAAGCTTCTTGATAGTCTTGTTGGTAGCTTCTACTAGTCCATTAGACTGAGGATGGGCCACTAAGGCCAAACGAAGATCGATACCCCGATCTTCACAGAAAAACCTGTTAACCGCCAAAAAATGGCAGGGACCAAAGAAGAATTTTCCACCGGCCTTGAGAAATGAGTCGGGATAGACAGTAGCAATGGGAGAGATACCCGGGAACCCCACCTACCTACAAGAGGACTTGAACTTCTACCCACCCCGACCAGGTCCAAAACCTTCAGGACCAAGAAGGAGTCAGGAAACCTCAAAATCAAGACCCCAGAGACATTACCGCTGCCAGATCCCAGCGCATGTCTACCCCCAGGTATCTCGGTACCCCGATGTCGCGGTAACTTGATACCCGGTACCCCGATGTTTTCAAAACATCGTTTAAAGAGAGCAAGAAGAAGGCGGGATACCTGAAGTATCCTGACCCACTAAAAGCTATTGGCGGACACACAATCATCAGACCCCGCCCAAAGCAAGAGGCGGGTACCCTAATCAACAAACCGAGAGGGAAGACAAGCCTTAAACGCCATCGTTTGAGGCCAAATGTTATACACATTCCCGCCATTTAAGAGTCCCATTCAAATGCAAAGTTAACTCTTTCAATTTGAGAAGGAAACCACTGGATCTTGGGGATCAATTCCCCGACGAACTCGTTAATTGCCAATGAGGGATCCGTAAATCACTAAAACCCTAGACCGAAGTTCTAGGAGTACTCAACAAGAAACGGGCCTATATATTCATCGTATGTTTACAGAAAAAAGGGGGATCGAAACCCTACCAGACTTTTTCCACTTATCGACAGACACAAAAAGCTTCATCACCATTGCCTACCAAGTTACTTTCGTTTTCATTGTTGTTATGATCATGCTTATGCTTTCAACAGATTGTAAGTTTCATTATATGTTATACTAAATAAAATAAGTTGAATTTCATTCCATCAAATACCAGAATCTTTGTCATCCTACTACTATACACCACACTTAGCCGATTTGTAGGAACCAACGAGGTATCTAGCTTCTAGGTATCTCGCTAGCCCAGATCTATCCCGATCTGGGTCCCTCATAAACCGTTAATTAGAAATTTCACCCCGGTGACAATTTTTGGTTAACAAAACCTAAAGTTGGCATTGTCAAATTGCTTACCAAGATCGGTGATTATGATCATCGGGGTACCGAATCTGCAGACGATGTTTTCCTTGACGAAGCTCGTGGTATTGGCTTCAGTTATCTGGACCAGAGACTTTGCCTCCACCCACCAGGTAAAATAATTTATGGCTACTACAGCGTGCTTAGCTTGACCAGGCGCAGTGGGAAGTGGCCCGATCAGGTCCAACCCCCAGATAGCAAATGGATAAGTTGTGCTAATTGAGGCGAGCCTTTCTGGTGGTAGATGGTGGAGGTTTGCAGTCTTCTAACAAGGTTCACAGGATTGGGCAAACTTTTTAACATCCTGATGAATAGTAGGCCAGTAGTACCCCATTCGGAGAACTTGGTATGCCAAAGCCTCTTCTAAAACATGGTTGCCACAATCCCCTGCATGTACCTCGTCTAACGCCCATTGAGCATCATCCGAGTGTAGACATCTTAGCAATGGGACTGATTTTCCTTTGCGATAGAGGTGCCCTTCTACTAGGCAGTACCGAGTGGCAATCCTCTTGAGCTTGCGTGCTTGATCCGGGCCCTCTGGGAGGGTGTCATTTTATAGGTAATCAACTATGGGATCCATTCAGTAGGGCAATTGGTCGACTGGGCTCACTTCTAGCCTTGTGGCCGTGCTAGGTCGGGGTATTAACTAGAGCGGTATTCCTTTAGGTAATGCTCATCCTCCAGTTGCAACTATCTTAGCCAGGACATCTGCTCGGTAATTCTTCTCTCGAGGGATCTATTCCATCTTCATACCCTTAAATTTTGTAGTTGCTTCTTGGACTTTCCTGAGATATGCTATCATGTTGTCACCTCTTGCCTGATATGCACTGGATAACTGGTTGATTACCAGCTGGAAGTCACTTCTAACCAAGAGGTAATCAGCTCCTAACTCTGTAGCAACCTTCATTCCTGCTAACAGGGCTTCGTACTTTGCTTCGTTATTGGTAACTTTAAACTTGAACCTGAAACAGTGACTGCACTCAATACCTTCAGGATCAATAAGGACGATCCCAGCCCCGCAGCCGGCTTGATTTGAGGCCCCATATGTATACAGGATCCAAGTCTTGCAATCAGTGGGCCATCCTGAGGGTTTCAGATCCGAGTTCGGAGCTGTAGAGGTATCCGGATAGGGGATCATGCTGAATTCTGCTACAAAGTCGGCCAGGGCCTGAGCCTTGATTGTCATCCTTGCCTTGTATTTTATGTTATATTGAGTAAGTTCTAAGGCCCATAAGACTAGCTTGCCTGAAACGTCTGGCCTCTGAAGGAACTGTCTCAAGGGTTGGTCTGTTACCACTGCAACTGTGTGAGCTTGAAAATAAGGCTGAAGCTTTCTAGCCGTGGTTACCAGTGCATATGCAAGATTCTCTAGCATATTATAATTCTTCTCAGACTTCGTCAGAGCATGACTTACGTAGTAGATCGGTCTTTGGGCTCCATCATTACATTCCTTCACTAGGGCTTCGCTTGTCGTGGTTTCCGACACTGCCAAGTAAAGTTGTAATTCCTCTCATGGGAGGGCTTTTACCAATAGAGGAGGGCTGGCTAAGTACTTCTTCAGTGCTTGAAACGCCTGCTCGCTCTCTTGATCCCACTTCATCTTCTTCCCCTATTTGATGATTTTAAAGAAATGTAAGCACTTATCTGTAGATCGGGATATGAAACGGTTCAATGCTGCTATCCTACCAGTCAGCCCTTGTGCTTGTTGGAGTGTAGTAGGAGATTTCAGATCCATGATGGCCTTAATCTTCTCGGGATTGGCCTCGATTCCTCTCTCATGCACCATAAAGCCAAGGAACTTTCCTACTGCTACCCCGAAGGAGCACTTAGCCGGATTTAGTCTCATCTGATTCTCCCTTATCACTTGGAAAGTCTGGCGTAAGTCTTCAGGGTGTTGATTGGCCATATGAGACTTGGTGATCATGTCGTCTATGTACACTTCCACAGACCTTCATATCTGTAGCTTGAATAACTTGTTCACCAAACGTTGGTAAGTAGCTCCAGCATTTTTGAGGCCAAATGGCATGACCTTGTAGCAGTAAAGGCCTTATCCAGTGATGAAACTGGTCTTGTCTTGATCGGCGGGGTGCATCATGATCTGATTGTATCCCGAGAAAGCATCCGTAAAGCTTAAAAGCTTATTATCTGTAGTAGAGTCAATCAGCTGGTCGATTTTTGGAAGAGGGAAACTGTCCTTTGGGCAAGCCCAGTTGAGGTCAGTATAGTCCACACACATACGCCACTTTCTATTAGCTTTGGTTACCATGACTACATTGGCAATCCATTCAGGGTAGCGGGATTCTTTGATGAATCTGGCTTTCAAGAGTTTATCCACCTCTTTCTGTACCGTGACATTCCGCTCAGCGTTGAAGTGTCTCCGCTTCTGTTTAACGGGCCTGAAAGTAGCATCTACAGCCAACCGATGAAATGCTAGGTTAAGAGGGATACCCAGCATTTCGTCATGACTTCATGCAAAAATTTCATTATATTCTTCAATAAGTTTTACCAAATTGCCTCTGACCTCGCGATCCAGTGCACCTCCTATCTTCACTACTTTAGTTGGATCTCCTTTTTTGATCTGGATTTCTTCTAACTGCTCCGCGGGGTGCCCACCAATCCATCCCCACTATTCCTCTTCTGTTTCTTCTACAATTATATCTGGCACCTCTCCTTCTTCTAAGATATAGTAATTTGGCTCTAGAATCCCATGGCCCGATTTACTTGTAACATGGGCGCACTGCTTGGCTAATGCGGTAGGGTTAGTGGACACAACATAACAGGTGTGGGCTACTTGCTGATCTCCCCTGACTTCTCCTACCTTGGTTCCAACCGGGAACTTCAGTACGTTGTGATATATGGATAGGACTCCCCTGGTTCCCGATAGAAAAGGTCTTCCCAGGATTGCATTGTAGGCAGACAAGGTATCAACCACTATGAATTCCGTTATAATATTCTGCTGAAGGGAGGCTTCTTCGATTATCACCGGTAAAATATGTGTTCCCACTGGCATCACAGAATCTCCTATAAATCCATACAAAGGTATGGTGCAGCTGTTGTAGCAAGGGTTCTTCAGGTTGAGCCAGCGCTCATTTGAACAAAATATCCACACTACTCCCGGTATCTATCAGGATGCGGTAAACCCGGCAGTTGGCAATCTGTACCGTGATCACCATTGGATTATCATGGGGCTGTACTGTGTTGTAGGTATCATCCTCTGTGAAAATGATCTGAGCAGAGCGAGGATATTCCTGGGATCTTCTGGAGACCCGGAGCACATCTTGACCAGCGGTGAGCCTTGGGATCTTCCTAGCATGGTTCTTCCTTGAATTGTTAGAAGTCTCTACTAGGGTTGGGCCTCCGCTGATAGTATGAATGACCTGAATTTGCTGCATCAAATCTTTCCCTTCGTCCTTCCTCTTTTCATCTGCATCTAGCATTTCCCCTTGCACCTCTTTTCCCGCCTTGATGTTGTCACGTACCTATTACAAAAATTCAACCAAAAGCCCTCCTCTTACCAATCCTTCGATCTGGTTGCAGAGGCTGTAGCATTCAGATGTGTTGTGCTCGACATCCTCATGGAAATCGTAGTATTTGTAACGATTTCTTTGATCAGCTGGGACCTTCATTGGACCAGGCTTCTTGAGTAAGCCCTTATCGCGAATAGCCTGGTATATGGTCTCTTGGGAGGCATTGAGAGGAGTGTAGTGGTTGTACCAGTCTTCCTCACTTGCTACCCGGGCTACTTCTCTTAGAGGAGAGGTTGCTCGAGGAGGAGTCCTTCTAACCGGGTATCTTTCCCAGTGTTAGGGAGGAGGTAGCCTGTAAGTCGATCGGTTTGGAGGATGGTTCTAAAACTTCTTTACAGGCGCAGACTTAAGAGTCTCCTTCTTAGGTCGCTTAGCTGTTCGGGCTTCATCATGCTCGACCTTGACTCGGAGTTGCTAATCTATGTCCACCTACTACACTACACTGCCCTGTAGTAGGCCTCCTGGTAGGTCTTAGGCGGGTGCTTGGTAAATGATCGGAACAGTTTACCGGCCCATAAGTTCCTTCTGAAATTGGCTAGGGTCTCCTTCTCTGTAAACATCCCATCTGGATCATTTCCTTGTGGAGCTTTTCTACGTAGGACCTCGGTGTTTCACCTCGCTCCTAGATCACATACTGCAATAGTACTGGATACTTGGGGCGAGGCTTAATCCCCTGAAACTGAGCACAAAAATATGTAGTAAGCTTTGTAAAAGAATCCACACTACCTGGAGGTAATTTTCTGAACCAAGTTTTCGTACAGTCGGTTAGAGTGGAAGGGAACATTCTGCACATAGTTGACCGGGTGGCATTCTGGATTTCCATCTAGTGGACAAAGCTCTCCATATGACTCATGAGATCCTCTGATCCGTAA